>VCAU01000028.1:22559-109888 GCA_015844325.1 Aspergillus nanangensis | reverse complement strand
TCCCCCCCCCCCCCCCCCCCCCGTGAATACTCTATGCTAACCCAGACGAGGTTTTCCAACGGGCTGCCCGGTCTGGCGACGGCGATGGCGGATCGCAGTCCCATCCTGTGCATCACATCGTCGCCTCCACTGCGCGACGCCGAGAACAATTCGCTCCAGGGCATTATCGATCAGGTCGTGGTGTCTCGTCCGCTGACCAAGTTCGCCCATCGCATGAGCAACCCCGAGGATACGCCGCGTATTATTTCGCTGGCCATCCGGACGGCGTTGTCGGGGGCTCCAGGTAACTACGACGACTACTACCATTATTACTTGTGTGCAGAATCAGGCTGATACATTGTGTCCTAATCTTGCAGGTCCTGTGTTGATTGACTTCCCCATCGACGTGCTATTTACTCCCGTGCATCGTCCGCTCATTTCCTGGGGCTCGATCACCTCGCCCCTGGCATATCCAGCCGGTCCCCACGTCGAGGCCGTCGCAGAGGCCGTGAAGCTATTGAAGGCCGCGAAACGACCTGCCATCATTGTCGGCACGGGGGCCAAAGATGTATGTATATGGCGATATCCCTCTCCGCGAATCTACTATGTTCACAAAACGATGGCTAATGAATCATGATGCATGACCAGGCCGCCGACGAACTCATTCAGTTCTCCGCGACCAGCAAGATCCCCATCTTCGACAACCAGAAATGTTCCACCTCCCAAGCCCTCCTTCGCTCCCCGTTCTACGCAGGCTCCGCCGGCAAGCTGGGCCTGCTCCGTCTCCTCCCCGGCCAGGAATCGCCCGACCTGGTCATCCTGCTGGGTGCCCGCACCGGCATGTATCTCGCCGGGCGAACCGGGGCCATCATCCCCGCCGAGAACTGCAAGCTCATCCACGTCGACACCGACGGGGTCGAGATCGGCCGCACGCTACCCGTCGACGTCGGCGTGGTCTCCGACATTGGCCAGTTCGTGGCGGCGCTCAACCGCACGATCGGCACCACCTTCGACGGCGCAGTCGACACGGCATGGGCCTCCAGTGCGTTGAACCTGCGCCACCTGCCCTCGCCGTTTGAGGCAGACTCCCCGACCCTTGCCAGCACTGGCCGGCTACACCCGTACCACGCGCTGAAGCAGTTCTTCTCGTCCATCGAACCGGGTTGCATCGTGGTCATGGACGGCGGCGAGGCGGCCGCCTGGGCCATCGACTTTATGGGCCTGTGCCAGCCGAGCGCCATCCTGCGCGCCACGGGCAACCTGGGGTTCCTGGGGAACGGGTTTGGGTATGCCCTGGGAGCGGCAGTGGCTGCCCCCGGCCGCAAGGTCATCAACCTGCATGGCGATGGGTCGGCCGGGTTCCATTTCATGGAGCTGGACACGTACAAGCGCTTCAACCTGGGGATTCTGACGCTGGTCGTCAACAACTACTGCTGGGGCATGAGCTCGAATGGCCAGGAGCTGGTCTATGGCACGAAGAACCCCGCGCGGCCGGTGAGCTCGTTGAGCCCTGTTGCGGAGTATGCGGTGGTGGGGAAAGGGTTGGGCAATGCGAGTCGCAAGGTCGAGCGGCTGGAGGACATTGCGGGAGCGGTGCAGGAGCTGCAGACCGCACCGGGGCCGAGCTGTATGGACCTGATTGTCAGTGATAAGCCGATTCATCCGGTCACGACGTTGATGGTTGGGCAGACGGAGGATCCGAACATGGTGGTGGTGCCGTACTATGATAATGTGCCGAGGGCGTTGTATAAGTGAGAACGAGCAGCAGCAGCAGGATTGATATTTCTGTTAATATAACACCATATGAATTCAGATCCAATTCAATTTCTACACCCCCCTCGGCGTGGCCAGGATCTTGATATGATCGTTGGGCCGTGTCAGCTCCTCAAAGCCTTTCTCGACGACCTCCTCCAGGGGAATGCGCCGGGTGATCATGCGGTCGACGCCTTCAAAACGGCCTAGAGAGACGGGTCAGCATGTTTTTTTCCTGTTCTATTCCTAATGGCTGCAGCATTTCGTCGTACCTGCAACATACGCATCCACCACCGCTCTAAAGTCCGCCTCATCGTAGGCCAGCGACGACTTGAGCAGCGCCTCTCGCTTCATAGTCAGATACCAGGGGATGGCCAGCTGTAAGTGACTGTCAGCATCTCCATCTATCCCAGAGTTCTTCTTCAAATACTGACCGGAATCTTCGGCGCCGCCAGATTGATATGCTGACCGCGGAACCTCAGCGCATCACAGCCGGCATCAAACCCGGCCTGCGCCCCAGCACAGTCAATGACCACCGCAACTCCCTCCCCCCCAGTCATCTCCCTACACTTGTCAGCTACTGGGACCTCCGCCGGATCCATGACCATCACCACCTCCGGCATATCCGCCAGAAACTCCCTCCTTTTCTGCGCCGGCTCCGCCACGAAGATGCGATTCGCGCCATGCGCCCGCAGCACATACACCACCGCGACCCCCACGGGGCCTGCGCCCACCACCAACACCGGCACATCGCGAAACTCCTGCAGCCCCGACAGCCGCACCCCATGCCACCCCACCGTCAGCGGCTCGATCAGCGCCGCCGCCGCTAGGTCGGTCCCTGGCGGCAGCGCGTACACCATCTGCGGCGGCACCGCCACGAGCTCGGAGAGCCCGCCGCCCCCGCCGGAGATGCCCCGGAAGCCGATCTGGTCGCAGCAGTTGGTTGCGGTGGTGGAGCAGGGGATACAGCCGGAGCAGAAGAGGCGCGGGTCGACGACTACTGGCGTGCCTGGGGGGAGGGTTGAGGACGGGGCCTGGACTACGCGGCCGCTGAATTCGTGGCCCATTGTCACCGGGAGGAGTTCTCCTGTTAGGGGATGGGGGCCTCGAGGGGGGCTTGGGACGGCCATGGGGCCTGGGGTTTAGATTTAGAACTAGAATAGAATGGGATGGAAGGTTCAGAGATTATGTAGAATGCACACACCTCGCACGTATTCGTTCAGATCGCTGCCGCAGATGCCGCACCATTCGACGGCGATGAGCACGCGGTCGTCGCTGGCCGAGGGGGCTTCGATGCTTTCGATCCGCACATCGCGGCTGCCGTAGAATCGGGCGGCTTTCATGATGTGTGTGTTTCTTTTGTTGTTGTTTTATAGATTCTGCCTGGTTGTTTTGGAGTTGAATCTGGAGTTGAATCTGGGGGTGGACATGTCATGTTGGCGCTATTCCCCGCACATCATCCATTCTGCCGAGGGTCCGAGGGAGAATAAGAAAAAGATCCCATGTTTAGCCTGATGGTTTCCGTTTCCATTTGTTAGGAATGACCTCATCTGACTGTGCTGATCATGTTTCATGGGGGGTGTTGAAGATGTTGGCGACAGACCTCAACTTGACGATGCGATGACCACAATTCTCAACTTGAAGATGCGATGACACATATTCAGAGACCATTGGTTCTGGTTCTGGCTCTGGTCCTCCTTGCAAAATAACACAGGCAGATAGACAGGCTACACGGATGTAACGCAGCATGTCCCCCCGCGGTGCTGGGTCTCTATACAGAAAAGACCCGAGTGTGAGTTAGCAGAACAAAATAACACGAAGAAGAACATGAAGAAGAAGAGAAATAAGAAGAATAAAAAGCCGACATTACCTGTAGCCTAACCTGATAAATCTATCGCATATATACTCGGAATGGATTCCCCCTTCAATTCCCTCAAACAGCCCTAACCCTAAACCCTAACTCTCCCACCATGAGATGCATAATCCTGTTACTGTTTGTTCTCCCTCCCTCCACTCACTGCCTCGGCTGGATAGTATCCCAAGTCTCCCCTAGCGGCGACTTGATCGAACGCATCGACGGCGACATTCCCAGTGACTGCATCCCGAACTACGTGGCCGAGGGGCAGGAGATTCACAGCGAAGGAATCACAACGCGCTTCCTCGTCCGGTTCTACGAGGATGATGCTTGTCAGACGGAGCTATGGACCGCACGATATGATGGGCAGCTGGCGGCCCCGGGTCGGACACAGAGTGTGAGGGTAGTGATGCAAGGGTGGCATAGTAAGAAGGTGGCGGAGGCGATAGCAGAGAAGGCAGCAGCAGCTATGGCCGCCATGGGAGAGGAAGAAGGTGTGGGAGAAGGAGGAGAGGAAGAAGAGGATGGAGAAGAAGAAGAACAACACGATAGAGAAGACGGTGAGGATAGAGAACAGCCAGACTTTAGAGGAGAAGATGAATATCGAGGAGAGGATGAGGGCCCCCTCAATGACCCCGGGGTGTTTTCTTCTTGATTGCAGGTCTCATATCGGGTTATTTTACTCTGTGTCACCTCAACCTGTACACCTGTAGATACACCGCGGAGTGAGGCAAGAAGTTGTGACCATGAATAACTGCCTGAAGTCACAATTCAGTTTATTCAGTGATACCTTGTCCTGACGAGAGGCCTGGCCATTTTGAAATGCATCCGACGAGATAGCTACACGCGATATTCCGCCGGGAATTCTTCCTGCGAGTCATGCCCCGAGCCCTTGGTGATACTGTCATGAGACACTTCAACAACCGTAGTCCCATTCAGTCGCCCAGAACCAGTCTTACTGTTGGCCGGAGCTGCTGGGCGTCTGTTATTGGGCCGTGGATCTGGCGTCAGGTTCTGCAGCCAGCCGAATCGCGGGATCAGCTTAAAGAGAGGCCGCATGTTCGACAGACATGCCGCCGTGATTCCCACCGCCGGTTCAATACAGGTCCACACGCTCGGTGGTACTTGGTTGTCTACCGCATGGTTAGTTTCTAGTCTCAGTTTAGACCGTGGAAGTAGCTATACGTACAGGTGATATCGCTTCCAGATTCGGACAGCTCAATCATGGCCACCAGTCGAATGATATCGAAGATCAACGTTCTTTTTTTTTTGTTAAGTTAGCATCGGTATGTCATGATGAAAGGGATAAAAGAGATGTACTATAAGAAATCATGTACAACAATGCAGGGATGTCACTTACAAAAGTCCCAGGAGGAAAATGCCTGACAGCAGCATTTTCTGCATCCTCGGCACATGCAAGTTCCAGACGACCCGCATGGGCATCGCGAGAATCACGGCGTCAGTGACGATATTGGGGATTTGCAGCCCATAGTAGAACTGCGCCAGGTTGATGCATCCACCGGGGATTTCGGGCTCCCACAGCTTGCGGAAGGGGATACAGGTGACGGCACCGATCAGGCAGACGCCAAAGCACCAGAGCACCACGAGCGCACCAACGATATTGACCCCGATGATCATGGGTCGCACGGGGAAGAGCCGTCGGTAGAGTTCCAGGATGGATAGTTTCACGAAGGCAATACACAGCGGGTAGAGAAAGGAGCCGCTCGAAAGGGTCTGAGCAATGGGGGTCAGTGGATTGTTGACGGACAAGAACGCATAAACCCAATCAATGCCTACCTTCATGTACACGACAAGCTTCTCGGGGGGGACGTATTGGATGTGCGTGCCGAGGCCGTTGTACAGAACTGAAGTCGAGAGTTAGCGGAGCTTCATCTCTTGTAGCTTCGGGGATAAAGAAAACACTCACGGACAACCCCTGCAATGGTGATTCCATACTCAAAGAACTGCAGATCATGTTAGGTTGTTTTTGTTGGTGCCACTAGGCAGTATGGGTCAAATAACACCCACCAGAGCAGCCAGGATTAAGTAGTCGTCCAGGAACCACTTGGTCCGGGTGATGCGACGGCACAACAGCCGAAGCACGACAGATCCCGTCGACAGCAGCAACGCAAAGCAGGTGGCAGTAATGACAACATGGTGGAGGTTATCACCGTAGCCCGTGTCGGGACCTGTCTCGGAATTCTTTTCCGGCATGATTCATGAGAATGTTGTAGGTGGGTTTTGTTGCAAAGGATTTCCCGGCGTTGGCCTCCTCTTGACAGAGCTCATTTATATAGTAGAGACACGTAAAGTAGCCATCATCTCCAAGATAAATAGGGGGAAATTCGCTAGCTTGATCGATCAGCCATGAGAAATGAGATTTTCAATTTCGAATCTTGAATTCCACTGCGGAATGAGAGTGACGAACTAACTACTGTCGGGGCACAGGTCATCTTGAGACCTGACATGATACATCAATCCTACCCTGGAAGGCTTGTCGCCACAAATGGGGGTTTGTTCCTTGGCTGAAGAACGTCTATTGCAAGACGCCCCTTGCGTGATATCGACGTTGACAGGACCTTGACAGCTATTGCTCACAGGGATCGACAGTCCCGACACATCACATTGACTAGTAGTTCCGCAACTCAATCGATGACCTAGGTGTTTGATCATCGTGCATCATTGGCTCATCGTTCCATAGACCGAGCGATCAGTGCTTCTAGAGCCAGACAGCATGAACGGGACATGCAATATGAGCCGATATCCAGGAATATGGTGTCATTGTTCAACCCACGGCCCAGAGTGTGTCAGTCGCACGAGAATAATGCAGGGACAACAGAGTCCCAAAGTCCCTCCATCGAATGAAATGAAGGTCATGGGAGAGAACCCGGTCTCGCCTGGTGGGAAAATGCATCTTTGGTGACATCCGATATGAAGGGAGCTGGCTATCCATGCGTAACTGAGGACGGTGTATCCGGTGGATATTCCAGATTGCGCTTCCTGTTTCCCATTTCCATCATATGAACAGTCCAGGGATAATAATTCAATATGTTCACGAGGGCGACACCTAAATCTGTCCGTGATACGTACCACTGGGGGGTAAAGGACCAGAAAAGCACCGCTAAAAACCCGGACAGAAACTGATGCCTGAGCCAAGCGTAGAAACACACATATATAATAGGCATGCCCATCTGGGGTCTCGTAGATCAAATGTGATAGTTATTGAGACAATTGTGGCCACTCAAGTTCCAGTTCACAGTGGATATATCCTCTCTCGTTCAGCCTCATCCCACACCGTCCAGAGAAAAAAGACCCTCCAACGAACAGCAACACACGATGAAACTCTCCCCGGTGGCATTTCTCTTAGCCAGCGCTCTCCCCATTGCCCACGGGTGGAAAGTCACCAGGGTGGTTACCCCAGGGACCACCGAGACCGTGGTTGCCGAAGGCACCCAGCCCGGCTGTTATACTGGTGTATTCCAACCGGGAGACACCGTGAGGCTGGATGACATCCAGCCCATTTGGCGAATCAGGTTCTTCGGGTGGCGCTTTTGGCCATTTTACTGCGGAGGAGTTTCTGCCCATTGCTCGTCCGTCAACGGAGAATTCAAAATTATAAGCCAGATTAGCCACATTGATATTTCATTGACGGATCCTTTGATTCCGCTACCATGTCACTGGAGGGGTGGTCTACTATAAGTATACTGTCAAGAAAGATTGTATTTCACCGCCGCAGTGGGGCCATTCTGTTCTTGACCATGTGTGGGTTTGATATTTCTGCAAGTCATATTCTATAATCCATTGATCCCATCCTGGTGCTGCCGCAGATCATACTCATCGGGGTATGTCTCCAAAATGCGCCTGAGTTCTTTCTTCTGTTGCTGTTGTTCCTCTGTAAGCTCCTCGTAAACTCCTGTAAATGCCTCGCCAATCGCCGGTTTGAGCTCGCGCTCGGCGTCTTTAAACTCTTTCAGAACTGCTTTTCGCAACCCCTCGCGGGTATCCCGTTCTAGATCTTCATTCCACAGCCCCTCGTTCTCCAGCCACTTCCGCAGTCGAATGATCGGGTTGTCTCGTCGTTTCCAATCCTCTACCTCGACCCGAGCACGATATGCGAAACTATCATCGCTGGTGCTGTGATGCGACACACGGTAGCTCATCGCTTCAACAAGCACGGGTTTTCCTCCGTCAGAAAGCGCCACGCGTCGTGCTTCTCGCATGGCCTCATATACCGCGAAAATATCATTCCCGTCGACGCGTATGGTGTCAATGCCGTATCCCACTCCGCGACTTGCAATGCCGTCGCCTCGATATTGCTCCAGGGTTGGCGTGGAAATGGCATACCCGTTGTTCCGACAGAGAAATACGACGGGAGAAGATCGGGTGGCGGCGATGTTGAGACCGGCGTGGAAATCACCTTCGCTGGCAGCTCCCTCACCAAAGTAGCACGCTACAATGCGAGAGGGAAGATCTGGATTCTGTAGGCCTTGGAGTTTTAATGCGTATGCTGCCCCGGATGCGTGGGGAATTTGCGTTGCGAGAGTGGAAGAAATTGTGTGCTAGTGGCGTCAGTTGAGACCGATATCAGGGATGAATTGCAGGGTCTTACTAACCGTACGAGGGAATTTAGAACCGTAATGACATGGCATATTGCGTCCTCGACCATTGTCGTGGCAATTGGCAAATAATTGGCTCATAAAGTCATGGAGGGTAAAACCCCGTTGTTGGTAGACGCCTGTTTCGCGGTACTGGGCGAACACAACGTCGTCGTCGGTCAATGCTGCAGCAGAGCCAACAGATATTCCCTCTTCTCCCGCCGATACCTTCAGAGCATATAATTAGCTTTCCTTTTTTTTGGATGTCAATTTATTTTCAAAAAAAGGGGAGCTCACCATATAAAAACTTATCCGACCCTGTCTCTGTGCCTCAAACATGATCACATCCATAATGCTCACTGTCCTTATCAGCACCAAGAAGTATCAAGAATAGCAAGATATTCACCTGTCAACATATTCTTATACCATGTGACTATCTCTTCCTTGGGCACATCTGGAGGTCCCCGATCCTTATCAACCAAAACACCGTTGGAGTCCAGAATGCGGTAGGTCGGGATGCTTGGCAATTGGGAGGGATTGATGAACGCCATATCAGTTGTAAACTTGCTGTTCACTGCACCGGGAAATTGCACCCTAGAGAATGGGTGGGTTAGCACTGGCTGATCTAATTGACATCCCCTCATCATCTCGTGGATAAAAGTGGTAACTGACCGATCTGAGCCAGGGCGTTGTGAGATGGAACTGGTCCATCGGCGAGGGATTCTCGTGACAGCACGAGTGCTGCGAGGGAATTGTCGCAGCAGTATCGAGGACATCTTGTTGATGGATGTTATTATGTGATGGGTATTATGAACGAGGGGAATATGGGGGGGATGTGAGATGTGGAAATACATCTGGGGAATTGCGGAGGAGGCGGTTGGCATCGGGCGCGACGTCATGCGAATCGCCGGCCGTAGCCGCTCCAGACCGAGAACAGGCCTGTTTGTCTGGTTTTCCTGGTTTTACATGTTTGCATCTGGGGTATCTCATCTATAGAATGTTAACATAAACTTATATTCTACGAGAATATCTCTATATATCATCTCTTTTGCCCTGATGGCCGATGTGGTTATAAATACCCACATTAATAGATAGTTTTGAATTGAAGTTGATTTATATTCACCTGGTGCCAACTTGATCAGGCAGAATTCCTGCTGGCTCCCAACTTCTTATGTTGTACGCCGCCTGCAGTTCTCCGCTCTCAACAACACACCTCCTGCAAAACCCCGTACGTTTCCTCTTCCTAGCCTGTTAGCCTTCTATTCTCTTTAAATCCACCGATCTCATCTCCTAGCATTCAGAATGCGCCGACTCTTCGATGTGGCGATGACCGTGCTGGCATCTGGCATCCCTTCCTCCATCCAAGGGCCGCATGTCCATGACTTGAGTAAACAATCCTGGACTCTCAGCAGCCAGGCTTTAAATAAAAGCATCCCCGCACATGTACCTTCACAGGTTCATCTGGACTTATTTCAGGCAGGTGTCATTGGTATGTAATGTTGGTCGCGTTTTCGCGTTGAAATAAAACTACTAACTCCCGAATCATGTGTTTAGATGATCCGTATGCAACCCACAGAATTGAAATAGTGACAATAACCCCCCCTTGACTAATCCAAATCTATCAGCTACTATGGTCTGAATGACTTCAATCTTCGTTGGATCGCCGATGCCAACTGGACCTATACTAGTGACCCAATTACAGATTTGTGAACAGCTCTATGCGAATTTGCTGCTGAATCCACTAATACGACTAGGTAGGCGACACGATGCTAAACATACGTGGCTTGTGTTTCAAGGACTGGACACCTTCGCAACCATCACATTCTGCGGCCAATCCATAGCATCTACTGACAACCAATTTCGTCAATACGCGTTTGATGTGTCCCACGCCCTAACAAGGTGCCAAGACACCCCTGTATTGAGCCTGAATTTTGGCAGTGCTCCTAAGATCGTGAATGAGATTGCGGAAGATCCAGGTGCACCGCGTATGGCATTCTCACAAACACTGAAATACTAAAAACTGTCACAGCTGACCAAAGCAGAATGGCCTAGGGGGGTACAGCAGACGTTTGAGTACCCAAATAGGTGGTTTATGCGCAAAGAACAATCCGACTTCGGATGGGATTGGGGGCCAGCTTTCGCGCCCGCAGGTCCCTGGAAACCGGCCTATCTGGTTCAGCTAGAGGGCTCGGAAGGCATATACGTTTTGAATACGGATATAGATATCTACCGAAAAGGCCAGGTCAATTTCCTTGCGCCTGACCAGAGTCAGCCATGGGTCGTGAATGCAAGCATTGACTTCCTCGGGTCTCTTCCATCGAAACCATCCATGTCAATTGTGATTGCAGACGCTGACTCGGGCAAACCCCTGACATCCCGCGTTTTGCACAGTATCAGCGCCTCTAACGACTCAATTACAGGCACAGCCATTTTAGAAGACATATCTCCGGAGCTGTGGTGGCCATACGGGCTAGGGAAACAAATGCTCTACAATATCACCATCATGATCAATAATACTCAAAGCGAGACGGTAGCCCAAGTTACAAAACGAACGGGATTTCGCACAATATTTCTTAACCAACGCAATATAACCGCGTCCGAGATTAAACAGGGGATCGCGCCTGGGGCCCATTGGCACTTCGAAGTTAACGGGCATGAGTTTTATGCCAAAGGGTCTAATCTCATCCCCCCGGATGCCTTTTGGCCGCGCGTGACAGAGATGAAGATGGCCCGGTTATTTGATGCCGTCGTAGCTGGGAACCAGAACATGCTCCGCGTATGGTCCTCGGGATCCTACCTGCACGACTTCATTTACGACCTTGCAGATGAAAGGGGCATTCTGCTCTGGAGCGAGTTCCAATTTGGTGACGCAATGTATCCTGTCGACGACAAGTTCCTTAAGAATGTGGCGGCAGAAGTCGTATATAACGTGCGGCGCGTGAATCACCATCCATCGTTAGCTTTATGGGCCGGAGGAAACGAAATTGAGTCCCTCGTTCTTCCAACTATCAAATCTGCGGACCCAAAGGCATACCCAAAGTTTGTCGGTGACTACGAGACGTTGTTTGTTAAACTAATTCTGCCACTGGTGTATGAAAACACACGATCAATATCCTACAGCCCAAGTAGCACGACAGAGGGCTACATGAAAATCGATTTGACTGCGCCTATACCAATGACACAGCGATATAAGAATCTCACCGCTGGCCACCACTATGGAGACACCGATTATTACAATTACAATACTACCGTCTCGTTCGATTATTCGAGGTACCCCGTTGGCCGATTTGCCAATGAATTTGGATTTCACAGCATGCCTAGCCTTCAAACATGGCAGCAGGCAGTTAGCCCAAAAGACTTACACTTCAACAGTAGTGTGATTATGCTACGAAACCACCACTACCCGGCGGGTGATTTGAGTACGGATAATTTCTATAAGCCCTCTTTGGGTATGGCTGAAATGACGACGGGTGTGACGCGATATTATCCCACCCCCGACAAGACGGACTCGCTGGCCAATTTCAGCGCATGGTGCCACGCTACCCAGCTGTTCCAGGCCGACTTTTACAAGTCACAGATTCAATTCTACCGTCGAGGGAGCGGGATGCCCGAGCGCCAGCTGGGGTCTCTCTACTGGCAGCTAGAGGATATCTGGCAGGCTCCAACCTGGGCAGGAATAGAATATGACGGACGCTGGAAGATGCTCCATTATATGTCGCGGGACATCTATCGACCGATGATTGTTTCCCCATTCTGGAACCATACAACACAGCATTTGGAGGTATACGTAACTTCTGATCTATGGGAGCCAGTCTCGGGTACCGTCAACCTCACATGGTTAGATATGGCTGGTAAGAATATTCCTTGGAATGCGGCAAGTCCTGCCTCCGTTTCTTTCAACGTGGGAGCTTTGAACACAACAAAAATATACTCGACAAACATTCGCGACGTGTCCTTGGAAAACGTGAGCAATTCAATTCTCCTCCTGTCATTGACAGCCCATGGACATCTTCCAAACTCAAATGATCCGACAACGCTATCCCATCAGAGCTACTTTACTCCTGTGTTTCTAAAAGATCTAGCCTTGGTGGACCCCAAGCTCGAGCTCTCGCGCAACGCCAACACCAACACATTCACCGTCGAGGCCAAATCGGGGGTAGCTCTTTACACTTGGTTGGATTACCCATCGGGAACTGTCGGGTATTTCGAGGACAACGGATTTATTCTTGTTCCAGGAGAGAAGAGAGAGGTCAAATTTGTAGCACAGGACACCCATGCCAATGGAGAGTTCGCGAAGGGTGTCACAGTGCAGAGTCTATGGGACCAGACAACTAAAGGCTAACGGATGAGGGCTTTTGTCATATACTTCCACCTCCCATACACACTCTCCATAGCCATGAAAGCTGCGTTTACAAACAAGTGATCAGCCAACTTCCGCTATTAGATGTTCCAAGGAACGTGTCATTGTCATTGTCATCGACCTGACCTCGTGCGGCTGGATAATTTGCAGAACCAATCCCCTGCATAATCGACGCAAGGTGCCCACCCCATGCATATAAACAAACCCCTGACAACGCCAGCGGTTGTTTTTAAAAGACCATTGCTACCTCTCTTCCTTGTCGGATGATCATAACAATGACATTGAACTCCCCCCACTCACAATGGGCTATACAACACTGTGGAAGAGCCTATCATCGCGACAGCTCAGCAAGGCCATCCAATGCTTCTCCCTCATCTCCATCTTCTTCGAGGGATATGACCAAGGCGTCATGGGAGGTGTAAACTCCTCCCCACATTACGTCACGGAGGTCGACATTGGGAACGCCGACGGCACCGTAACCGATACAACACATCAGGGCGGGATAGTCAGCATCTACTATCTTGGGTGCATTCTTGGATGCTTCGCAGGCGGCTGGTTGGCCGATCGCATCGGTCGGATCAATGGCCTGCTAATTGGGTCCCTGTTTGCCCTGGTTGGAGGCGCGTTGCAGGCCGCGTCTCAGAGCTCGGATTTCATGCTGGTCGCGCGGATAGTGACAGGGGTCGGCACGGGTGGTAAGTTCGTTCGTTCCTGGTTGATGTTTTGTTCTTGTGTGTGTGTGTGTGTGTGTGTGTTCCTGTGGCGCTGATATGTATGCTACGAACGAAGCTTTGACTGGGATTACGCCTGTGCTGGTATCGGAAACCGCCTCCGCTGCGCATCGGGGAGGGTTCTTGGGATATGTCTTCATAGCCAATTGTATGTATATTCTGATGTAGGCTATAGGTCTGTTTCGGTGCTAACATATAAAAGACCTGGGCATTTCAATCGCCTACTGGTTGTCATTTGGTCTCGCGTTCATCAACGATGGCTATTCGGATGTCCGGTGGCGGTTTTTGCTCGCGTTTCAGTGTATCCCAGCGATGCTACTAGCGGTGTTCATCAAGATGCTACCTGATTCTCCACGGTATCTCGCATCTGTGGGACGGTATGAAGAGGCCCACGATTTGCTGACCCGCATCCGAGGGGACACAACAATGCCCGCAGAGATAGAGAGAGAGTATCTCGAAATTGTGGTCACCACCAAGGACACCAAACCGAGCTCGCCCATCCAGTTTCTGCGCATCCTAGTTGGGCGCAGTGGCCGGCCTGGAAAACACTTAGGTCGACGTGCCTGGTTATGCTTATTCCTTCAGATTATGGCGTCGTGGACGGGCATCACGGTAGGCACGCTTCCAGCCAGAGGGAGGCTCAGTAGACCCAACCCACCATCCTGACGTCCCATAGGCCATCACCGCATACTCTCCGGTCCTGTTGAGTCAAGCTGGATACAGCGAGGTGACCCAGAACGGCCTCGCAGGTGGCCTGAACACCATTGGCATCGTGGGCACTATCATCAGCGCCCAAATTGTCGACCGATTGGGACGACGCCCATGTCTTATGCTCGGTTCCGCGATGTTATTCACAGTTGAATTGATCGTGAGCAGCTCTCCAACACCGGCCCAACAAATGAACTCGCTAACATGACGAACCAGGCTGGGTCTGTATACGAAGCCTCCATTACAACCCCGGACAAAGCGGCGCAATACGCGCCTGCAGCTGTTGCGATGCTTTTCCTCTTCAACCTCGCGTAAGTGAAGTCTCTCTCCCTTCCTTGCTTCCTTCCTTCCTTCGTTCCCTCCTTCAGTACGCATCACCATAAGCCTAATACCACTTGCAGATACGCCGCTACATGGGGCACAGTAGCTTTCCTGATCCCAACGGAAGTCTTCCCTTCCGACCTGCGGGCCCAAGGCAATGGGTTCGGGATTACTGGATGGGCGATTGGAGTCGGCATGACAACACTGGTCAACCCGATAATGTTCGACAGCCTCCAGAGTCGGACGTACTTTCTCCTCGCAGGGTTGAACTTGATCTGGATCCCGGTCGTGTTTCTCTTTTATCCGGAAACGCGGAATCGTTCGCTGGAATCCATCGATGCGTTGTTCCAGCCACATAATCCGTTTTACTGGAAGATGGAGAAGGCGTACCTGCTCTATGGGGATGTGCTTCTGGAGGGAGAAAGGGGAGAGGAAGACGCGGAGTTGATTGTTGATCAAAAGTGCCATGAGGAATTCAAGGGGAGTAGCTAGTTAGTTGGATGGGTTACTTTTTGCAAACTGACTTGAGGTTGTTTAGTGTGCAACCACTTAGTGATATTGATATGTTCTATAACGCAATCTCTCGCTCTCCTCTCATGAACGAACTGAACAGGCTATCATTTCTCACTCTTAGCACTATTTACTACCTACTACCCCATCAATCCATCTCATCTATCTTAACTTCAACAAATCCACCAAAGACGAAATATCATGCCCTCCCCTCCCCTCCTCCACCGCCCGTTCCATCAGCATCTTCATTGGCGCAATCACCTCCGAACTCACCCCCTGCTCCTCACTCGCCCTCTCAATATTCCTCACCCCCACCAGCTGCATGCCCAAATTCGACGTTTGCGAAGTATACTCGCCGTCATCGATCTGCCTCGCCAGCAAGCCCAAATACCCCGTCATAGCATGCAACCACGGGGTGAGCAGCGGGAGAAATCCCACCGCGGAGCCGCCGTCCTCCGACCTGACCAGCGCAGTGGCATGCAGAAACCCCGAGAAGAGCCCAAACATCCCCGCCAGCATGGCCAGGTCGTACAGAGAGGCAGTCCCCGGGTCGGTGCCGAGGAAGGTGCTGCTGCCTAGGAGGGTGAGGTGGTTTTCGACGGCCTGGTATGCGGCGGCGGAGGCGGCGCTGTAGAGGAGGACGGAGTGCGGGGAGCCGATCATGTCGGGCACGGCCATGATTCCGCCGTGGATGTACTGCGCGTTCTGGGCGAGGATGAGCTGCGACAGTTTGCGGGCTTGGTTGGGGGTGCCGTTGGTGAGGTTGACGATGGTTTTGCCGGCGAGGGAGCCGGTGGCTGTTGTCTGGGAGAGCGTTTCCTCCACGGAGGGGTTGTCCAGGAGGCAGATGATGATCAGGTCGCTGGCTTGGATTCCGATGGTGATGCTAGATGCCAGGTGGGCGCCCTTGTCGAGCAGTGGTGTCGCTTTGCTGGAGGTTCGGTTCCAGACGGTGGTGATGTAGCCCTTTTCGAGGTATTGGGAGGCGATGGCGGCTCCCATGGCCCCGAGGCCGAATACTGTGATCTTAGATACCATGTTGATTGATTGTTTAGAGGTAGGTAGTTAGGTGCTGTAGGTGACTTGGGGAGCAATGGAGAGAGAGAGAGGAGAGGATGTGACGATCTTGTCTCCCCTGATATACACGCAGACTGCTTCTAGGCATATCAAGCTGACGGATGCTCTGATTTGAAATCATCGATTACAAATTCATATAGATTGTCCTTTGAAACGAGTCAGATAGTTTCTGCAATATACTCACGACTTCGTATTCTGTCCTTGGCGCTTGGCAATCGGGCTCCGCCGTATACAAACAGAGGGTGGGATTTCAAATCATCACTTCACAATCCCCTCATTCCTACATCATGCATGTCACCCAATGTTGAAGGCATGAGACTACTGCCAACGACCAATAAGTGGCGTTGTTGCCTTGAATGGGGACAACCAGGTATATAGAGGCATATGTCGACCCATGTTCCATGCATAGCTGGAATTGGGGGGCTAGACGCAGGTTACACGGCTGTGCAATTCTTGACCGGAAAGAAGGAATATGCGGTGGTCATGTCCCACGGGATCAACCCTTGTTTCACAAGAAATGCTCGAAATGGGGATAGTGCAAGGTCCATCAGCGGATGAAAGATATAAACACCAGGGGGTGGAGCGCGTCATCGCTACACGGTTGGAGGATAATAGTCGGGTTAGCATGGGGTAAGTAAAACTCAAGAGTCACTAGCTCCAGCGGTATTTTTTTTCTCTTCTCCTTATTTTGTTTGTTTCTTTTCTTACTTGGGTGAGACGCAGGCTCGCCCACCCCGGCATGATCGTCGGTTCCAGTGTCGGGTTGTTTATGGCAGTGCGTCGGTTCATCCTGCGATATCTGTCTTTTCCACGGCCAGGTTTTCTGGCAGTCCGCCTGCTAAATGATTCGCCTGATTCATGGACCGGCCGATACATCGCGACACAATGGCTTGATAACCCCTGGTACATTAAACCAACGTTGCTGAGCAGATGGGGCCCCAAAGCGCTGGCTGTGAGATTTTTTGGAACCGGGAACTTGCCGAGCAAGAACGGGCAGTTCCGGGACGAAGGTTATGATATCAGAACCATAGGTCCAGGGTCGATGGAGAACAAGGGACAAGCCGAGGTTGACGCCATGTTTGCTGATCTGAAGAAGAGGAACATGACTGCGACCTGTCCGTTTAATGGCTGAGGGTAGTAGACCTTGTTCGTTCTGTTCCGTTAGTTGGGGACACATGTTACTACCTACCCTTTGCTCTCAGAGCTTTCTCGATTATTTCCAGGATTTTAGCTGGAAATAAACATTTTAAAAAGGATGGATGGGATAGGAAACACTTTCGCTCCACGAAAGTAAACTAACATCGTGAATGTATAGAGTATTGATCACATCAGGGGAAGGAAAAGAAACGAAAAAGAAAAAAGAAAAAGAAGCACGATCTTGGCCCAGGGTTCCTCCCAACTTTATGGTAATGACACAGGACTATCCGCTCGCACAATGACATCCTGCTCTTTCGACTCATTGACGATGGTTTCTTCGGATCCCTCAGATCTGCGCGTAGGAGGAATAAACACGTCGTAGTACCTCGGAAACACGAACCCAATCAGAATGAAGAGCAAACAGATATGCGACAGAATAAACCCAGTGATCATCAGGGGATCATAGCGCAAAGTGTGGAACTCGGGATACGCAAAGCTGAAAATGATGGCCAGGATCGGGGCGCTCACATAGCGCAGTAAGATAGGCCAGAAACGAGGGATATTCCAGTTGGAGCCTCCACCGACAACGGCATTCAAGTCGCGTCGCAGTTGATTGCCCTGGTGGATGAGTTAGTATTGACGATCAAACAAAAAACGGATAATCAGACCACGTACCGAGTAAAGAGCCAAGAACCAGAATCGACGCAAGAGAGGATGCCGGTCCCACACACTCGGCGCTGGGACGTCGGGGGTCGTCGCGAGCAGAACGGAAAGGAGGGTGCACCCAAGGTAGACGCCGAATCCAGCTCCAGCGCCGACCTTAGGGTCTTCACGTCCATGCGACACGGCTACTCCGACGATCTGGCCGCCAAAATAGCCCAGATTGTACACGCAGAAAGCATAAATCCCGGTTTGTTTCATGATGTCGTCCCAGCGGTAGACGGTGGTGGCGCTGACCACCTCGGACCAGACGACGAAAATCAAGAGGATGTTGTTGATCCATCGATCGATGCCATCAAGCAGATAGTAGCCAAACTCGGTACAGTAGGGCAGGCACATGAGGAAGGAGACCAGAGTCAGGACAGTGACCACGATTGGCCGTGACACCTTGAGGCCGGAATCAACGACCAAGGTGGCCACGGCATCCAACATCACGAAGGCCGAGCTGAAGCCCAGCACAACCAGCGTGAAGAACAGGAGGAAGGCCCAGAAATTGGCGCCGGGCATGTGCAGCACCGCCTCGGGCAGCGTGAGGAATCCCACGACGAAGGCGCCGAGTCTCTCGCCATCCTGCGGCCACTTCTGCAGATATCCGACCACGCCAAAGACGGCAAAGGCGGCAAAGTTTTCGAACAGGACATTGCTGCCGCAGATCAGGACGGCATCCATCACGGCATTGGAGTGCTTCGCATTGTAGGAGGCGTAGGAGGTGAAATAACCAAACCCAATGCCCGTCGAGAAGAAGACCTGACCCACGGCCGTTTGCCAGACGGTGCCCGAGGCCAATTGGCCGCCTCGCCAGGTCGCCCAGAGCAGCCGGACGCCGGCACTGGCGTTGTCTAGTGACAGCGCACGGCCGACAAAGATGATGGTGGTGATGATGGGCAGGCCCATGGTGAAGTACACCACTCGACCGGTCAGGCCGACGCCGCGAAAGATCGAGATCCAAATCAGGAACCAGATAAAGGCGCTCCAGCCCACGGTCTCGCCGATCACCGCCACCCCGGGGTATTTCGTGTATGCCTCCACGTTCTTGTTACCCACGGTCAGACTGCCCGGTATCGGATCCACATTGGCCACCACATCGCCCATGTAGAACTCGTCGATCCGGTTCTCCCATGGCAGCGGGCTGATGAACGAGTTGCGGAAGTAGTTCATGATCCACGCCAAGTTCACGGTAAAGTATTGCGTGACAATAAAGCTCACGAGGATCGGTCCCAGCCCTACACCTTTCAGCCGCCTGCTGATATTATTGAAGGCAATGACCGTTCCGCCGCGGTATGCTTGGCCGATGGAGATCTCGAGAATGAGGGCTGGGATGGCGACGATGAAGATGGCGATCAGATACGGAATAAACCACTGCAGGCCATAGTTGTTATAGACGACGGAGGGGTACCGGATCAGGTTTCCCTGCCCAGCGCAACCCCCCATGGCGGCGAGGAGGAATGCCGCGCGAGATGGCCATTGATCGCGACCATCATCGGACTTTTTCGGCGGGGGCGCGATCCAGTTCCCGACCTTCTTCAGGTACTGAGCGAGCACCATGATGAGTCGGTTGAGGTGAAAGGCAAGCGATGAGGGTGAAGTTGTAGCCACATGCGTATACTAGTCGTACTTGGGTATGAGTAGTAATGGGAATGTCGAGAGTGGGAAGGAAGAGCAAGCAAGTCGAATGCAGGACGAGCCTCAGCTGGCGCAAACTTGGCAGAGCCGGATGACATTTTAATCGAAAGCGGAGTCTTGCCAAGGGACTAGAAGATAGATTTTCCTGTTCGGTGGCCCGGAAGTGCTGGTGGTGGTGAAGCTCTCCGCAGTGAGCAGTTAGGGCTTTCGCTTCGACCGTGTGAGAGGAGCCTTGGCTCTCTTGGCAGGCTGTTAGTCTCCCAACACGGCGGCGGATGCGCCGTTTCCATTGCCCATCCGAGATTGCGCCAAGAGCCAAGCGGCCAGTGGTGCAAGTGTCTGGGGCGAAGGTGCCATGGGGGTGGGAAGAGACTACATGTCGCTGTCTTGTCTTCATACTCCGGAGTTTCTCCAGTTTGTCCTGAAGTAAGTAGTGGGAGATCACGTGGAAAACGAGACTCGCAAACAGAGAATATATACACACGCACTAGGCCCAAAGAGGATTAGGCACTAGATTTCATGTACATAACAAGGGGAGAAACAATAATTACCCAATCAAGTCAACAATGAATAAGGTCCTATTTACCTACTAGGAGGTACCTATCAACAACACCTCGTCTCCGTCCCCAGCCGACAAAAGCAAGAAGACCGAATCGGGATATCAGCCACCGCCAGCGCAATCTTCAACGGCCCTTCGATCATCTGCGCCTCCACCGTCCGTCCCAGCTTCACCAAACACTCATGATACCCATGCAAGGCCCACACATTATTCGGATGCCGATGCGTGCCAACCAACTTATCGCTGAAACCTAAATCCTCGGCGTAGGCCACCGCGGCCTCGGCGATGTGTCCCTGCTCGATCAGCAGCGCCGCATACGCGTGACGCGCGGGGACCATCCACGGCCAGGGCTCCGAATACATGAGGCTATCCTCCGCCTCGATGGCCTGCCGCAGACTCGCAAAGGCAGCCTCATAGTTCCCGCGTCGGTACTCGACTTCTCCATCGACCATCGCGGACGCGACCTTCAGCGTATCGACCACTGTATTCGGGAAGTCTACCCGCGTGGGAGGCACCAGCTTGCTCGCGGCGTGATACAGCGCGCGTTCCGTATCCGCTTCGTCGAGGTTACCTGTCGCAGCCCACGCGATTGCCTTGCCGTAATGCGTCACCGCGACTGTCACGCAATACAGCTCCTTATCCTCCGGGATGGGCAGGGTCTTCAGCTCTTCCCAGAGCCCGAATCGGATGAGAACGTGGACCCGCACGGAGAGGAAGAACTCCATCCACTCGGCCATCGGCGGCGATTTCATCCGTAGCAGATCCTCGGTGATCGTGGCTTCCATCCGGGTGGTCGACTCCAGCGCAACCTCCTGTTGTCCGGCTAGCATGGCGGCGTAGATAAGTGAGTGGTAGACGTGGAGTCGGTAGACGCTGTAGAAGTTCTTCCCGCCTCGAAGAGCGTAGAACTTGTCGTCCGCGAAGGAGGCCTTCATGTTGCCCTCGATCGCGCGGCGGTAGTCGCCGATCAGGACGTCGAGATGTGTCGGCATGTGCGGCATGTGGCCGGCTTCGGGGACGAGATCCCGTAGGTGGTCGGCCGGCACGAGAGCCGCTTCGGGGGTATCGGACATCTCCATAAGGTGAATGTACAGGTGTAGAAGGCCGGGGTGGCGTTTGCCCGCGGGGAAGGTCAGGCCCCGTTCGAGGAGGGCTTTGATTTCGAGGACGGCGGTGGTGAGAATCGGCTTCCCCGTGCCGACTTCGAAGAGTCCCCATGGACTCTGGTTCATCAGGGAGTCGGCATAGAGCACGAGAACGTCAAGGTCATCGGATCCGAACTGATCATAGACTTCTTTCATGCCATCAGAGTATGCCTTGTTGACAATGCTGAAATCGTCTGTCGGTTTGACGTCATCTCGAGGAAACCGCTGGCTGATCGCCTTGATGAAGGCTCTGTTCAGTGGGGATGTCGTCGCGAGATGCGGTTCGACGGTGGCGACGAAGTTCTGCGCCTTTTTGATAGAATTTTGCAGGTCGTCGGGATCGAAAGCAGCCCATTTCTTATTATAGTTGGGACCGGTGGCATAGGCCGCGCCCCAGTATCCCATCACGCAAGTCGGATCATGAGCAATGGTTTGCTGGAAGCAGAAGGCGGCTTCGCCGTGGTTGAAGGAGTATGCCCAGGTGAGACCTCGATTGAACCATATCTGAGCGTCCGGGTTGGTCGTGTCGACTGTACGACTGAAGGTGCCCAGATCAAAGTAGTCGTCTACTGCCGGGATGGGCGTTGGTTGGGTAAGATTGGTTGTCATTGTGAGTGTGTAGAGTGGAAGATGGAAGATGAGGGGATGAGATGTTCTCCAACCGGGGAGGCGTGCGGGGGTTATTAATACTAGTCGGTTGGTCGGTCAGTCAGTCATCGGAGGGGTAAGAAAAAAAGGTTACACCAGAACTCAGCGAACCATTCGCATACACGTCTAGTTTGGACGTCTGGAATTAATTAGCTTCCGATTGGTGATTGGGGGTTACTTGATTACTTTCATGTCGGCGATAAGCCAGGAAGGATTTTTATATCATGAATGGCGAAGAGGAGACGAATATGGTGTCATCTCAATCATTGGCGTATTCTCTAGCTCCGTATAGTGAGATTTAAGCTTAAAGAAAGTATAGATTATCTGGAGTGAAAGAAAGCTAATCTAGGTCCAGAAAATCTGCCCCAAATGGATTAAAAATAGTAAGGACAAGGTAATTAATTATATCCCTTCTACTAACGAGAAGTGCGAGTGATTGGGCATCAATAATTCCATTCGTCCCAACCATCAGAAAATATTAGAATTATACAGGAAACCTCAGATCAAACATTTCTCAACACAGTTTCTAAGACAAGAACGATTAAACTCGTATTTCTACCACGATGGCCGAGTAAGACCCAAATCAGTAATACTCAACTACTCGCAGGACTAACCCATCATCTAGATGTCCCTACGCGGTTGGAAATACAATAAAACTGGAGCTAGGAGTCCCATATGAGTCCCTGACCCTCACGGTCACTCACATCTTTGAGCCATTCACCCTTTCCTGTACAATGATCGGTCAACTAGACCATCCACCGCCAGGACTGAACAATTCGATGGTGTTGAAGATCTTCGATCGCCGCTTTGCGACCCAACTCAGAAAAGACTGGAAAATCAATGCCTGGTGTCCAGATACTGAACGAGAATATCTCCAGTTCATCAAGGACGGCAAGGCTCCCGCATTCTTAGACAGACTCCGTTCAGACAAGAATATCGTGAGCGAAGAAGGAGACGGCTGGAGCATCGCGCAGAATGAAGCCTTTCTCCATCATAACATGCAACATCTTTACAACACCGAGACTGAGGTGTACGAAACCCTGAAAGATGTGCAAGGAACAGACACCCCTCGCCTACTTGCGTCATTCAAAGTGTCTCTGCCCGGGCTGAGCTGTCATTATACGGAGATCAACGGGATATTTTTGCAATATATCCGTGGATTTCCATTGAATGACCTTGGAAAGCAGGCGCCTCCAGTTGCGTGGCAAAGTACCTGCGAACAGGCCCTTAGGCTTGTACATGTCCTAACTGAGTATGGGATCCTGAATAAGGATGTCAAAACACGGAATTTCATTGTGCAGCAAGTGACAGAAGATAAACAAGCGCCCCGGTTCCATGTGTTCATGATTGACTTTGCGCTGTGTCGGTTTCGCAGAGAATACGAGAATGAAAACGAATGGTGGAGAGCGAAAGCCCATCAGGACGAGGAAGGGGCTGTAGGACAAATGATGCAGAGAAAGTATCTCAAAGGAGGCTTTACTTACCGCCCATCTGCCCTGGCCGAGTGGCTGGGCGATCAATACATGAGAGAGGAATAAATGGGATATCTTATGTTTCCCGCACCACTGGCGTCAAATGGACCCTAAGCGGTCCCTTCTGCCACATGAGAAAGTTTCTCTGCTGTATCCATTCATGCGTGTCGTCTGCAATCTTCAAATCAAAATTAAAGATTATGCGGGCAAGGATCAGACGCATCTCGCTGTATGCCAGACTATATCAAAAAAAGGGTCAGCGAAGGCTAGATACCATGGACGGCATCTACGTACTTCCGTCCAAGACAGTTTCGAGGGCCGACATGGAATGGCTGCAACGCATCCCTTCGGTCATCTATAAACCTATTGTCGCCCAGAAATCGCTCCGGATGATAGGTGTCCGGGTCTGCGAAGTATTCCGCACGGCGATACAGTGCCCACTGATGAATCGAGACGAACGTCTACATTGTGTGTTAGGACAAGCGTAGGAAAAATCATGGCATATACTCGCGGGGGACGTACATGGCCTGGAATGTGATGCCCTAGGATTTCAGCCCCGTGCTGCGGCGTAGTTCGAGGCAAACCGTTGGCGATGGGAGGGTACATGCGCATGCCCTCGTCGAGACAAGCCAGCATATACGTGAGTTTGTTCACGCTAATCAGGTTGATTTCATCTTCAGTCTGGAATGTTGATCGGACCTCCGTGACCAACGTTTCATATGCCGCCTGGTTCTCAAGCAGAAGGTATGTGACACCGCTCAATAGAGACGCAGTTGTCTCCGAGCCACCGATTATTAAGATCTCGGCGTTAGCCACCAGTTCCTCAATACTGAGGCCCTAATAGCAACACACAGATAAATGACGTATTAGCACACTTCTCTGCGGTCTGCATGCGCAATCAACCTTACCAATTCCTCCTTCTTCCTCAGCAGACCATCAATCAGATCCGGTCGTCCCTCGCTATTCGCCATCCGCCTTTGCATTTTGGCCTGAGTCAGCCTCTTATGTTTATAATGCGCTTCGCGAATGGAATGCGGCACCAAAGCCATCAACCCCCGTTTGACAAGAGGATAAAACGACAGTCCCTGGAGGATCGTGCCCAGCCGTCCCGACTCGAAAATCCCCTTGATCCAGTCATCATAGCTAGAACCACGCAAACAGCCAAAGGGCTCCCCAAACGCCAGGTCCCCGATAATATCAAACGTAGTGTAGTTATACCAGTCCGATAGAACGACCGGCTTGCCGTCCACACAGTTCGCGCGCAGCCGCTCGATCAGGAGATCAATGTACTGCCGGATCAGCGGCTCTTGGTCCCGCATCGCCTTCTCCGAAAACCCATGCGCCATCTGTCGGCGCAGATGGCCGTGCTTCTCGCGGCTTTCGTTGACGATATGCACGGCATCGTCTTCGATGGGGTGGTAGAACCACCTGGCTTTGGCCATTTCCTCGTCGCCTTTGCGGTGGCCCATGATGTCTTTCCAGGCGTCGGGGTGGGAGAAGGCAAGCTCGTCTGGAGCCACGCGCACTACGTTGCCGTACTTGCGATGCAGCTCTAACATGTCGAAGGGGAGAGTGCCATTGATGGAGCGGTAGAGGTAGGGGATTCGAGAGATGGTGTGGGAAAAGGGGCCCGGGAATCGACTTAGCGGGTGGAAATAGACATTATACACGATGCTTGTGATACAGTACAATAGGGCCTATACATATCTTAGTAGGTTAGGTAGAAAGGTAGCTTTATGGGCGAGAGTAGGTGGTGAAATGTACCAAAGTAAATGCGACAGACATTCCATGCTGGATAACGGGTGGTAGGCTCCATTCGAGCGACATGTTGTTTGTTCTGCCTGTGTGGAGTATGGACAATAATGAAGGTATCATGAAGCCATGACCAGATTGAAATACTTCAAGATATATTCCTTTCCAAGAATTCAAGTTACCTAATTTGGCAAGCCGAGTATGCTCGAATTGAGGAACGAACCCGAACCCGAACCCGGATACGAACGCGAGGACCGCGAGCCCTAACTCTACCCCTTTCACAGCTGTCGACAATCCGAAGCAATGAGGTTGAGGTCGTCTTAAGAGAACAAGATTAGAGAATTCTTAATCATCCCAGGCAGCTGCAACCATTCCATTCTTCAATCCAGGGCCATAGATCCTCTCTTTCCCTATATAATCTCCCCCGACAAGCCTCGACGATCGACATGGGCCTAGCCATATTTTATGCGGGGAAGCCTATACCTCTAGATGAGTTCGTATTCGGCGTATCGGCTAGGGTTGCCCCCTCTTTTTTTTTTTTTTTTTTTTTTGTTTTCTTCACAATTAGAGATGGTCCGATTAGTTTTCATGTGCATTATATTGTTCTATAGGCGTTATGCATTCTTATGTCGCCCATAGACCGGAAAGGGTTCATTCCGGGGAATAACTGCATTATATATGTTGCCACGTTCAGTTCAGGCCTCAAAATCCCCAGGATTCCCGAAACAATCTCGCGACAAATACAATACCATACCAGGAACCCCCTGTTAACCACCAACATTCCGGGTCAATGTCGCAAAGTACAGAGAAGGAGCCCCGCGACAGCGAAGGGAACACAACCCTTGACACATCTCCGAAGCAGAGTGTCTCTGTCGATCATGTGCCACACGCACAAGATCATCCAGGGGAAGAGAAAAGCGAAATGGAGAACGAGAACAAGCCGGATGCGAGTCCTGAGAGGTCCGAATTCGACGTGTTCTGGACTGAGCCGGCTGCAGAAGACCCCGAGAATCCGATGAGCTGGAGCTCGAAACGAAAATGGACGATCATGTCTATGGTCTCGTTTGTGACTTTTCTAACGTAAGACTCTATCACACATGGAATTCATCGCAGCAGAACCAATTACTCGAGACTCACTCCCCCCCCCCTTCTTATGGCAGTCCTCTGGCATCCTCCATGTTTGCTCCCGGCGTACCACACGTCCTGAAAGAATTCGAAAGCTCGTCACAGACCCTCGCGGCTTTCGTGGTCTCGGTCTATATCCTTGGCTTCGCATTTGGACCCCTCGTTATTGCGCCGATGAGTGAATACAGTGGGCGCGTGGTCGTCTACAATATCTGCAATGTGCTCTTTGTGGTCTTCAATATTATCAGTGCCGTCTCCAAGAACATGGCTATGTTAGTTGTGTTTCGTTTTCTGGCGGGATTTGCAGGCGTTGCGCCTATCACCTGTGGCGGTGGGACGATTGCAGATATTATGCCGACGGAAAAACGAGGCGTTGCAATGGCGTTGTTCTCCCTGGGCCCGTTATTTGGTCCTATCATCGGACCTGTTGTAAGTACAGCGTGGATTTGCATATTCAAGGGATTGACACTGACACCCCTGGAGGTTGGCGGCTACTTGGTTGAAGCCACGAGTTGGCGATGGGTGTTCTGGGTTCTTTCTATTGCGGTAAGTGATGACTCTTGTCGACATCGCCTTTATTATTCTCTCTCTCTCTCTTTCTCTTTCTCTCTGTGTGTGTGTGTTTTGTGGTGGTGGTGGATTTGGTAGCTCATACATCTAATGGTCGGTATAGAGCGGCGTCATAACCATCGTGTTCTATTTTGTCGTCAAGGAAACCTACGCCCCCGTTCTTCTCGAACGAAAGGCCGCCCAACTCAGGAAATCGACAGGCAACAACGCCTATCAATCACGGCTCAGCTCTGGCATGCCCCCGAAGCAGTTGTTTTTCCAGAGTGTCGTCCGTCCGAGTAAGATGCTGCTTTTCTCCCCCATCATCACCATGATGTGCATCTATATCGCCGTTCTGTACGGACTGCTTTATATCCTCTTCACCACTTTCACATTTGTATTTGAAGGACAGTACCACTTTTCGACTGGGGCCGCCGGCCTCTCTTTCCTGGGTAGCGGAGTCGGAATGCTTCTAGGTCTCTCCTATATCGCATCTCTCAGCGACAGAGCCATCAAGAAGAAGATAAGTCAGAACCAAATACCAAAACCGGAAGACCGCCTCGGACTCCACATGGTCCTCCCGGGGTCCCTAAGCATCCCGATCGGCTTGTTCATATATGGCTGGACAACCGAGAAGCTCGTACATTGGATTGTTCCGGAGATTGGGTGTGCAATGCTGGGGTTCGGAATGATTGTCATCATGATGTGCATCCAGACGTATCTGGTAGATGCGTATACCATCCATGCAGCGAGTGCAACGGCAGCAAGTACGGTGCTGAGGAGTCTGGTTGGGGCCTTGCTCCCGCTGTGTGGGTTGAAATTATACGATGCGATTGGGCTGGGATGGGGAAATAGCTTGTTGGCTTTTATCGCATTGGCACTGGCGCCAATACCGGGCCTGTTTCATGTCTTTGGCGAAAGGGTACGAACATCCCCACGGTTTACAGTGAAATTTTAGTACAGACGATTGGCATAGCGAATTTCAATTGCATGGAAGACGCCTGATAATGTCGGCAACAAGTAGTTGTGTAATTCTATCTCATGGAAATTTGCCTTACAGGCGCATCAATTCACCATCCTATCCGAAATTTCAAAACTATGAACCTGGGCCCCGACATATTTGCTCTTGCGGCCAGCGCAGCCACTCCCAGTATTTCTCATCCAGCGCGGAGCACAGCTCCGACATGAGTCTCTCACTAAGCCCTTCCATCCACCACATCCATTCAATCTGTCGCAGGGAGACACAGAAGTAGGCAAACACAATCAGTGCAATTGGTGCTTCCTGCCGCAGGAGTTCAAGATATTCATCCGAGATTTGGAGCAGCCAAGAAAAGACATCGGCAGTGTCCAGTCTCCATTGCCCACCTGGCCTCATAACCGTCGCCAGAGTTCGGCTCAGTTCATCCAGGGTGTCCATATAGACTTGCAATTGTGATGGCTCGAGACATTGCTCACGAATCATCTGCCTCAGCTCCCAGACATATGGTCGCCCCTGCTCAAGGGCGTGTGAGTCACGACTCCGGGCCGCTAGAAATGACCCATTCACAAACAAGGGTTGGAGGGTTCCAGTGCGCAAGTCATTGTCGTGGCAGTTAATGATGGCCTTGTTTCCACGGGTAAGGCGGACCCATTCCGATATACGACCGCGTTGGAAGAGGACCAGGAAATCACTCTTGCCCGGCGGCTTTGCGCATGAGAACAGACACGTGAGTGCTGCGAATAGGAAAAGTGCAACGCAGTTGTCCGCCGCCAGCGAGGGAACAACGGGCGCAACTGTGCGAACTGCAGCTTCGTGGTGTCTCTGCGCCCGACAAATACACTCTTCGCGGCGGGATGGGTTCGAGCGGGCTAGATGTAATGCCGAAATTGCCAGTAGAGCGTGCAGAACAAATGGCATGGAGAATCCCACACGAGGCGCTTCATCCCGCCAAATGGCTTGCACGGCAGGAGCACGCGATAACGTGTAGCATGTGGATGTGGTGTAGTGGTGTAAAAGCTCCAAGTCGAGGACCGCCAGCTCGGAAGACGTATTTAGTAGACTCAGTGTCGGCCCAGGAATCGATAGCGCAAGCGATTCGGTTTCATATTGACTTTGCTTCCGCGGAGACGCGCTTGAATCCTGGCTAGATGGGCCGTAGTCTGAGATGTTGGATGGTAGCCCGCTTGGTTGGAAGCTCGATGGCCCAGGTTGCGATGGCTGCACAAAAGAACAGGATATCCCATGCACCTTGCATTTATGACAAGTCGGTTTGCCTTCGTCACACTTGACTAGCAGTTAATTTACTGGATAAAAAACAGGTGTCAAAAAGGCTGGAATTTACCTTGACTTTACGCTTCTTGCATTGCAAACAACCAGCCCGCGACTTCCGATGAGATCGACGACCCATGGCGACTGTATTCATGTTTTTGTTTTCTTATAAGTGATTTTGTAGACCCTATAGAACGGCCTATACAAATACAGACGGCGAGTTAGCTGCCATATTCACCTTCTCTGGGTTTTCCGAGGGATTTTACTTGCGGACGAAGAACAACCACAGATGTAGTTGGCGACATCACATCACGGGAATAAGACACTAAGCCGGTCTTGTAATGCAGATCAGAGACTCAGCGATGGAAGTAGTAGTAATAGTACTATCTTTTCAGTAATGATCATTAGAACTCTAGCTTCGGTTGTGAATTCTAGTTGCAATCGATATTTTTTGATTACTAGTCAAATCATGTTGAACTAGAAGAAAGAAACAGGACGATGGAATCAAATTACAAGAAATGTACCTGATCCGGCAGTCGGGCCTACCAGACTCCGGGATGCCGCTCCGCCCAGCCATTCTTTCCCTTAACATTTTGCCCATCATTCATTCTTCTTATCCTCCCCGTTGCTTCCCCAGACACCTCGAATTGCCCCCCCAATTGTTCTCGGTGGAATTCCTCCTACATTTGGAAAATGTTTTCTCGCTCGGTATCGCGGAGTCTCCGGACTACCGCCGGTCGGCGAATGGGAGTGGCTGAACCCTCCTACCGCTGCTTTTCCTGCACGCGACGAGCCTACGCCGAGTCCACCAAACCAAACCACGACGAGCGATTAACCCATTTTGGGTTTAAAGATGTGCCGGAGACGCAAAAGGAATCTATGGGTGTGTTTTATCCGTGGATGTGGTGGGATTCCTATTCCTTGACGCTAACCAGAAAATATATTATCACCGCAGTTGGCGCGGTCTTCAGTTCAGTAGCCTCTTCCTACGATACTATGAACGATCTCATGTCGATGGGGATCCATCGTCTATGGAAGGATCACTTTGTGCGCTCTCTTAATCCAGGGTCGGCGTTGCCCTCGCGAGACACCGACAAAAACGGACAGGGCTGGAATATTCTCGACATTGCCGGCGGGACGGGTGATATCGCTTTTCGCATGCTGGACCACGCGACAAACATCAACCACGACCTCGAAACCCGAGTGACCATCTCCGACATCAACCCTGACATGCTTGCGGAGGGCAAAAAGCGAAGCATCCAGACGCCGTACTACAACACAAACCGACTGTCGTTTATCGAAGCAAACGCCCAGCACATGCCTCATATCCCGGATAACTCGATTGACTTGTATACCGTGGTGTTTGGTATCCGTAACTTTACGGATAAGCAGGCCGCCCTGGTGGAAGCCTTCCGGGTGTTGAAGCCTGGCGGTGTGTTTGCGTGCATGGAGTTCAGCAAGGTGGACAACGCTCTGTTTAATACGGTTTACAAGCAATGGAGTTTCAGTGCCATCCCGATGATCGGACAGTTGGTCGCAGGAGACCGTGATAGTTATCAGTACTTGGTGGAGAGTATTGATAAGTTCCCCAGTCAGGAGGAGTTCCGCGGCATGATCCATAAGGCTGGGTTCATGATTCCCGGACGAGGATTCGAGAACTTGACCGGAGGCATTGCGGCGATTCACAAGGGCATCAAACCTCTGAAATAAGGGGAGGGGGGATGGAAAACAGCTGTCAAGTGTATAATAAGTGCGACTATAGATCCGTGGCTGTAACAATATTATTATTATTATTATTTTCCAACAAAAGGAGCCGACTATCAAGATCGGCAATGCGTCAAGATAGGCGGCGATGGTGTCATGGCGGGATTCTGGGGACCGATTACAAGGCCTCATTGACTACTGCTCGGCCTAGGCTAGGATATTCCATGATTATTGGATTAGTTACTGGATAATTCGATTATTTAATTCTTCTAGTCATATCAGATTAGTATTCGGCACTTCCTCCTGCTGGCTTTTCCTCTCCTTATCTATCTTCCTTCAATCAATCCTGACTAACCCGAACTTTTTCCCCCGCGCTTCTTCCTAATCTTCCCCCCCCCCCGCCATCCGAAATTTCTCCTCCTACAGCTCGTTTCTCCAGGATCTTCGTCAGGGAATTTCTTTTCCCAGGCTCCTCCTGGGAGAAGATCCTCTGTCCGTGGTTTTTCGCTCTGGAGAATGGTACCGTCACCATGGTGCACCTTCACCACTGCCGCCAGCAGCAGCTCCCCGCCGCGCCGTTCTCTCGCTCCAGGCTGAGTACGATGAAGAAGGACCGGATCGTCCCCGATGACTTTGATCGCCTTCCATTAACCCCTCCAGACCCTCATGGTCCTGTTCATTTGTCGATCAAAGACAATGCCGTGACTACAGCCGTGCAGGTCATCTCGACCGAACGTGCCGCTCTGGAACATCTCGAACAGCTCTACGAGACCAACCCATTGGCACAGGAGAATTTAGCGCGTGCCGTGAATCAAATCGCCCATAGTGTTCGAAATGGTGGGAAACTAGTGTGCTGTGGTGTAGGGAAGAGTGGAAAGATTGCCCAGAAGCTGGAGGCCACGATGAACAGTCTCGGTATCTACAGTGCTTTCCTGCATCCGACGGAGGCATTGCATGGGGATCTCGGAATGATTCGACCAGTGAGTTTCTCTCCCTCTCGTATTGTTTTGTTAAAGATTGGGATTCCTAACTCTCGGCATCTATAGCATGACACCCTCCTGTTGATCTCGTTCTCGGGACGCACTCCCGAGCTTCAACTTCTCCTCCCCCATATTCCCTCGACGGTGCCAGTCATCGCCATCACGGCACATCTCCACCCAGCCACATGTCCACTTCTGCTATTCCACCCTCCCGAAATGGGCATCCTGCTACCCGCCCCCATCCACGAAGACGAGGAGTCCTCCTTTGGTGTCTGTGCCCCGACTTCTTCCACTACGGTGGCTCTCTCACTAGGCGATGCACTGGCCATCGCTACAGCCCGCCGGTTGCATACGTCTCCCGGAAGAGGTCCGGCAGAGATATTCAAAAGTTTTCACCCTGGAGGAGCTATTGGCGCCGCATCAGCCAGCCTCTTCACTCCGATGAGCATGTCCACTGCTTCCTTCCCCTCAACCAGCTCCGACGATCTCCCCACCCCGCAGCAATCACACGCTGTACGCACCGACGAGCCGATCCAGCTCTCCGACATTATGGTCCCTATCGACCAGATCCCCACCGTCTCTACCACCGGTCCCATACGACTACTAGACATTCTTCTCACGGCCATCCAGCATCCCGATGCGAAGTCATGGGTGTCCCTATCCCCGTCGGACATTGTCCCCCCTCGGAATCTCCGCTCCCTCTCCCAGACTAGCCACGTAGATCTGGACGTTGTCTCCATTGCTAGTCTGGGACTTTCGTGTTCCGTTCCCCGCAAAAATTGGGTGCGGATTCCCTGCTCCACCACTGTCGACGATGCACGCCAACTTGTTTCGGAAACGAGCGCCGCAACCGGGGTTCCCGCGATGGTTATCGCAGTTATGCGGGATGAAAGCCTCGGTGACTGTGTGGGAGTCATAGAAGCTGACGATCTGTGGGACGAGCCTTGATCGAATTGTCTCTCTCTTGCAGTTTCTTGTCCTTCCTCTCCCACGGGTCTTGGAGCATATTTTGAAGATCCTCCGGCCGTAATTGCTTTGCCTGTTAATGATGTTTATGAACGAAATGCCTCTTAACTACCTTACCTGCCTATCTCCCTTTGCTGAGGAGAATGTCATCCCCCCTCTTTCTGCCTAATTCCTGTTTATTAGTGTTATCTCTTACAGCGCCCGTTTTACTGGTGGCTTTTTGTTTCGCAGACGATATTAGTACACGATACTTATCATCAGCTAAGAGGTTGCATGGTCCGTACATACAATTCCTTTTTTCTTTCTTTTCTTTTCCGTCCCGGTTGGCAGTCTTGGAAAAAGTCTCCTGGTAATACGCTAGATCAGGCAAGCTTATACATACATATATATATATATATTAGAAAATATACCGCAGGACAGTTATTACTAATAATAGATCGATGCTACTGGATTCAGTTGTTGTTGGAATCACATGTATATTAAGACTATGAAGGCTAATCAGGTCTACTATCTAACTCATCGATACAACTGTCGGGTCAGGGGTATCAATAACCAAGACAATCGAGAACCGTAACGAAGATGAGGATTCAAAATTGGATGAAAATAAGCAAAACGGGCATTTCTATGGTATCTTCAACACATTACTCGTGACACAACGCGAAATTAAGGCGAGAGGTCGAAACAGGGCAAAACAGCATTTGTAGCATGAGACGTAGACCGCACGGGAGATGCAAGAACGTTATCCCCTCCAATGATGTTAACGTGCGGCAGTGGTTTGTGTATAGCCGACTCAGAGGACCGTGGTTAAAACGTTATGAAGAAAGATGCAGTCCTGCTGCTCCAGCAGCAAGAGTCGTTCCATGGGTACCGCGGCCAATTTAGTTCATCGAATGAGGGCCAGCCTTCTTGGAGAGAACCGGGGCTATCGTAGTGAGGGGATATTCCCCGCCTGAAGCAGTGGGCTAGGGAGTCGTTCTGGTCCTCGTTTTTCGTTTACACTTGTCTCGCGGATGACGACAAGGGAGGCTCAGAATCCCCGAGGGCGGGAAACTAGTAAAACCAGGGAGTCGAAATACCGACCGGCATCAGCCTGATTGACCTGGCTCTTGTCGTGCTTTTCCTTTTTCGGTAGTTGAGCCGGCAGTCGCACTGTCATCCTCATACAGATGGTGTTGCTCGATGTAATGGATCACGGGCACAGGTATCAGGTACCGAACGCTCATTTCGCGCCTCAAGAAAAGGCGAATCTTAGTACTGCTCACATCATTTTGAATCAGCTGCTGGATGACATGGATATTGTCCTTCCAGGGTTGCAAGGCGGCAAGAGCTTCATCGATATCTGTTCCGCTGCGTTCCACGATGAAGGACTGGGAAAGCTGTTAGCGAAGTCTGGTAACAACACATCCGACATCATGCACTTACGCCGTATTTTCCAAGAATATGGTCCAAATCTTTCTCGCTCCAGACACCCGGCGTTGACATGGTATGGATCAGGTCGGCTCCGGCCAGGAGGGCAATCCGGACGGGCTTGCGGACACCGTTGCCTGCATCGACACCCTCGCGTACGGTGTTGATCTCATGGTCGAAATGATCCAACACCACGGCAGTTGGTTGATATGCCTTTTGCATTGGCTCCCAGGTATCACACATCAGCCAGTCGGAGGTTTGTTCAACGGCAAGTCGGCACATGGCGACACTGAATGGGGGCGGTTTATTAGTCACGTTAGGCATGGGATAGGCCCATGAGGAAGGTCTCACCGATGCTCTGCACTGGCCAGACCAGCCTTTCGATACGAGTCCGACACCGGAGAGAGATAGCCTCCGATGATCTCAAAGTTGGTGCTGAATTTGACGTAATCGGCGGCCATTTCGAACATGCGCAGATGTAGGTAGGTGATGGGCGAGAACGAGCCACAGGCCACGAGAAGAAGAGGCGTCTTCTCTGGATCATCCATCTTGCGTTTCAGACGAATTTCGGGGAATGTGTAGTTACTATCCATAGAGGCGTTGTTGGTCTGGTGGACATCGTCGCCGTGTGCTCCCATCATGTCCGTCATGATTGCGACGCCGAGTGGGGGGGTGGGGGGAGGGACGGTAGCGGGAATATGACAAGTTTGAGAGGACAGATTCAATGCAGATGCAGGATGAGCGGTTCGTGGCAGGGGTCTAGTTAGGTAGAGTGGGAGGAAGGGAGGGAGAGTTTTTGATGGCCGGAATCGATGGAATGGGATGGGCGGGGCTTACTTAAGATGCGCGGGGAAGAGCCCTCCGTATCGTATTCGAGGGTGTTTTTTTGGTCTTGCTTCCGTATCGGCCCGGGGACATTGACGGTAATTGCAGGCTATTGGCAATCACCTCATCGTTACGGTATTGTATCTCAGGTATTTTTCTTCCTCCTCCTCCTCCTCCTCCTCCTCCTCTTCTTCTCACCGGGATGAATTTGCTTGTAGTCATATTGTAAGTCTCCGGAGTGAATACCGATGATGATTTAGTTATTATTATTATTATTATTATTATTAGTAATATTAAATCTGATAGTCCAGCCTTTTTCATATAATAATACTAAATATCTACGTCTAATCTCCCCGGATAAACCCATCGCCCTAAATTCTTGTCTCCGGATTCACTTCTTTCCTTTCTTGCCTCGGTTATGATCCGTTGATATAGTAGCACCCCTCGCTAGTAACTTACTCCAGAGTACCTGATATAACTTCCCCATAGTGGGGAAATCTTCTACCGTATCTTCCACGAAACATCAAACGACTTTCCACTCCCCTTCGATCTTACATTCCCATCAGAATCGACTGGACTCCGATCGATGATGATGGATACGCACCATCCAGCGACGTCACCCATTCCGTCCGTGCTGCATATGCAAGCAACCACCCCTTGCAGATGAGATGTGGCTTCGGCGACCCCATGCAAACTGTACTCTTACTCTGACTTAGGGCCAACCCCGAAGACACATCGGATGCTCAAATTCCTCGCTTGTTCCAGGTGACAGTCGTTGGAATTTCTGGTCCCAGCCGATCTTGCCCCCGAATAAACTACCAGATTGTCTGTGGTCATAACTCTGATCGGATATTTGACTTTTTTTTTTTTTGGACCCTTTTTCTTTCACAACAAGAAAAATTATTTCTTGAGATTCCCGACCGTATGGTATTATTGCCGCACTCCGATTGATGATGACCAAAGGCCGGCCCCTGAATGTCCCTGACAAACGACGTATGTAGGATATAACCAGGTCATTCAGTGACGATCCAGTACGATGACGCCGGATCTGGAATGGATGACGAATCGGTAGGAACACCGCCAATGCGGTAAGTTAGTCCAGGGCTAGATTTAGTAGGTATATCCTGAGATTTTATCAGGCTCCATCGTGTCTGCAACTCCCCTTCGTCCGTCAGCTCACATTCAATGGTTCAAGGCGCTTCGAGGGCGCCAGAATCGAGAGATCCGAGCACACGGGTGGGGGGAATGCATTGGGCGTTCCTGAGCTATAGTTAGGGAGCGAAAATATCTTCTCACTCTTAGAACGATTGTTTTGGTGCAGTAAATAGAGTGGATTCCGATCTACTCAAGTTTCTTTGCTCACTAGTGGATTTGTAGAGAGAGAAAATGGAATGAAGTAGATGGAGATAACTATTGACATCACTCCCTTATCGGCATCTTCCGAGCCGGACTGTGACACCTCCTTGCTCTGGAATATTATTACTAGTAGTCTAGGATTATAATGCCTTTCAACCCCAAAGAAAAAATCAATAAAATTCCCAATAGATGTGCAAAGACTGTAGTCTATTTTAGAGTGATCAGATCTGAGTTGTAATTCGTTTCCGAATATGATAGGGGCCGATTTGTCAAATTCCCTAGAACTGCACTCCGGCCGCCTGACGGTCTCCGGACTTGTTGTCAACCACGTCAGTCCCCAACGTCTCTTTCCTTCTCCTTCTCTTCTTCTTCCACTTCCACTTCCTACTTCACCTCTTCTCCCCCAACAACCATCTTCTAGCTTTCTTACAACAGACTTCCATCTCGACGATCTTCCCTAAAGGACTTCTCGTGCCCTGAAGAATTACTCCTTCATCGTGCTGTTCATCAGCCCATCTGTCTTTCCCCACTCACCAGCACTGGCCTGACTGACTGCATATCTTTTATTATTCTTTCCTCCTCCGATACTACGCTCTCTCTATCCCTCTCGATCGATCTCTCGCTCCCTCCAGTCATCTGCCACTTGACTCAAAATCGCCTTCCGGTCCACTCGTGGTCAGTTCCTAAAGTTACGGATGGCGGATTAAATGGTATCGACCCGAGCGAGCCCCGTCCCCGTCTAGCTCTATTAGCAAGCAACATATGGCCAGACAAAGGCCCAACTTTCACCGCCAGGACCCTTTTGAGGACTCATCCGCTGGAGCATCTACCCCTGCCGCCAGGTACATACTCGATATACTTTCCTTGCAGTGTGCTTTGCCCCCTCACGCATAACCTGATTCCAACTTTCCCTACCGTTTACCTGGCCCTCCCCCCCCCGCACAGGGCTGATCAACCTGGCCGTCACTATCACCTCCCTTCCATACTCTTGACTGCCTGCTTCCATTGGCTTCTAGCAAATGGAATCTCACCCTTGGCCTCAGAACAATCACTCCTTGTGCTTCAACCATCCAGTTTTACTCCTACCGTCTCGTCACTAGCAAGTGCTCATATTCTCTCATGTCCCCCAGAATAACTCGCTCGGCTGCGAGATTAGCTGCAGACCCTCCGTCGTCCGCCAGCTCCGGCCAGTCTCCCACTATCCCCGTTGCCGCTGGTTCGGCTCCAACTCGGAAACGTAAAACCCCGTCACGAAACGATCGATCGGCTGATACGTCCGGACACCCGAATACCACTTCCCCACCTCGGAGAGCAAAGAGACAGCGGCGTGTAGCTTCCCCTCATCCGGCCGCCGCCCCTGTTACCGCTCGCCGGGAACCCCGAAATCGACCCGCTATGTCCCAAGCAGGGTGAGTGTTTACTTACTTTTGAATGATGCCCAAGCCATTTCCACTAACCCATGGCGGCCGAAAGTCCATCCTCTCGCCCCACGGAGGAGTCTTCTAGGAATCAGACCACATCCCCCCCAGCATCTCGGCGGAAATCTAGCAGGCATGGGAAAGCCTCGCAAGGTGTGCATCTCTCCATATTTCGGTTGCGCCTATAAATTCATCTAATCTCTGGGCCTTTTTGCCATAGATCACCCCACAGCAGCCCAGTCTCCTCCCCGTCGGCAAAAAAGGCGTTCAACTAGGTCAAATGCTGATGTGATTATGAAAGAGGCGGAAGAAGAACAAGTGGACCCGGAACTTAGTGAGGAACATGATTCATCTCCGCCGAGCGATAGCAATGATGGTATCAACCATTCTGGTGTCGATGAGGAAGATGATGACGATGATGGAGACCTTTTCCACAACAGCCTTTTTGGGTCACGGAGCCCGCTGGGGCTTCAGAGCACGCTCCGTGCTCTTAGTGGCATGATGTCGGGCATGTCTTCTCGCCTGCGAGAAATTCTATGCAATCTCAGAATGAAGGAAGACCCATCCATTCAACTGATTGCTCTGCAGGAGCTTTCGGACCTTTTGCTCGTATCTAATGAGGACAATCTTTCCGGCCAATTTTCCCCTGATCCGTATGTAAAGGAATTGGTGGCATTGATGCAACCGAATGAATTTGGGGAAGAGAACCCCGAGATCATGCTTCTCGCTTGCCGTTGCTTGGCCAATTTAATGGAGGCGTTGCGCGGATCTGTCGCCAATGTTGTCTATGGAGGTGCTGTACCGATTTTATGCCAGAAACTGCTGGACATTCAGTTCATTGATCTGGCTGAGCAAGCTCTCAGCGTACGTAAATCCACCACTTTTCTTTTTCTTGATGTGTACTAATATTTGTGTCCTCTAGACACTGGCTAAGATCTCGGTGGATTTCCCGGCGTCTATTGTTCGGGAGGGCGGCTTAACGGCCTGCCTTACCTATCTCGATTTCTTCCCGACCAGCACCCAACGTACAGCGGTAACAACGGCAGCAAACTGCTGCCGTAATCTGGCACACGACTCGTTCCCTGTCATTCGAGATGTCATGCCGACTCTTCTCAACGTTCTCTCGAGTAATGACCCCAAGGTTGTAGAGCAGGGCTGTCTATGCGTCTCCCGGATCGTCGAAAGCTTCAAACACAAGCCAGAGAAGTTGGAAGAACTCATTGAGCCAGCCATGCTCAAAGCGGTCCTTCGTCTCTTGTTACCAGGCACAACCAACTTGATTGGACCCCATATCCATACGCAATTCCTTCGCGTTTTGGCCATCACTTCGAAGGCAAGCCCTAGGCTGTCCGTGGAGCTGCTAAAGATGGATGTGGTTGACACGCTGTATCAAATCCTTACAGGCGTTTCACCACCAGAAAACCTTGACGATACAGCCGTTAAGATGGACAGTGTTCTCGTCATGCAGGCATTGATCCACCGCCCCAGAGAGCAGGTTTTTGAAACACTCAACGTTATTGGCGAGCTTCTTCCTGGAGTTCCTAGTCGCCAAGTTCCGCAGTCGGATGGATGGCTGACGTCGGCACTTGACAACGATTCAACCTTTGGATTGAAGTCTCCGAAGGCACAGGAAGCCTCTGAAACGCGCCGCTCGCTGTTGATGGAATGCCAAACCGAATTAAAGCGCTTTGCCATGATCCTACTGCCCACATTAACGGACGCTTACTCGAGCACTGTAAATCTAGAAGTCCGACAAAAGGTTTTAGTTGCCCAGCTTAAAATGCTGCACAACCTGGACGCTGGATTGATTGAAGAAGCCCTCCGATCCGTTCCTTACGCCTCTTTCTTGGCGGCAATTCTCTCTCAGAAGGACCATCCTGGCCTTGTTTCGTCGGCGCTTCGATGTGCCGAGCTTCTTTTCCAGCGCCTGGAACATGTTTACCAGTATCAGTTCCATCGTGAGGGTGTGATTTCGGAGATCTTCAAGTTGGCGGAGGTGCCTCTTTCCTCCGAGAAGCAAGCCAAATCCCCTCCTGACTCTGCAATGGACACTTCAAGTGATTCGCGGGGGGAAATTAAAACCACTGTTGCATCGCATGGTGCTTCAAACCGGGAAACGGGAGACCGTGATACCCTCGACGACGATGGACATGAAGACGATTACGATGAGCAGGAAGACGACGACGACAACGAAGACATGTCAGAATCCGAGAGCTCGTCTTCTTTCTCCGGTCACGCGATCACCACCCGAATGGATAATGTTCTGAAGGATATCGTGACCCGTGACGCCCGTGCGTTTGTCGAAGTCTACGAATCGAGTCGAGGCAGGGACATGCGAGATAAGGCCACAGAAATCTTAACTGAGTTACAAACCCTTGCGGCGGGTATTGAATCCTGCTATCTCGGGGATTGGAGCAGCTATGATGGCCTTTCCCTGTTCAAAAGTCTCGCGGGCTACTTTGATGGCGATGCACTGGAAAGCATCACAAGCTCTGAACTTCTCAGTTCTGGCGTCATCAAAGTTCTCCTGGATGTGTTTAGTGATTTCTCCAGTAAGTTTACTTAAAGGGTTTTTTTTTTTTTTTTTCGGATTCAGGTTAAATGCTAATCTTATTTTTACTAGCTCCCGCGATGCGTGAAGCCCGCGCCACTTTTCTCCAGGCATTTATGGGCTCCACCATCTCCGCCAAAGCTCAAAGCCAGAGCACCGCAACCACACCCTTCAGCGTTCTTATTCAAAAACTCCAGGATCTCCTCAGCCGGACTGAGCATTTCGAGGTCATCACCGTCAGCCACAATTCGTTGGAAAACACCCGTAGCAATGCCACATATATGCTGGGCAAACAGCTTAGGCTCAAATTAGTTGCGGACGAGGATTCAGATATTCCACGTTCTTACCGCAATATCATGGTCTCTATCCATGCAATTGCAACTTTCAAGGCCTTGGAGGATTTCCTTCATCCGAGGATTAGCTTATCTGATCGGCCGCGCGCATCCCGTAGCAGGGATACCATCCTTTCTCAGATCGCCAACGCAGCTCGCCTTCGTGAGCAGCTCACCGGAAACAGCGATCTTCCCGGTGGCGATCTCCCTCCACTACCCCGAGATTCAACGGGGGCTGACCGATCTGCGCATCCCGAGGAGTCACGCCCTGGTATCAAAGACACTTCTACCGAAGGCCGTGAACATGGGTCCAGAACCCGACGCTCTGGTCGCCATCGGCATTCTTCGGACAGCGATGAGCATGCCGTCGAACCTTTGGAGTGCGCCGATGAACGACAGCTAAGCGAGGATGATGACGAAGACGATGATGGCGATGACGAAGAGTTGAATGCAATTGTAGACGATCTTGACGACGACCTCTCTGAGGATAACGTCCACGATCCCACCGCGGTCAATATGGAGGTGGCTTCATCTGGCAAAGTGACTGCTCGAAAGGAAGATGGCACGCGTGTGGCCACACCTTCTCAAACCACTCCCGCTTCTAAATCAGCGTCCTCTGCGTCCAGTTCTGCTTTGAACGCGATGGGTGGTGGTTCATTGGCCATGGCAGGTCGTCCATTTTCTTCCTATGCTGCGGCCATGGCTTCGGTACCATCTGATTGGCACATTGAGTTTAGCGTGGATGGTAAACCCAGCACAAACGAAACCACAATATATCGCGCTGTTCATCACAATCGACAGATTTCAGACCCTACTGCGAGAAACGTTTGGGCCGCGGTCCACACCGTCAAATTTAAGCGGGTGCCAGGGCCACCACCACCAGAGCCAACCGGCCTTTCTCGGCGGGCTGAATCGGTTGCAGAGGGGGAGGATAGAATGCCGCCTTCACTCATCCAGAACCAAGTGACGGCCTCTATCCTTCGGCTGCTTCGCGTTCTCCATGAGATGAATGCTACACTGGACGATATTCTCGCCGAAACCAAAGAGCTGGTTGCTTTGAAGCCGGAAACTCTTTCGCAGTTCATTAATACGAAGCTTACGGCCAAGCTTAATCGACAGCTGGAGGAACCTCTGATCGTTGCAAGCAGTTGTCTTCCAAGCTGGAGTGAGGATCTCGCTCGACTTTTCCCTTTCCTATTCCCATTTGAGACCCGACATCTCTTCCTTCAGTCGACCGCCTTCGGGTACTCGCGTGCCATGATGAGGTGGCACAACTCTCAGAACGGCGATGACAATCGAAATGACCACCGCCGTGACGACAGGCCCTTCTTGGGACGTCTCCAAAGACAAAAGGTGCGGATCTCGCGTAACCGTATCCTGGAGTCTGCTATGAAGGTTATGGAGCTTTACGGGTCTTCTCCCAGTGTTTTAGAAGTCGAATACTTCGAGGAAGTCGGCACAGGACTTGGGCCGACGCTTGAGTTCTACTCCACTGTGTCGAAGGAATTATCGAAGAAAAAATTGAAGATATGGCGCGAAAACGATTGCAACAATGCAGAAGAATATGCCTTTGGGAAGCGTGGGCTGTTCCCGGCTCCCATGAGCGAGACTCAATCGGCCTCTGAATCTGGAAAAAAGCACCTTCACCTGTTCAAGGTCCTTGGCAAATTTGTCGCGCGCTCGATGCTTGATTCCAGGATCATCGACATTTCGTTCAATCCCGCATTTTTCCGCATTGCCGATAGTTCATCATTCGTTGCTCCCTCCCTTGGCACGGTGAAAGCTGTCGATCACGACTTAGCCAACTCGTTGCTTTTACTGAAGCGCTTTGCCATCGCAAAGAAGGCGATCGAAGATGACGAACGGCTGTCTCATACGCAGAAACAACAAAAGTTGCAGGGGGTCGAAGTCGATGGGGTCACTGTGGAGGATCTTGGCCTGGACTTCACCCTTCCTGGGTATCCCAACATTGATTTGATTAAGAACGGCTCATCTGAGCCGGTCACCATTGAGAACGTTGATATGTATGTGGACCGGGTGGTTGACATGACTCTCGGAAGTGGTGTTCAACGACAGGTGGAAGCGTTCCGAGCCGGGTTCTCGCAGGTCTTCCCGTACTCTGCTCTTCGGACGTTCACCCCCAACGAGCTTGTCATGCTATTCGGAAGAGCCGAGGAGGATTGGACCATTGAAAGTAAGTTAAGGATGGAAATGACATGTTTGCAGCGCAGTAATCTGACCCTGTTTTCTCTCCCAGCTCTCATGGACTCTATCAAGGCCGACCATGGGTTCAATATGGACAGTCGTAGCGTGCGGAACTTATTGCAGACCATGAGCGAGCTGAGCACACAGCAGCGGCGAGACTTTTTACAATTTGTTACGGGCAGTCCCAAGCTTCCCATTGGAGGTAAGCGACTCTATTCCCAAGATTCAGAATCAGATTGAATACTAACGAGTCTTCCCCCTCCTCCTGCAGGCTTTAAGAGTCTTACGCCAATTTTCACCGTTGTGTGCCGTCCCAGCGAGCCTCCGTACACTCCAGACGATTACCTCCCTAGCGTCATGACATGTGTCAATTACCTGAAACTCCCGGACTACAGCAGCCTCGATGTCCTTCGAGAACGCCTGGCTGTTGCGATCAAGGAGGGGCAGGGTGCTTTCCATTTATCTTAATTGATGGCAGTAAGGACATTGGTTCTTTGGGAATATCACTACCATTAGCTTGCGATGGAGGAGAATCATCATGACCGCATACTTGTTTCGTTTTGCGTTTTTTTTTTTCCCCCCTGTAGTGCGTGCGGAGAGGAGGAGTCTAGGATTCTTTTGATCATTTTTCTAGATAGAAATGGAAGGGGGTCTGTCTGGTCTGGTTTGGCCTGGTCTGGGCTGCAAATTGTCTATAACTATTAACTATATCTATGGTCTATACGGGTCTATTCTAGTCTATTCTATCTATATCTGTCTAGTAGGTGTGTTCTATTGCATTAATCATGATCATCATCATCATCATCCTCCACCCATTCACTGTCGATATAACGACACCATCGACTATATCTTCTTGTCAGTATGGGGAAGAATAAAAAGAAAAGAAAAAAGAATCATACCTCAGCAAACTTCGGCTCCACAAACAAAGCCCTCGCCTCCGCCACTAACAGCGACTCCCCGTCCTGCAACGAACTCAACGACCCTTCGACCCAGGCCTTCCTCCCCTCGACCTTCACCGTCTCCGCCTGCAACACATACAACCGCTCCGGCACCGCAGGCTTCCGATAATCCACATTCAAGTTCGCCGTCATGCCCGTCCCACTTGGAAACGACCCAGACACGCACCGCGCAAACGTCTCGTCAAACATCACCCCGAGTAACCCTCCATGCACAAACCCGGGATGTCCACACAGCTGACCCCCAATATGGAACACCGATACGATCCGGCTCTTAGGGCTGCTACGTTCTGGGTGATGGGTCGTCGCGCACCACATGAACGGCGGCACGGTGATCTTGTTAGTGCCGGAGAGCGAGCCGGCGACGAAATGCGCCGGGCGATGCGTCGGGTTCATCGCCAGGTGCGGGCGGGTTTCGATGTAGCTGGCGTCGGCGCGGAGGGATTGCACGAGGGGGAGAGTGCTGATTAGGGAGTCGATTTCTTGGGCGCGGTGGGAGACGGGGGGTTGTTTGGGTGTGGTTGGAGTTGGAGTGGGAATTGGGGTTGGCGCTGGAGCTGAGGTGTTGGTCGAGGTATGGGGGTCTTGGGCCACGGCGGAGGCGAGTTTGATGGTGCGGATTGGATTGTAGTTGTAGTTGCGCGAAAGGGAGGGGGCTGCGAGGCGCACGTGGCGGAGACTGGTCTTTGCGAGGTGTGACATTGTTGTTGCTGTAGATATCTATCTATACTGTAGGGTGGGTATGTATAGATCGATCTATAAGTGTGGATGGTCAGCCGTGTTGCCAGTTGGTTTACTATATGTTTATGGAACCATACCAGAAGCTGTCAACACAATGGCAACAGAAACCCAAGTAATTAAAGAATAGAATCAGAAGAAGACGAAAAAAAGAAGGGAAAAAAAAAAAGATAATGTCGGAAAATGAAAAGCCCACTTTTGTCCCCACGTGGGAATACCATCATTCTCGGTCGGCCAGTCATACGTGGATTCGGAGTGGGTTTGGTCGGATCCAGCCCTAACAATCTGGGTCAGAGTGTAAGAGTTCTTCCGGCCCATCTTACTGAACTAACTAACTGGTAAGGACTACTCAGTTACTTACTGCATTAAAAAGTGCACACTACTCAGTAGTACTCGTAACTATCTGAGACCAGACAAAAATGTCGACGATCCCGAAGCTCGACATGAATCGGCATGCCGAGAGTGGGTCGGTCAAGCCGAATGGATCCCGAGATTTCCTGTTTGGGCTGGAATATAAGAATGCATGATGATTATTATTATTATTATTATTAGAAGAAGAAGAATAATAATAATCAGCATGATAACAATACAATCTATATATCACCATACATCGAATCTAATAAACCTAGAAGCAAAATATAAGCTTAACTATGCGGCCATCTTCTCCAAGCCAATAATGAAGCAACAAAACCCAAATTCCAAACCATGATTTTCCATATTTCCACCAACAAGATAAGCCTTTATGGTATATCGTCATGATGAGCCCTGAATTATGACAACAACATCTACCTTCGGGGTTCATCAGGACCGTTTCACTATTTCCCAACGTCCCCTGGATAACAACAGCTCCAGAAGACCCATTGCTCACTAGAATTTGTCACAAATGCAATATCTCGTAGGGTTCTGCACCCTCACCTACGTGCTGATGATTTACACGATCTTCGTCATATTCCGCGAATACTTCTGTAAGTTCCAAAAAAAAGCCATGGCGAACAACTGAAACACAGAAAGCGTACCTGACACGATGAGTCCTCCAGCCGAGTTCGTCTGCGTTTCATGCATGACAAAAGCTCCGTATAGATGGAAAACCTTCCTCAACTGCGGCCACAAGTACTGCAAAGACTGCGTGATCCGCATGTTCCAGGTGGCTGAACAGAGCAAGCGCTTTGCGCCCCCCCGGTGTTGTGGCATCCCACTTACCCTCGACCATGTCCGGTGGTTCCTGGACAGTTCTGCGCGACAGAAACTCGTGGAGAGATGGGCCGAATTCACCGACAAGTATCCGTTGTGGTGTAGCAACGCGGAATGCGGAGCGTATATCCGCTTGGGTCGGCCGGGGGACGACAGTAGGAAATGCAGCCACTGTGGACAGGCAACGTGTACCACTTGCGAGAAGGTGTATCGGGAGGGATGCTGTGCGCCGCCGCCGTGTACGAAGTGTGACAAGGTGAGGAAATTATGTGAGTGCCACCGCGAGGAGGCGTTGGCATTGGCGAAAGAGCAAGGATGGAAACAGTGTCCGGGCTGTCGGACCCTCGTGGAGAGAAGCGGAGGCTGCAATTGGATCTTGTATGGAAACCTTTTATATTTATTCCTTTTCGTGCAGGCTAACGGGGAGGACTAGTTGTCGCTGTTCCACGAGCTTCTGCATTCGTTGTGGATCAAAGGGCGCTGAGGGTGGACGTTGTCTCTGTCGGACCAACGGATGGTGGTGATAATTATCTCCCTAATATAGACCCAATATTGGAAGTTATTGATTGATTTGTTTTATTTACACTCCCCCCCGATCTCTTTATTATTAGAAGTCCAGCGCATCGACTTGGCCCAGGAAGGACTCGTTGCCCTCCCCACGCAGTAAAGCCTCGATGTCGACACGCCCCGAAGTCAGATACCGCTCGCTGACGCCGACATTCACCCGTTGCGAAAGGAGCTGTTTCAGTTCCGCTCGCATCCCGGCCAATTCGCCCTTGCTGATGCTTCCAGCCTGGCGTTCACGCTGCTGACGGCCCCCTCCACGTCCTCGGCCACGGCCCTTGCTCTCATCGAACTCCTCGCTGTCATAGTCCACCCCCAGATCCTCGGCGGCATTTCGGAGCCAGTTGTCCTCCGTGGTGATCTTTTCTTTGGCGATGCTGGAGTCGGCAATGCGCGCCGCCAGTGTCACGCGCTGTTTGACCCGCGAGACAACCCGACGATCCAGCTCCAGGGATTCCAGCGGAAGGCGTTTGCCGTGCGCCATGTTGGCGTGCACCTTGGCGGCCAGGCGGATCACACCGGTCATCTCTTCGGGGGCGCAGATAATGACGCTCTTTCCGGAGGCGCCAGCACGGGCAGTGCGGCCGGACCGGTGGACGTATGTGTCTGCGGTGCGCGGGGCATGGTAATGGAGAACGAAGTCGATTCCTTTAATATCGAGACCACGGGCGGCAACGTCTGTGGCGACGAGGATGGTGCCGGGTTGGGCGGTGGGAGAGGAGAAACGCTCCAAAGAGCGCAGTCGTGCCTTTTGCATCATGGAGGAATGGAGGCCAAAGGCGGGGAGCTGGAGCGCTTGGAGGAACTGGGTGAGATATCGGACAGCAGAGATGGAGTTTGTGAAGATTAACGTGCGGTGTTTGGGATGGTACATGAGTAGAGTGTATAAGAAGAGATCCTATTTTGAAATCAGTGAGTAGGCCCGTAGAAGTGTGTGTATGCATCAGTTACTGTACCTTCTCCATTGCACCGCATTCAACGATTCCCTCCTTGAGGCCTTCTGCCATTTGGGACACCGGGTTCACGTCAATGAATTTCGGCTTCTCCTCTCTGAAATTCAGCTTTCTAAGTAGATACTCCATGGATTCTTTCTTGTTCATCAGGTCGCCCCCGGTCCATTGTCCTTTGCCGGCCAACTTCTGTTGCAAATCCCGGTGGAAGGTGGCCGAGAAAACGAGCGTCTGGCGTTCTTCCTTTGGGTCTTCCTTGTCGGTGTCGTCTTGCTCGTCGGCATCTGGGAGCTCTCCGTCTATGACGCGGTCAAGTGCCGACAGAATCTCATGGGCCTCTTTGAAGTGGCCTTCGCTCAGAAGTCGGTCCGCTTCATCAACAACCAGGAACTTGATCTCTTGCATTTTCCGGATCAAGCCCTGGCCGGAGCTGAGAACCTCCCAGACTCGGCCAGGTGTGCCAACCACGATGTCCGCTCCATTCAGTAACCGCTGCTGTTTCTGCACAGAGAGACCACCGGTGACGAGTGCAATACGCGCATTCACTCCGGGGGCCTGGGCAATAAGCTCGCCAATATGTTTCGCCAGCTGATGGGCTAACTCTCTTGTGGGCGATAGAATAAGCGCGATTGGTGGTTTATCTTTCTTATTCGCCTCATCCTTTCCAGTCTGCCTCCGCCGTTTTTCCAAGTAGTGTTCAAGGATGGGAATTCCAAACGCGAGTGTCTTTCCCGAACCTGTCGATGCCTTTCCGACAACATCATGGCCATCCAAGATGACCGGTATACAAGCCTTCTGAATGGCAGATGGCATGGAGAACTTCATCTTGGACAGACCGGTAAGAGTTTCAGGAGATATTCCGAGAGATTCCCATTCCGAGATATCGACGCCCTCGTCTTCCTCCTCGTCCTGAAGCGCTGCAAAGGATAGCCCGGATTTGATGCCCTTGTCTTGCTGGCGTGGTAGGTCCTTCTTCTTTTGTTCTTTCTTGGCGTTTTGAGCCTCCTTTTTCTTATCCTTCTTGTCCTTCTTCTTGTCCTTTTTCTCGGTCTTTTCCGTCACCTGAGGCTCCTCTTTCGTGTCTTCGACAGCTTCCTCCGTTTTCTCCGTCGTCTCCCCGTCACTGAAACCAGACCACTCATCGTCGAAAGCCTTCTCTTTTTCCGGAATAGTGTTGCCTTTTAAAATCGACTTCTTCGGTTTTCCAGCCTTGGCCTAATCCTTGAATTAGCGAGCTGGTTTTGAGACAATGTAGTTCTAGCAGGTACCGTACCTTAAATCGAACCTCTGCATTCCCGTCGACCTTCACAATGTCTACCCCGTCAATTTCCTCCAAACCAAAGAAGCCTCCTGCATCTTCCAGTCGATCAGGCAGCGCAACTTCCTTCCAGTTGAGGTCCTCCACAGCAGCGATGCCATCCCAGCTATCGTCCGCATCGCCGACGGGCTTCGCGGCGCGCTTCCGCTTTTTCGACTGGAGGCCGGCGCCTTTGGTATCGCGTTGGCGTTTCTGGCCCATGATTCACAGGTCCGTCAAGAGAAAATACCTGACTAGAATATGGGAAGATATAGAAGAAGAGAAGGTAATGCGGAGGAGGATCGGAGACTGACTGGGGAAGAGCGAGAAAAAAAAAGGCGGCAGAAAAAACACTCTCCGCCTTGGCGCATTTAATCTTATCGCTCAAAGTCTCTCTTCAACCCCGCGTGGAAAAAAAAAATTTTAAGACACACTCGCCCATTGACTTCGCTAATAGCCTACACTTCGCTGCAAAATGGGTAAATCTTCCAAGGATAAGCGCGACGCCTACTACCGTCTGGCGAAGGAGCAAAACTGGCGCGCACGCTCCGCCTTCAAGCTGATCCAGATCGACGAACAGTTCGACCTGTTTGAGCATGAGAACCCCGAAAAGGTCACCCGAGTGGTGGATTTGTGCGCCGCACCGGGCAGTTGGAGTCAAGTCCTGAGCCGAGTCTTGATTAAGGGCGAGAGTTTTGGGCGGAGGGCGTGGGTGGACAAACAGCGCAGAGAAAAAGAAGCCCTCGCTAAGGGAATCGACACTGCAGAAGACGAACAAGATCCCAGCCAGGAAGAAGACACGGAGATGACCGACGCAGACCCAACTGCCGAACTGAAACCTCGCGAAAACGTGAAAATCGTCTCGATCGATCTGCAGCCCATGGCCCCTCTGGAGGGCATCACCACACTCAAAGCCGACATCACCCACCCGTCCACCATCCCCCTTCTCCTGCGGGCTTTGGACCCCGACGCATATGAATCCTCTTCCTCGTCTTCTTCTACCCCGTCCGCGCCGCTGCGTCCTCCCCATCCCGTCGATCTAGTCATCTCCGACGGCGCGCCGGATGTCACCGGCCTTCACGATCTAGACATCTACATTCAGTCGCAGCTGCTATATGCAGCCCTGAACCTGGCGTTGGGCGTGTTGCGTCCCGGCGGCAAGTTTGTTGCGAAGATCTTCCGTGGCCGCGACGTCGACATTATCTATGCGCAGCTGCGCACCGTCTTTGAAAAGGTCAGCGTCGCGAAGCCGCGAAGCAGTCGCGCCAGTAGTTTGGAGTCCTTTGTGGTTTGCGAGGGTTTCATCCCCCCCGCCATCCATGATGGGTTAATGGGGATGGAAGCGTTGAAGAACCCAGTGTTCGGAGGATCGACCGCGCCGCAGCCTGTTTCTGCCGATGGTAATGTCGGAGTAGAAGTGAAAGACGATGACTCTGGAGCGGTTGTGCCGGAGAAGGGTGCAACGAAGACGACACTGGCGTCGGCTGGCGCTTCTACCAACGGGAATGAGGCTCGAATGGTCCATGGGGACTCGCACACTTGTTCCGTTCAAGAGCCGCTTGCTTATAAGCCGGTCTCGGAGAAGTTTGCCGTTGAGAACCGCTGGATTCCTTCATTCATTGCCTGTGGTGATTTGTCGTCGTGGGACTCCGATGCCAGCTACACGCTTCCTCCTGGCCATGTGAGTCTTGATCCCGTCCAGCCGCCGACTGCTCCGCCTTATCGACGGGCACTTGAGTTGAGGAAACAATATGGAGGTGCTTATGGCAAGACGAAGTTGGGGGCTTTGGGCCGGTAGCCTCCGAGGGCGGGCGACTGTATCTATGTGTTGATTTATGATGGTTTTTTTTTTTTACGATTTAATTTTCTTTTACTTTTCTTTTTTTGGGTTGACAAAACTTGCATTCAGCGAGGCTGGGGCTGATATAGAAAGAGGAAGGAGTATATATATATATATAGCAGATACTTGATTGAGATATCATGAAATACGAATAGACATAAAAAAAGAGTCTACATAATAATGCCAATACATTTTGTATCTAAAAGAGATCGTCACATTATATGGACAAAAACAGAAATCTATCATGCATTTTGGGGCCTAAGCAAGGGCTGCAAAACTCAAAAGGGGGTAATCGTCAAACACACACAAAAAACATTGCAAGTCGTGGAGCGAATCACAAATATTCTCTCTAATACACCTCGAGGACATATCTCTCCTCATCCTTCAGCTTCTCAATCTCCTTGCGAGTGTCGACCTTCTTGCCGTTGTTCTTGGCCTCGGTGGCGATCGCCTCTTCCAGCACGGCAGTGACATCGGGCACAGGCCAGGTGGGACCACACAGGTAGAAAGCACCCTCCTCGCGCATGTACGCCTGGATGATTTCGGGCAGAGTCTGGCGCATGCGATCCTGGATATAGATCTTCTCCGGTTGGTCACGGGAGAAAGCGCGACCAAGAACGGTGACAACACCGGCCTCCTGGTAGGCTTCCCATTCCTCGCCATAACAGTACTCCTCGCGCTGGTGGCGAGAGCCCATGTACAGCAGAACGGCTCCGATCTCCTTACCCTGCGCTTTTTCGAGAGCACGGTGCTGCACGAAGGCACGGAAGGGAGCGAGACCGGTTCCCAGACCAGCCATGATCAGAGGCTGGGTGGACTTGGGCGGCAACTTCATGACACTGGACTTGACGCTGACAGTGATGGGGCTACCGGGGCGGAGAGCGCTCAGGTAGCGAGTGGCCAGACCGTAGCGTTCGCGGCCGTTGGGGTCAAACCAGTTGACAGCAACGATCATCAGCGCCACCGACTTGGGAGTCACCTTCTGGCAGGACGCGATCGAGTACTCGCGGCGCTTCATAGGGCCGACGATACGGATCAGGTCGTGGAAATCAGGGTGGGCCGAAGGGAATTCGAGCAGAAGGTCAGCAAAGTTGATGGTGTCAACTTCCGAACGGCGCTTGAACTCCACAGCACCGTCCGCGCCACCAAGAGTAAGGAGGGTCTGCTTCTCCTTTTCATCGCTGGCAAACTCTGCGAGAGACTCGTAGAAGCGCTTGGGAGGGCGACCGAAGATGTCGATGTTCTGGACGAGAGCCTGGTGGATAGTGCGGTTCTCGAAGACGGCCGCGTCTTCACGGCTGGGAACCTCAACAATATCATCAGGGTTCAAGCCGTAGAACTTGATGAACTCGGAGACGTCTTGAGCGTTGTTCTCAGCGTGGATACCCAGAGCCTCACCAATATCGTACGTCAGGCCAGAGTCACCAAGGTCAAACTCGATATGGAAGATGTTCCGGTCATAGGTAGCAGGCGTCAGTCGGCGGTTCTCCTGGACGTGGACGGTGAAGGTCTTGACAGCGGTATCAGGGCGAAGGGCATCCTTGGTACCGTAAGCCTCCTTGAATGCCAGGCCCTTAGCAGCGACCTGCCAGTCCTTGAGCACGGGGACGGGCTCGGCTTCAGACTTGTCGAAAGGCACAAAGCTGTTGGTGGAGATGTCCTTGGGGAGTTGAGGGGACTCGAAGCCCTCCTCAGGGGTCTTCCAGGCTTCGGGGATCTCAATCTGGCGCAGGAGCTTGTCGAGGTCGTTGCTAACCTTCTGCAGAGCCTCGGCATTGCCGGCGACAGAGCCAAGCTTGCTGATACCCACACCCTCCTGAGAAGGCAGAGCCACCCTCAAGAAGGCGGTCTGAAGGACGGCAGGCTCAAGAGCAGCATCCTCAGCGATGGTGGGATCCACCACGTAGAGGGAGATGCCACGCAGGGAAACGGTCTGTTTGAATGCCACAGGAAGCTTCTTCTCCAGGTCTTCATTGTTCACTCCAGGAGCATTCACAATAACCTTGCCATTCTCCTTGACGGAGGCCAAAACATCTACATCTGAGAGAAGCTTGATGTTTCCAACGTAGGCAGTATCGGCAGCGCTCACAGCATAGGGTGCATCAAGGATCTTCGAGCTCTTGCGGATGTCAATACGGACAGCTCCACCCTGAACAAGGTTATCGTGGGCCTTGCTGGTGGCAACGTTGCTGGCGGAATCAGCAGCGAGAGCCTGAGAAAGCTGAGTGGCGGCATTGTCGCACACGGAGCTGTCAACATCCCAGAAAGTATACTCCTGGACGGAGGCGGGGTCAAGCAACTGAAGAGGAGCAGACTGGCCGTCGGCCGGGACGATGGGCTTCTCGAAGACAAGCTGGAATGCAGCAGCGGTGTTGATCAAATCCCAGCGCTGGGAGCGAGGGTACTTGATATCCACGCAAGAAGGGACGTGTTCGCGGCCGGTGGCGAAGGCTAGGGCCGCAAGAACATCTTCGTAGAGAGCCGAGCGGACACCCTGGTCTTGCACAGCCTGTTCGTTGGTAACCTGGCCAAGAACGCCGACAGTCTTGACGGATTGAGGCAGAACACGCAGGAACTCCTCCTCCACGAATGGGCGGTACACACGGACGTTGACGACACCAACGTGGATACCATCCTTAGCCAAGGAGCGGGCCACCTGAGCAGCGAGAGTGGCTTCAACAGTACCGAAGGCAACGAGAACAGAGACAGCCTCGGCATGGCCGTGATACTCGAAGAGACCATAGTCGGTACCAAGCTCACCGTTCAGAGACTGGAGAAGTTCCAAAAGCTTTCCCTGGTTGTCAAGGTGACGGCTACGAGTGTCCTCCAAGGTCTTGCGGACATTCTCATAGGCACGAGACAAACCAGTCTGGTCGAGCACGTCAATGACACGGGTATGTTCCCGTCCAACACGAACACCATCGTAAATGTGCACGGAGGGCAGAACGGAAGCGAGAAGAGTGGTCAAAAGGGCCATGTGCTGTGCCTCATGAACGGAGGTACTGGATACAAGACCGAGACCAAGCTCTTCGGCCAGAGACAGCGCGGAGGCATAGTCGGAGACCAAGCCATCCTCTCCAGCATAGTCGACAGCGGCGACGTGGGCGGCGACGGGACTAGCAACGGAGTAGAGCAGCGAAAGTTGTTCCAAGGCGGATCGCATAAAGGGGAGGGTCGCAGAGGAAGCGACGATGCCCTGAGGTACATGGCGCTTCTTCAGGTCGAAATCTTGTGAGAAGAGGTAACCGAGGGCGATGTTACCGGCACCCTGGCGAGTCTCCATAGACTTGACGGCGGGTGATTCGCCATTGGCGTTGATTTCCTTGCGATCAGCCCACTCACGGATGGCAGCATCGAGATCGAAGGACTCTGGGGAGTAAGAGAAGATCTTGTCACTCAGGGCATACGCCACCTGCTGAATGAGGGTTTGCGCAGTGACATAGGTCGGGCCAGCAAGAGCCGACAGAGAGGAAGAGGAAGCCATCCTGAAGGGAGAAAAAACCCGTCGGTACACAGCGAACGGGGAAGAGAGGATGGGGAATTCAGGAAAGGAGGGGAAGAGGAGAAAGGAAAATAAATAATAGCGAGTCAATGGGGTCGAAGCTAAAAGAAATCCTGACCTGATGGAGGCGGCCGTATAGAATCGAAATTCCAGGGACTTTTTCCCCATCCGGCTAGTGGCAATCACGCAATTGCTTATCGATAAAAAAAATCGTTATCGTCTGCCTCCGCTTTCGGCCGGTACGCTGAGTCATCTGATCGCCCGTCTTGCGCAATTGCTGCCTCACACCTAAGGCACCAACGATCACTAACTACTTCGGGAGTTTCCCCTCACGTCATCTTCTTCACCTTCGTCCATATCTCCTGAATTGCTCTGGAAATATGGCTAATATCGCGTTGATCGGCGGCACCGGCATGGTGGTAAGCTCCATCGTACCCTTGTGATATACTATCTTGGTAGATAAGTACCTAATTCGTCCCCTGTAGGGAGCCCACATCCTGACCAGCCTGCTCGCAAACCCCGCCGTCGCCCGCGTGGACTCCATCTCCCGTCGTACCCCGAATGCCGCCAGCGCTGCACAAGCCAAGCTGACCACCTTTGTTTCCGATGATACCTCCAAGTGGGCGGGTCAGCTCTCCTCGTTGTCCCCAACCCCATCCATCTTCATCTCTTCCTTTGCCACTACTCGTGCCGCCGCAGGAGGCTTCGAGAACCAGTACAAAATCGAACATGGCCTCAATATCGAGATGGCACGCGCCGCCCATGATGCTGGCACGAAGGTCTACGTCCTGGTCTCGTCCAGCGGCGCCAACAAGGACTCGGCTATTCCTTACACCCGCATGAAGGGTGAGATCGAGGAAGAGGTGAAGCAAATGGGATTCGAACGCACTGTTATCTTGCGTCCTGGTCTGATCGGTGGATATCGCGAGGAAAGCCGTCCTATGGAGGCTGCAGCTCGCTTCATTGCCGGCTGGGCTGGCAAGGTTCATTCCTCCTTGAAAGATAGTTGGGCGCAGGATGCCGATATTATTGGTCAAGCAGCTGTAAATGCAGGTCTTAGGGCGTTGGAGGGTGATCTCCCGGCGGGAAGCGAGAAGGTTTGGACGTTGTATGGCAGCGACATCATGCAGCTTGGAAGTAAAAGCTCCTGATAGTGCATCCCCCACTGTTCATATGTTTGATGATGCATAACCATCCCTTTTTTTTTCTTTTTTTCTTTTTTTCTTTTTTTCTCTTAACTTTAACCATAGTAAATTGATTCCCCCCATTCAACTGTTTTCGTGTCATCCAGCACCATGTAACATATATATCTATATCCCAACCGTTCAATCATCTGCTATATGTTACATGTTCAATTCTTTCCCTGGCCCTTGCCCTTGCCCACATCCACCTCGCGGTGCTTCTTCGTCCATCCTCTCGAACTCGGCCCCGCCTTCTCAGCATTACGATCTGGCCCGCCCTCCTGAGAACCCCGAGGCTTGCTCACATCCTTATTCGCTGGACTGACATTTAACGGATTGCTAATCTTTCCCTCTTTCCTACTTTCCTCCTCAGCTGCCTCCAGGGTACTTTCGGGGTCCGGTTTGCTTGGATCAAACGCAGAATCATGGGCCGCAACCTCGTCATCCGTGCCGGTCTTGGATACTTCCGAGCGCTGTGGGTTCAGACTCGTACGATCGTGAAAGTGGGTTTCTTCTTGTTGTTGTCCCTTGGTCTTTCGTAGACTGGAAAATGTCTGGAAGGTTCTTCGAGAAGGGAGTAGAGGCCCTGGTGTGGTGCCGCGGAGGGCTGGTTTGATGCTGTAGCGCATCGAGAAAAGTTGAGGCAACATCTTGGTTTGGGTTGGACGGGGTTTGGATCTTGCTCTTTGGTTCTTTTTCTAACAACGGTATATGCAATGGCGATAGTAGTCTATTGTTCTTGTTCTTGATTCTAAGCGAGAAGGATGTCAACAATTAAATACTGCAGGTCTCAACCGGGGAATATTTTTGTCCACACCTTTTCTTCGTGAAATTGAAATTGAACTACCTTTGCAAGAGAACTTCAGTGAAGAAAAAATAGAGAGAAGCTGTTCCAAGGGTAGCAAGCTGGTAATTTATTCTGGTATCATCCTGACGTCATGCTACAACTTAGGGTATATTCGCCACGTGACCGTTTCCATACAATGATGAGACTACATTATCTACTTGTTCAACTGGATAATCACCGAGGCTCAGTTTACTAGGTAGCTATGGGAATAAAAGGCGGGGAGATGAGCGGGAATGTCAATTTCCGGAATACCTTTGATATGCGACGCTGGGTTCGGAATGCATGCTTGCCTGAGTGGCGCAGTCTCGAGGACTCAGAAAGGGATAATGAACTTATGATCTTAGGAGGACGGACAAAAGCTGCCACGTCAATCAAAAGGATGTGTAGAGACTACAGATAATACTGTGATGGCATATAGTTCTTGCAGGTCGGTACCACATTTTTGAGTATGTTTTCTTTTGTTGAACTCACAGCTTTCAGATGCGTTCTCATTACGATCATCCAGATCTAGTAATCTTCAAGACTAGTCTCATGTGGTCGAAACCTCGAGGGCAATTGCATGCGCGCTGATGGGTCGGACCATGCATCCGGAGGCGACCAGCACATGGGCCATCTATATAGTCCTTGAGCTAGGCAGCCTTTTCGAACGGGAGGGTTGGATTAGTCAAATACTAAGGTGCAGACCGAAAGCAATTTTTTGCGCATGCAGGACCAAAGGTACTTTCACGCACGAGACCATGACGTTCCGTGACTACCTCGCAGATGCAATGGCCCGCCCTGAATGACACCTCTGCAAGTCAGTAAGACGTGCATCTTGATCCTTGATAGGCTAGGGATGCAAGGACAGGGTTCTTCGTTAGCTGCATGCAGTTCTTGGGCCTGTGGGAAATTGCCATTGGATACAGGCCATTGACGCTGTTTACCATGCTTTTGTTTACGAGCCAATCCAGGCTCGCATGTAGGGCATGGCAGTAGAAGCCCTCTGACCTTAAAATTTTCAGGGGAGCGTTCTCGCTTGCCATTTGTCGCTCCCGAAAAACATGTGTGCAGGATGCAAAGAGACAGCTGGTGACTCGAAGGTCACGGGATCAAAGCAACCGAGCATGTTGGACCGTACATGTGGGTCACAAATAATCCAAATTCAACGTCCCATGAAGGTGTAGCACGTAAATGGCTGACCAAAAAAAGGTACAAGGCTGCCTACTTTTTACATTCCAATGCCAAGTTGGTTGGGTAGAAGTAGTTTTCAGTCAGCATTGACACCTCTCAACCTTGTTGGTAAACAGGGACCACTATAACTGGTGGAAGTCTAGAAGAGTCCGAAGTGAGACAGAATTGGATTAAAGGGGGAATGGTGGCAAAGAGCCTGGTGGCATCAAATCAACTTACTTGTAGGAACCGGAGTTGGTTCCCACTGTTGCTTCAGTAATGCGGCTGTAAGCCAGCACCAGAGACCGCTGAGTTGGCAATCGCATCTTGCCATGGATCCGTTGCTCGACTGATCAATATTGTATCAGCCAAGTCGGATAGCTCGGCGATCCTGTGCCGCAATAACTTGATGGAAAAGTGTGTAAGGAAGGTCCATGGAAGCACAGCCTAGGAAATTCGGACACGCGGAGACCGCCAAATATCGTCGATTCATTCGTCAACTCTGAGGGAACACACCCTCGACATTTCATGCGCATTATTCGAAAGAATCAATGATTGACCAATTTTCACCTCCTAATTTCGCCCACCAGCCTAGGGAACCAGACATATTGAGGACCTGGGCCAGACGAAGAGCGCCACGTCAGAGTCTCCGAGCTTTAGTGCAGCTGCATGGGTTTAACAGTAGGGGTACCGTACCACGGTCTGTATCTGCCATGGCCGACGGGCAATGGCGGCATCCTATCACCTTTCCAGATGAGAGCATGCAAATGAAAATGAACCCTGCACCCGAGCGGGGGCAAATGCGGGATTATCAATTGCATGAGTGAGAGATCAGCTGAATGTGATCACCTGCGGGTGGACAAACGGGCTCATCCTGCCGCATCAAGCAGTCGAGGTTGTCAAAACCCCAATGTTGAAGATGCAATAAATGCCAATCGATGACCAGAAGTGACGCGTCTTTTGCCACTAAAAGCAGAAGCCCTTCTTTCAATATAGCCAGACGGGAACATGCGGAGACCAGGAAGCAGCCATTGGCACACGGATCAATAACCCCTGTAGGGGAATATCAAAAACATAAAACAAGGATGGTGGAAGGCAATGGAGGGTTGCAATCAGATGCCACCGAGCCCCATTGGAGGAACTGGATGCTGCATTGGAGACGAGGACAATGTCGGCCTAAACATATTTTCTTCCCTCTTGCTCTCAGATCTTCACCCGGGCAAAAGCAATGCACCAAGAGATAAAGTATCTCTAAACTTATTGGTTGCGAGCACATAACCAGATAAACATGGCAGGGGAGATCCGTAACAGACTAGACTAAGCCATCGGTGTAATAACATGGTGACTGGTGAGTTTCGGCTCGTAAATTGGCTTTCCAGGTTTCATTCTTGTCCGGCCAGGCTTCTCGCGAGTGAAAGCAAGATCTAGTGTAAGACGGCTTGACAGCTGGCACCAAATGTGACGGACCATGCAGGAGCTTTGATTCACTAGATTGAAAAAGGTTGGTTCTCCAAGGCCGCCTCCATGACTCCATAGAAGCATAGATGGAGCGGGGATTATCAAATGCGAGACAAGGCAACAATGCCAGTCCAATGCCAGCTGCGACAGCCAATCATCCAGTTCGGATGAGGGATTTTAGCATGTTCAACCTCAAGTGTGAGAGACTATGATGCCACGACAGCAGGATGCATGCATTCATGAAGCACCCGGTGATTATAGTGGTCCCGCAAAAGGATGTTGTGGACATCTCGTGTCTCCACTGCTGGGCAAATTCATTGTAACCAACCGCAAAAAAGGCCCAAGGAATATGGTGTGAATGTGATGATAGAGTGCCGTAGGTGATGGGATATTACACGTCGGTTGATTTTGATCGACAGTGGATTGGTGTGAGGGCAAGAGTTGGCTGATTCGTAGTATGGGAGCTTCCCACAAAACATAAATAGGTCCATGTAGACCCTCGTTGACTCAAAATGAATCAACTTCAGTTTCAGTCCAAACCTCCCCTAAAAGAATCATAAGTTATAAAGCATTCCTCATCTTTCAGTCTGTTTCAACTTGCAAAACTTCCATCAGGGTTCGATAGACCTTGTTCACGCTTAGCCTATCAAATATCTGCAGGGTGCGAGGTACCCTGAATTGAGCCAATAGAATCAATCAGAGAAACTGAAACAGCTATACTGCACCGAGAGCCAGTAAGTTTTATCGTTCCTTCCTTTAGGCATCCACTCATGGGTTTGATAGGCATGTGCTTTTACAATCAGAAGAAATTTGCCTGTGGGGACTGGAGCTGGACCAACTTTTCTCACCGATGTGTTTTGGAGTATCGCACCGGCGAAACATGTGGGATAATGCTCGTTCATATGACCGAGCTTGATACAACGCAATGTCGCCTTTGTGAGAAGCTTGAAACCAAGTCCCGGCGGCGAAGCGCCGAGATCGAACGGGTGATTCGATGGAAGCAGCAAGGGGCCACATTTATGGCCTCCATGGATAAATCACAAACTCTCATTAGGGAGCTTAACAACGAAATTGGTGAGCTCGAAAGAGAACGGGACATCGCACGGAGAACACTGACGTGCCCATAATGCATGGTTGGAAACGGGGACGGAAGGGCGAATACTCCTTCCCCTCTTTTTGCTTCTTTTTTGGGTTTCAATTTTTTTTTTTTTTTTCAGACTGCAATATCCATGTATTTCTTTTTATTTCTTTTCTTTCCTTTATTTTTCTTCATTAATATCATGTTTCAAAAACGCGTGGTACGACCCATGTGGTTCGTCGGGTCCTCAATATCGGGCTGGTTTCCTCAGGATGAGGATGAATTGGTAGTTTGATTGGAGGAAAAGCTTGGATTGAATGCGAACCTGGTGTCAGCAAGGTACAAAGTCCAATGAAATGCTCTCATTCTCAAAGTTCGTGCAGGTCTGTGTGGGATCATAAAGGGGTTGTTCCACTCGATAGGCGCTTATTTTGTGAGCGGCTGGCGGTGACATGGCTGGGGTCGTCTCACTGGCGATATAGCGGATGTTCGTATGATAGCCCACATTAAGGTATATTTGAGATATTGCTTCCAATGGGCTACCATGCCTCACAGCGACTGTTATAAGAGAATCAATAACATCTCGAATTCATCGAGGGAGAGCGTTTGCTGTTGATAGAGATGGATGTTGGAGCGGTGAACAACAAGGATGCAATGGTATCAGGTGATGGTCTCCCAATCAGGCTAGTCGATATCAGATCCATGTTGTCGTCCAAGTGAGGCCTTAGGCAGTATCTTCTCTCTCGGCCCAATTCTTACCCATAATACCTTGTCTTCCTCCTCTGTCTCCTTGGGCGTGCTACCAAATTGCCATCCCTTCGAGAATGACTTGCCACTTGAGGCCCAAGGTAAGATGCGAGCTAGACACGCATGTCTCCAGAGAAATCTTGGGATCTTTATTCAACTATAGTTCAGTTCAGAGGTATGTCTCCGGGTAATCGCCGGCCCCTATCTGCTATAGCATTCGTTCTGAGCCGCTGTCTGGATTCTGTAGTAGAAAATTCTTTGGGATATTGCTACGGGTCGGCAGAGCATCTTATAGATAGGAAGCCCAGCACCAAGGTCCTGCAGAAAGTCAAGCGCCTAACAGCTGGGGCATCGAGGCTACGTGGTCCATTCATCTTCCATACTTCAGTGGTGAGAGTAATCAAATCGTGACAGAAAACGTGAGGGGAAACAAGACAATCGACTTGTCAGTTGTTCAGATTGCTGCTTGCCACGTCACCCGTCGACCAGGTCAGTTGTACTCTTGATGCAGACTTCATCTCCATCCTGCAGATTGCCATGTAGTTTTGGACGCTACGTCAGCAAATATAGGTCCAGGAAACAGAATTATAGAATCCGGAATGAAAACCATATGCGATTAAAGTAGTAAAGCAAGCCGAGTGGCGAGCGCGCTCTCATTATTCTTTATTTTATATCACCAGCCTCAGGCTCATCATCCACCTTGGCAAGGCCATGCTCTTTCAGGAGAGCGTTGATCTCATCAGCATTCCACAAATGGTGGTACACCTTTCCTTCTGGGGTCCGTCCCACGGTTGCAAATTCGACTGGAACAAGTCCGTTAGCATACAACCATCAGGGAAACACTTCTGTGGACACTTACTCTTCTCACTGCTGAGCTTCGTAGAATCCATGGTCTTACTGAGAACCTTAACTGCCATAGCGCATGCCTCCTTCAAATCACAATCCTCCTTGTAGTCCTGCTTAAGCAAGCTCTGAGCGCTGGCATTGTTCGCACCCACACTGGTTGCTTTCCATCCACCGTAGTTACCACTGGGGTTGCTCTGGTACAGCTGGAACTCCCGGAGAGGGTCGTACCCGGCGTAAATGAATGACACGCCGAACGGACGGAGACCACCATGCTGGGTATAGCCTTGTTTCAAATCGCACAGTCGACGAACCAGCTGCTCGCACGGGATTTCTTCGTTGTAGGTAAGGAGGTACCGCTGGGCGTTTTGTCGGGCGTAGTTGATGAGAATGTTGGCATCGGCCGTCATACCAGCAACGGCACAGATCATGTTACTGCAGTCACAATGAGCACAGATTTACAAGGGTGAAAAGAAGTACATCATGAAGAGGTCAATACGTACTCGTTCAACGTGTAGAGCTTTTCTGCAGATGTGTCCTGCTCCAGCAGCTTGCTAGTGACCTTTTTCTCTGCGGCCAGCACAATGCCATCCTTGGCCAGAATTCCTAGAGCAGTACCGGCATGCGAAATAGCTTCAAGGGCGTATTCGACTTGGTAGAGTCGGCCTTCGGGGGAGAAGATGGTAGTCTGAAAACAGCGTCATCGGATTAGTTGGGAGCTTCCGGAGGGACGGGGGGAATGATTGGGGAGAAGAGACGTACTCTGGAATCGTATCTCCGTGACATGATGAAGGGAACGTCAAGCTAGGTGGGATAAATGGAAGATAGACTCGAAGTAATTGGGGGAGATGGTGGGGATGGAGAGCGAGGATGATGGGGAGCTGGACGATGAGGTGAGTGATGAGCTCCAGGCAACTCGCCCTGGCGCGTTCGCCAGCGCCAAGCTCGGGCCACTCCTCATTCGTTGGCTTCCGGGCGAAGCTCAACCGCCGCAAATTCCACGCCTGCTACCAGTCAATCTGCCCCCGAACTACTTCCAACCAGTTTCTGACGATGAAATAATTAATGAATTAATTAAATCACACTGCCTGCCGGAATCTCCCTCTCTCTCTCTCACGGCGGCCATATTAAGGTACTCAATCAACCATGCTGCGATCCACATACACTGCTCCTCCCCCATTACCTCCCGGGTGGACCGAACATAAAGCTCCTTCAGGTCAGTCGAAACGGACATTTTAATGTGATATGTTTTCTCTAACAGATGTGTAGGCCATTTATACTACTACAATTCTCAAACTAAACAGTCCACCTATACCAGACCTCAAGCGCCCCCTGTCCACCTCCACCCGGCACCAGCAGCTCCCGCACACAATCTTACTCCGGACACTCTACCCCCGTTTTCCTCCACTCCATATGCTCCCCATGGTTTCGGTTTCGGCGCAGCGCCTGGCCACGAGCCTACACACCATGGACACTCTCGGGGGGGCTTTCGTGGTGGAAAAGGCTATCAGGATCGCAGACGCCGCGGCCCCGAAGACAGACCGAAATCAAAGCATGCCGTACCTGGTTGTGCACCATGGGTTCTTGTAAAAACCCGTTTTGGGCGGAGGTTCGTCCATAACCCGGAGAACAACGAAAGCTTTTGGAAGTTTCCGCCCGACGTAATGAAGGGAGTGGTAGAGTATGATCGGCTGGAGCGAGAGGCGAAGGAAAGGAAGGATCGCGGTGAAATGAGCGAAGATGATCAGGAGAAGGTATCTACATTAGAGGCGACTACCGTATCGACCGACAAGAACGAACAGCCATTGGAGGATGCAACTACCATGGGAGGTCAGGAAGGAAGTGACGACGAGTACGAGGAGGTGGAGGTCACGGACAGCGAGGACGAAGATCACCCATCAAAACGACCCAAAACGGATGACGAAACAGGCGAACAGCTGCCGGTGGAGTTTACGGAAGAAGATATTGAGTATCAACTCGCCGCCATGGGAGAGGAGTATGGACTCGACCCTGGGGAGTACGGCGAGCCGGGAGAAGAGGAATGGGAAGAAGGCGCAGAAGGGTTACCACTCACGGATGAGGAGGCGGCAGCGCTCTTCCACGATTTGCTGGACGACTATCACATCAACCCATATTCTACATGGGAGAACACCATTGAGGAAGGTCGAATTATTGACGATTCTCGGTACACAGCGCTCCCCAATATGAAATCCCGACGGGAAGCATGGTCCAACTGGAGTCGTGATCGGATCCATGAACTAAAGGAGCGCAAAGCGAATCAAGAGAAGAAGAACCCTCGCATCAAGTACTTGGCCTTCCTGCAAGCACATGCCACACCGAAGCTCTACTGGCCTGAATTCAAGCGCAAGTATCGCAAAGAACCGGAGATGAAGGACTCGCAACTGTCGGACAAGGATCGAGAAAAATACTATCGGGATCTAGTTTCTCGGATGAAAACATCAGAAGGCACGAGGAAATCCGATCTGTCAACCTTGCTCAGGTCCATTCCGTTGCATGAATTGAACCGATCATCGAATTTGGAAGCCCTCCCTGCGACGATTATCACGGATCTTCGATACATCTCCCTTTCCCCTAAAGTACGCGACCCGCTTATTGAAACATACATTTCCACGCTGCCTGCTGCCCCCGAGCAGGAAAGCCTGACTGCCGAGCAAAGGCAAGAGATGGAAAGGAAAAGAGTTGAGCGTGAGAAACGTGAAGCCGCCTTGGCGGAACGCGAAAAACAGGTGGGAGAGAACAAGAGAAAGCAAAAGGGAGATCTCTTGCGCAGTAGGCATCTATTGAAGGAAGGAGAAATGGAGATAGAAGAGGCTCTCCGATTCGGTAAGGGAGGACTTCGGAGTTATATGGAAGCAGAAGGGGGGCTCTCAAAAGAAGCCGAACGAGAGGAGGATTCATAGCGGGCATCGCCCGAAGAAATAATCAAATACCTAAACTCTATAGGTGGTAAAAATACAAGATTATATTCATAAATTATCGTTTTGACCAACAACGGCTGGAGACAAGATTGTGCAGGAAGATGAGGTAGTCCATAGGTAGTGCTGCTTCTTGCTTCGGCGGGTTGTCAAAAATGCTCCAACATGAACAGAGCGAGCCGAGGACGTCAATCAGTATATCTCAAGCGGATGTTTTGACATATTAGGGGGTTGCAACAATTTGTGCAGCTTCATAGCTCATGGGTATCAACGTAAATATGAATGTTCAAGACCTGACCTCCGTTGTATATGAAATGGCGCCTTCCCAATTATTTTTTTCGTCGTTCTCCCTAGGATTGTCCCTGATAATTTACCTGAACCGCCAGTTATCCCAATCGTCATCTTCGTCATCGTCCTCATCTTCCTCGTCGCCATGTTCGCCCTTTGAATTCCCGTCCTTCGCCACGGGTGTGGCCTCCTCCATCGGGGGCTCTCCAGCATCTTCGGGGGCTCGCTTATTCCGGAGTTGCTCTCTCTTTTCCTTCAGTCGCCGAACTCGTTCTTCAAGCTGTTCCATTTCGTCGAATTCATCCTCGAGAAACCGTGCAGCATCTTCTCGCTCCCCTTCCGCCTCGGCCTCGCGAGCCCGGACCATGGACTGGGTGTCTTTCGTCTGCTGAGCAGCAATTTCTTCCGCAGACATAGGAGCCGCGGATATCGTGGCGGTGGCAGCAATAGCGGCGGGAGCCTGCGGGATCCGGGTGGGAGCTACGACCTCCCGCTCAAAAGCCGCCCATTCATCCTCGTCGACAGCCTGTCGAGTTGGCTCTGGTTCGTTCGAGGAGGGTTGTGGTGCGTTCTCAGCTTGTGGTTCAACTGTTGATTCTGACGGGGATTCGGGTCCCGCTTGTTCGATTCCCAGCTCTTGAGCTTCGTCGACTTCCTCAAGAGCTTGCGCGCTGGGTGGTTGAACGTGGGAACCTAACTCCTGCTGGTCGGCTGCTGCGAGCGCATGTCGCATTCTCTTATGCGTTATGTCATCCCCAGAATCTACCTTTCGCTTTTTCGTGACACGGTTGGGCGTTACTCTGCCGGGCTGGGATGGTCCCTTGCGAGAAGCGAGTTCGCTGCGGAGTAACGATCGTACATCTGACATGGCCAGGAGGGTGGAAAACGTGAGGCTAGACAAGTTTTGTTCAAGGAGCTAGGGGTGTATTGTAGAGAACAAGAGCAGACGATACTGGTTGTATATAGGGTGGGTGGTGGTCGTGGCGAATGTTGAAACGATAGTTGATGCAGGGATGGATGGATGGAGATACTGCGGAGATTAAGATGAAGAGAAGAACAATAATACGTACTACTAAAGTAGTTTGCAGCTGGCGTGTGCCAAGCCTTCCCGCCGAGCCGCATGTGTCACGTGAGAGGGATGGTGACTCAGCACAGTAGCTCGCAACTTCAGACCGTTTGGCTGCCTCGTCTTCTTTCTTCTCCTCTTCTCATTGTTCACGTCGATTCTTTCATCTTCCATCCTTTCTTTATCCCCCAATCGTGCCGCCTTCAAATTACACATCTAATCCGACTTTCCCACCCTCATCTTCCTGACATCAGCCCAAAATAACAAGCTACACGGGGCCTTTCATCACGCGACCCCGCTCACGCCAAGCATTCACATTGCGCGCGACACGATATTCACCAACCTTCCCTTCTACTGCCGTGGTATTTCCTTCTGGCGTTGCGCGTCTAAATAATTCTTTTGGTGGAATACCCCCCCCAAGACGATAAAGTAATACCTGTGTGGATTCGTGCAACAGTGCCACCGTCCACTGTCTTCCCCTGTGTATTACTTTAGTCCTCTGATCCCGTAGAACGAGACCTGGGTGGTGCTGGCAAATTGATCCGAGGCGATCTGGTCGCTCCACGTCGCGTTGTAGACAATCTGAAATTTTCTTTCAATCATCACATATCTTCATCATGGCCGGTAAGCAATAGTATACCAAGTTCCTGCGACCCAGTGCGCCAGACCGCCTACAAGGGAGGTTGTGGTTCCTGGAGACATCCCCTTCCTTGCCCCCGTGTCCCCCCAAAATGTGGCTCGAAACAGGAGTACTAACTAGATACCAGATGAACCGAGACGCTCAGGTCGTTCGACTAAAGGCCAGCACAAGAACCTCGACCTAGTCGCCGATGCGCCCTCGAAGAAAGCCAGATCCAAATCTCAAAGCAAGGACAAACCTTCGAAGACCTCCGTTGAACCAACGTCCGCTCCGAGCGAAGGGGAAGAAGAAGAAGAAGAAGAAGAAGAAATCATCCGATGCATATGCGGCGAGTACGAAGAAGAGGAAGATGTGGAACGCGACATGATCTGCTGCGACCAGTGTTCGGCGTGGCAGCACAACGACTGCATGGGCCTCACATTCGCCAAGGGCGAAGAACCCGATCAATACTTCTGTGAACAGTGCAAACCTGAGAATCACAGGGAGCTCTTGGATAAGATCGCGCGTGGTGAGAAGCCATGGGAGGAGGCTGCCGAAAAACGACGCAAGGCAGCCGAGGAGAAAAAGTCTCGGCGTCGAAAGGGCAAGAAGGGACGGCGAGGCAGGCCAAGCGAGGCGAAGACAGAGGCGAGCACACCAGCTCGTACTGCTGCATCGACTACTCCTGCTCCGACAGCTTCTGCCCAAGGACAACCAAGTGCGACACCGGCCTCTGAGAAACACGATGACGCCTCGGAGGCACGATCAACGAGTGCCCAGAAACGCAAGTTTGAAGAACAAGAGTTACCAACTCCGGAACCTGTAAGTGCTTTGCATTCCCTTTCATCTTATTTTATTGTGTCTTTGTTTTTTTTTGGTTTTTTTCCTTGCCTTGATACTAACAGAAAACTTTAACAAAGGGACCCAAGCAGAAACAACAAAAGAAATCCCCCCAAGCAAGCAACGCATCACCCGAGCCACCCGCCCAAGTAAAGGCCGAAGCTCCTGAGCAAGTCTCGCGGCTTGGCTTTATCGCACCTTCGGGGGCAGTGAAATCTCTGGATGAAATTTCAATCCCAGCTCGCAAGAGTGTAGCAGTGGCACTGACCAAGTTATTTGTAGATCAGATTTCTGAGATGCAGAAACAAGGATCTTTTAAGTTGCCGGATGGGCAGCCGAAGGAGGAGTTTGCGGAGCAGCTCGGTCTCGCAGTCGAGAATGCAATGTATGAGAATATCTGCGAGGGATCTGGAGAGCCCACAGGTCCGTATAAATTACAACTGCGGACGATTTTGTTCAACGTAAAGAAGAATCCTTCTCTACGAGATCGTCTGCTCGTAGGTAGTTTATCACCAGACTCACTCTCTAAAATGAGCTCGCAAGACATGGCAAGCAAAGAATTGCAGCAGAAGGATGCTAAAATCAAGCGAGAAGCCGAGAGACAACACATAATTGTGCAAGAACAAGGCCCACGAATTAGACGAACTCATAAGGGAGAAGAGCTGGTTGAAGACGACAATCAGAATGCCTCCAGTGAACCGGTCTTCTCGGCTGCGCCAACTCGTCGAAGCCTAGCAGAAGCCGATGGCAGCCCGTCAGGAAGCCCTGGTGCCCAGCAAAACGAAACAGATCGCACTCGAAAGTCTTCCAGACCGCAAGCCATCGACACCAAAGCCGCTCCCCATGATGAACATTTCACAACACGCGCGCATTCTCCTGGAGGTACCAACCATGATCAAGTATTTCCGGAGGTGGCAACACATATTCGTGAGCCCGTGCCAACGGGCAAGGTACAAGCGGATGCAGAGATTGATCAGTTGTTAAAGGATGACGAGCCTGAGTCGCCTCCTTATTCGCCAAAGGAGTTCCACGACGAGGGGGCTATCTGGCATGGCAAGGTTATCATGAATACTATCGCCGAGTTCACGTCGTCTGCAAAGCATGTCGGGGGCGCCGATCTCAGTGGGCGCATTCCCTGGGGTCAGCTTACACCGTCCACCCTACTTGTGGATGGAAGAATTGATATCCAGCTTGCTAGTAACTACCTGTGTGGCTTGCGGTTTAGCTCCTCCACCGATGTCTCGGTGATTTCCATCAGCAGGCCCGAATCACCAAAAGATCGAGCTGCATTTGACAGGCTCTTCAACTATTTCCAGGAGCGCAAGCGATACGGCGTCATGGGAAAGCATCCGTTGCCGGCGGTCAAGGACACGTACCTGATCCCAATTGAAGCGGGTTCGACTAAGAAGCCGGAGTTCATCGAGCTGTTGGAAAACAACACCCTTGAGGATCCCACCCCCGAGCGTGTTCTTTTGGTTGTCTTTGCTGTGAAAACGAGCGACTCCAATCCGCCTTCGGTACAACCCAGCCAGGAACCAGGTGCCTCTGCAAGCCCGATGACTGTCGGTGCAGCAACACCTCAACAACCACAGTTCCTCACCCCCGGGCCGCGCGCCATCTCTCAAATGTCTCCGACTCCTTCATCCTTGACGGGTACTCCTGTGACACAAGCTCCATACGGCCAACAATCCCCATCACAGCCACAACATGCATCGCAGCCCGCCCCCCAATACTCGCCCTACCCGCCTCAGCCACCGGAGCAAGTACCAACCACTGGCATGGCAGCCGCGGTGCAGGTCCTGGGCCCCGAGGCGAATTCTCCGGCCATCCAGCAGCTTTTGCAGCAGGCGCCGAACGCTGATGTCTCTCAGCTTAGCGTTGTAAGGGACATCTTGCACCGCCGGCCGGAGACAGCTTCTAATTATGAAATACTCATGCGGGAGCTGGTCCAGGCTACGACAAATGGACACGGTTCCCAGCCGAATTCTCGGTAGTTACTTAGAATGCAGCTGTATAGTAATCACAATCCTGCTTTTTTTTTTTCCCCCCCAGGTTTATTGGGGTCTGGTGTCTGTATTATTTTGCCGGGAATGGGAAATGGGATGGTTTTTTTTTATATGTGAATTTCTTCTATTTGTATGATGCGTATTCACCACATGTCTTCCATGCAAGTTACTCTGCACTTTTCTTTTGCGAGGTATTCCATTATCGTGAGAATTAATTTTCCGGTTGAAGTAAAGAGATTCTCAGTCCAATGTAGCTAAATCTATTCGTAGGTAAATGTGTGTGTGTGTGTGTGTGTGTGTGTGGGTGGGTGTGTGTGGGTGTGTGTGTGAGAGAGAGAGAGAGAGAGAGAGAAAGTCAAGCCCGACTAATTAACCTTGTTGAATTGAGCAATCTTAGGAACGAGGATTCATTCTATCAGACATCCACATATCGTATTTCATAAAACCATCGATGATATTAAACAGAAACGCCTACGCTATGCAAATCCCGTAGGAGGAAAAGACACCATACGGAAAAAAATCACCAACGCCCACCTCGTTTCTTATAGCCGCCGCCTCCATATCGCGGGCCTCTTCCACCTCCAGAGCGACCCCCCCAGCCTCCATCGTCGTCGTCATGGTGCCGAACAGGGGGTGGCCTGCCCTTCAGCTCCTCGTTGAGCTTCTTCCAGGTCTTGCGCATGTCCGAATAACCCATATGCATCTTGCCGAAGAAATGATCCGCCAATCGACGGTCGTTGTCCAGTCGACTCAGATAGGCCCCGCAAACATCACAGACTTGCAACTTTTGGTGGCCCGACGGGCCGGAGGTGTCTTGGAGGTTCTTCAGCTCTCGCTCGCAGGTCTCCTTCTGATGTTTCGCGGTACGGATTTTGTGGAGTTCGTTGAGCGCCTGCGCGACGGAACCTGTTTCGCCGAGCACGGATGTTTCGAGGAGTCCACCGTTGATGGTTTTCGTCAAATCAGAAATTTGTTTCAGCTAATCAACAAGAGAAAGAAGAAGAAAAAGAAACATTAGCTTTGTGAAAATTTCGAAATGGGAATGTGGATGGATGGGGTTACCTACAAGGTCATTGGTCTGTCGGATCTCGTCCGGGGTCTTTTCCAGTCGTCGCTGCGCCGAATCAATCCTCCGGTCACAATCGTCAATGTACTTCTGCATGTCACGCATATAATCGTAGTCGAATCCCCATTTCGCCTTCTCCGCTGCGGAAGCTGTTTCGTACTCGGTCTTCAGTCCTTCACTGTGCACCTTCGGACACTGGCCCAGATCTTGCTTGGTGTTTGTGAAAAGATCATGCGGACAGGTTCCCACAAGGTAGGAACGACACACTTTGGGATCCGTGATGGAGAGCTGGGAATTGCGAGAAGGACCACCAAGACCCACCATCTGGTCCGCTTGTAGAAGAAGATTTCAGTTAGCTCAGGCTGGTAGAAGAAGCTGCAGGGGCTTTCTCTTCAGAATTGGGAAGCTTACCTCCCATGAGCTGCTCGAGCAGCTTTCTCTGTTCCGCTGCCATGGTGCAAAGGATGCAATGGAGAAACGAGGAGAATTGAATGAGCTAGGGTGACAGGCGAGAGTGATGGTGGTTGAGAGCTCAGCAAACGATTTGATTTCGCGACGAACGACCATTTGGCGGAGTGGCGCTAGGCGCGGCTGCGCTTACCAAGCCCGCTGCACATGTTCCACCGCCTAACGTTAGTTACTCCGTAGTTCTATGCTAGTTCTATGACGGCACTCGTTCGATGATCTGTCCGTATGCTGTTCTCTCTCTTCCATTGGCAAGAATGACGTGATGATTTCTCTTTTTTATCTCTTTCTTCTTCCCCTTGTCGCATTGTCGTCGGCCATTCCCGCGACATCAGACTACCATGAGAGCCTCACCCTCCAACCACTCCCACAGTCGGCGCTCTTAGCCTCGTTCAACTTCCGAAGCAATGCTTCGGAGGAATCGTTTGATGAGCGGAACTTCCGATATTTTCCCCGCGCGCTAGGCCAGATCTTACAACACGCCCATACGAAGGAGCTACACTTGCGATTCACCACAGGGAGATGGGATGATCAGAGCTGGGGCTCCCGACCTTGGGATGGTACAAAAGAAGGTGTTACGGGGGTTGAGCTATGGGCATGGATCGATGCTTCAGATGATGAAGAGTATGCCGAACCCTGCAGAAAATGGAAAAGAAGATAAAGGCTGAGACTGACTTTTGTGCAGAGCGTCTGCCAAATGGATCACTCTAACACAGTCCTTATCGGGACTTTTCTGCGCCTCTATTAATTTCATCGACTCAACTAGAACCACTCGACCTGTCGCCTCTTTCCAGCCTACTGGAGATCATTCTATATCCAACAATCTTCATCTACTTCACGGCACGCTTCCTGGCGAAGTTGTGTGTACAGAGAACCTTACTCCCTTTCTGAAACTACTCCCATGCAAGGGAAAGGCGGGAGTCGCTAGCCTGCTTGATGGTCACAAGCTGTTTGATGCTTCTTGGCAGAGCATGTCTGTCGATTTCCGCCCCGTTTGCCCACATCCGGACGAATGTGTCGTCCAGATTGAGCAGACGGTAGATATCGTATTGGATATTGACAGATCCAAACGACCACGAGGTAAGCCGTTAGACATTTTTTATTCGCTCTTCAGTCACGTTTAAGTCTCTAACTAGCCTCAAGACAATCCAATTCCTAGACCCGTACCTAATGATCAGCTTGTCTGCGACACATCCAAAGCCTACCATTCTGACCAGACTTGCTATCCCTTGGAGAAGACAAAAGAAAAGGGTTGGAGTCTGTCCGAGGTATTTGGCCGCAGCGTCAGCGGAGCCTGTCCTCTAGGCAATGACCAGAACTCCCACGATGAAACAGTCTGTCTGCGTGTTCCTCATGAACGGGAGGTATCCATCTCCCTCGGCGCGCTCGAAATCAAGAAACCCGATGGGGTTTCGCGTTGTTACGAATTGCAGCCATTCAGGGACTTCGATCTCGTCATCCCGGAGCAGGATGCTACAACTCAGGTGCCCTTGGAGGAGCCCGTTCTTCGCGCCGAGCGAACCATCGTTGGCCATGGCCAAGAGCGTGGAGGCATGCGAATCATTTTCGACAACCCTTCCGATACCAACGCAGCTGATTTCATCTATTTTGAAACTTTGCCATGGTTCTTACGTCCATATGTTCACACATTACAAGCCACTGTCACTGGACGCGATGGTGTTCGTCAACAGGTCCCGGCTTCCCAGTTTATCAAGGAAACGTACTATCGACCCGCGGTGGATCGGGAACGTGGCACGCAGCTGGAACTCGCCTTGTCCATCCCTGCTGCCTCGACAGTCACACTCACCTACGACTTTGAAAAGGCTGTCTTACGGTATACTGAGTACCCGCCGGATGCTAACCGAGGGTTCAACGTTGCTCCTGCCGTAATCAAGGTCAACGGACGTGACGCCGCCAACGGGCGCAGTCACCCCATCTACATTCGTACAACCAGCCTTCTTCTCCCCCTTCCGACCCCTGACTTCAGCATGCCTTACAATGTGATCATTCTTACTAGCACTGTCATCGCACTCGCGTTTGGAAGCATTTTCAATCTGCTTGTTCGGCGCTTTGTCACTGTTGAGGAGGCCGAAGCTCTTGGGGCACAGACAATCAAAGGCCGTTTGGCAGGTAAGGTGGTGGCCCTGCGAGATCGGCTCAAAGGGAAAACCTCCAAGGTCGAATAAATCTCCAACAAATACATTTCTGTCAATGATATATACATACACTAATACAACATGTCATTCACATTATGTGGCACAATGTTACAACTTTCATATACAACCAATGAACCGAGATTGATCGATCGATAATCATGCGTGTGCAATTTCCCATAACTCATCACTCTTCCGTAAATCCTTCATAAGGTCATATCTCATCATATCCTTTCTCTCCTCTCAGTCAGTATCAACCACGCCTGAAAATAACAAGAAACAGTCAGCCCCATCTCACCCATTAAAGGGAGGGAAACCAAAACCCACAACGCTTACATCGTCTGCCTGATTTTCGACCACCCAGGCAAAGTATCATCTCCTCCAGGCTTATGTTTCGCAAAACTATGATCCTCATTCGCACATGATGGGTGTTGCTCATGCTGTTGTTCCTCAAGGCGGTCTTTGTAGTGACTCTCCGCCATGGCCTTCTGTTGCCGCAAACTATTAAATTGGCCTTCGGAGTCGGCAGGGACGTTGGTCTAGCCAGAGAGATTCGATCAGTGGTTGGAAGAGTAATATATATATATACCCATACTTTGTTTCATTCAAAGTCACGCTAACAAAAGCAGAAGGAGGAAGGGAGAGCTTACAGCGACATGGCCTGGTCCCTCAGATCCGCCCTGGAAGATTTCTTTCTGGTCGTCAGACATATTGTTGTTGTGGTTTTTTGTAGAGTTGAGGGGAATGGGGATGTGTTTTGTCATGTCTATCAAGGTTGGTTCTCTTTGTCTAGATGTATATATATATATTGGGATTTTGTCGGTATGACATCATAGTGATATGCATCTAAATCAAGTTCAACGTAGTCACCTGTTCTGACAGCTTCTGTATGTATTATGGACTTGATGATTTGTTTTTCTTTTTCTTTTCTTTTCTTTTCTTTTTTTTTTTTGGCAATATCGTGTATCCTAGTTCTGTTATATTATGTGGCGGCGATAACTAGTTTATTTCGTCGCCCTATAGATTGTTCTTGTCTGTGGTGACTATGATATACGGGCTACAGAAGACATAAAAATAGCTCTAACAATAAAGGTATATATATATATATATACATATATACACAGAGAGTATGGTGCATTTGCGATGTTCGTAACCAAAATTGAATTAAACGAATATAAAAATGTCCACTAGAATATCCAGGGAGTAGCGGACGGAGACAAAAATCATTTTGGGGAATAAACAATACATGATGATAAATGGAACAATAGGAGTCAGAATGTCGTGATTTGAGTGTCAAGCGTCCTCGACCTGGTCAGCCCATGTAGCGCCTGGGGCAGATACCGGTGATAAAGAGGTTTCCAGCTTGCTGGCATCAGGGGGAGACACAGACTCTGTGGGGTTGTCCTTCTTCTTCTCCTCCTTCTGACCACCAGGCAGGGCAGGGAAATCGGATTCATTATCAATGACCGGAGTCGGGGCGGACTTGGCCTCAGTGCTGGCTGGCTGGCCAGATGTGCCATCGAATGTTGACGGATCTCCTCCTCGTGGCCCACGGCCGCGACCACGACCGCCTCGTCCTCCGCGTCCCCTTCCTCGAGGATTATTCACGGGCGAGGAGCTGCTGGATGCCTCTTCGCCGGCCTGTGAATCTCCAAAGTCTCGCCTGGTGTAGCCGGAGACGCCACCGTGCATTCCTCGTCGGAACTGGCCTTTCCCGCCTTGTTGACTAAAGGATTCCTCATCCTTGTCCGCATCCCATTCTCTGCCTGTCAGAGCTTTGAGCTTCCGTTGTCGGTTCCGTTCTCTCTCCGAGTCCATGACACGGCGGTTTGCTCGTTCCTCGCGTCGCTTTGTCTCGGCAACTTTCTCTCGTTCAAGAAACGATGCCTGGTCGGCTTCCGCACGGGCATGGGCAGCCGCCTTTTTTGCCGCATTCTCTTTGGCGGCGGCAATGCGTTGGGAGAGTTGCTCCTCGGTGAGTTTCGGCTAATGATCCCAAATTTAGCAACCCAAGCAGTACAAAAATCAAACTCGCGTGCGTACCTTCTTGATTCCACCAGTCGCGCTCCGGTCCCCGCGAACAGCAGGCACTCGCTGGGCTTCAGCCGCCGCCGCCGCTGCCGCCGCTTTAGGCTCCGTGGGGATTTCGGGCTTGCCTTCCTGCTCTGTGGCAGCATCGGATACACTGCGCGTAGTCTCCTCGATAGGATCCTGCGATTCAGGTTGCGCCGAGCTATCCGCAGACTTCGCCCGCGCCGCGCCGGCACCAGCGCCTTCCGCCCGTCTCTGCCCGGAGTTTTGCGATCCACGCCTGCCACCGCGCCCTTTCCCTCTCCCGCGTCCGCGTCGCTCGCCTCGCGACGGGGTCTCAACGCGAGCCGGGGTCGCCTCAGTATCTACCACCGTCGCAATAGGTGGTTGTTCTTCCACCTGGATTTCGGGCTTGGGTTGTTCCTCGGCAGGGACGGGAACAATCTCATCGTCGAACAGGTCGTCGGCCCCCCTAGTTTGCGCGAACTCATCCATGACGTCGGCGACTGTGGCGATTGTCAATGATGGCAATGCGTGGATTTTCGAGAGCTCTTTTCAACCACGGATTTGATGCGACTACACGCGCCTTTGCGAAAAGGGTGGTATGGGTCAATGAAAGCGCGCTTTGTGAGGGCGAGGGGATAGAGACGGATCAGCGATCAGCACTAGCCGGGGGGAGGAGAAAGAGTCAGCTTGTTGCGATATCTAACAACATCAACCCTGGCGGCGTAAAAAAGAGGTTGTATATGTGGTCTAGAACTCCGTGATAAGCATAATCCTGTGAATCTGGATAATGGCGATTGAATGGATTTCAACAATACTACTAGTAGCAGTATTGATGCTTGAAGGCGGTCTGCAGTGGATTGGGGGAAGTTCTGTGGAGGATTGACTGTTGAAGGAGACACTGAAAAGAGATCAGCAATCACGTACCGGATTATCAGAGCCACGATTGTTGAGCATCAAATCAAGGGCGAAAGTTCCCCGAGAGAGATTGGATTGGCGATCGATTATTATTATTGGCGTCTTTCTCCAACATCTGATCGGCTGGGGCATTCTGCCAGGGCTCACCGCCCCTTTCTGCCATGTCCGGCTGATCAGAGAAGCCCTAATTGGGGGTTCTTTTTGGCACCTTTTCATCATCATGATCCCATCGTCCAAGATACTAAGTAACTATCTGGTAACTCAGACTGCTAACTTTTGACAATTGCATTACATCGGAGAGATGCCCGAGGAGGATCCCATTGTGCAAGCACGTCATAGGCGGCCCAGCAGCTCATCCGCATCCCGTTTGACGTGATCGCTCCAACATCCTGGATCATAAGCCTGAACGGTATAGTAAAGGGAGAGTAGTCCTCCCATGCGGGGTAAAGGATTTCCAAGAATAATGACTGAAGCGACAGGGATTTTGTGACGGGATCAGCTATTGTTATAAGAGGGGCAGATGGAGGTTCTTTGGACATTCTGGCTCTCTCGTCCTCTCTCGCCATCAACTTCTACACAGAGTGACCCAACAACAATCTAAAGACTGGAGTTGAAATAAACAATCATGGCTACACAGACAATCACGCAGGTTACCTCTCAGGATTATCCAACATATCCATTGGAGAAATACGTCCATCCTCCCGAGTCCAAAGAGCAACGTGAGAGACCCAAACCACCTCATTAAACCACCCCCCACTGGAATACAAATTAAACCCAACGCAGTCCAATACGTCGACATCAAAACAATCGACCTGTCCTTGTATGATGTACCCGGAGGAAAGGAAAAGCTGACGGCCCAGTTGAAAACCGCCGCCCATGAAGTCGGTACGAACATCATCCCATCCCATCCTAATGCAATCTATAAAACCTTCCCACTAAAAACAGACCAACAGGCTTCTTCTACGTCACCAACTTTGGCCTAACGCAAGAACAAATCAACCGCCAATATGCCATCGGACAGGAATTCTACTCCCTCCCCGTAGAAGAGCGCCTGAAGCACCGCGCCGCCCTCGAAGAAGGGAATTACAATGGCTACCGCCCGCAAGGCGCCGTCGAGCTCGCCCCCGGCAAAGGCGACAACGTCGAGATGTACAACCTGTTCAAATTCATCCCGCAGACCCAACGGTCCCAGCCGGAGGTGATCCGGCGCCACTGGGCCGAGATCGAGCACGTCCATCGCCACATCCACGAGCAAGTCGCGCACAAGCTCCTGCGCCTGCTGGCACGCGTGCTGGAACTCCCCGACGAAGACGCCCTCGTTCGCGGCCACCGCTACGACGCGAACTGCGACAGTGCCCTGCGGTACATGATGTCGCGGGCTCGTACGCCGGAGGAAAACGCCCTCTGCAACAACATCTACACCCGCGGGCATACCGACTTCGGGACGCTGACGTTTGTGTTTCAGCAGCCTGTCGCGGCGTTGCAGGTCAAGCCTTCGGCTGAGGCGGATTGGCAGTGGTTGCGTATTCCGGAGGGCCATCTGGCGGTCAATATCGCTGATATGGTCGAGTTTATGTCAAATGGGTATTTGAAGAGTGGTGTGCATCGCGTGGTTTCGCCGCCGGAGGACCAGAGGGACGCGGACCGGCTGGGTCTGTTGTATTTTGTCAGGCCGAGTGATGAGCTGAACTTGAGTGTGCTGGATAGTCCGTTGTTGCGGAGGCTGGGGTATTATCAGGATGGGGGGAAGGATATGAGAGAGGCCGATATTCCAGCGACCGAATGGGTGCGCGCTCGCGTGAAGAAGAACTGGTCCATGACGGACTCGAAGGAGGTTTTGTCAATGGGCAAGTATACGACTCAGGTTGTGTATGACTGATTCTACTTCATTGGGATTTGATTATCTAGCCTCTGCAATTGAAAAAAATGGTACATCACGAACTATGTGTGTATATATATATACATCTCTCCAGATACAACCGATCAGACACACTGCCACGCCGCTTCATCTGTGTAGTTCCCGGGCCCCTTGAAGACATTCCGGCGAGGGTATCGGCAGTGCTGGCGCGAGTACTGAACAGACGAGCCAGCGCTATTAGCAAACTTGGCTCCCCGGACAGTCTCGGGGGCAATCCCCTTCTCCACCCATTGGACCATCGCCATGAGGACATTGCTCTCCGGGCTCTTCCCACTGTATGTCTCCAGCCCGTTTCCAATGCCATACGCGCCATCGCCGCCACCACAATGTCCCATCCCGCTGATTTGAAAGAAACGGTAGAAGTCATCCAATTGGGCGGGGGGCATGTCCATGGCCTCGGCCACGCGTGCATAGTACAGCTTTGAGTTCTCGGAGCTGATGAGCTGGTCCTGAAGGCCATGGTAGGTCAGGACTTTCCCACCCGCGTTTTGGAAGCTAGAGAGATCCGCATCCCAGGTCTGGATGTTGTACGGGTTCTGCTTCAAGGAAACAGCCGTGTCGTGGACATTGAATTGCGTGCCATCCCAGTTGGGGTCGTTGTAGACCACGTAGCGGAACCAATCCTGGCTGTACGCAAAGGGCTGGCCGTTGTACATAATCGGTGCTGCGAGCAACTCCGACCCAGGTTGCATGCGGGGATACAGCAGGGTTCCATTCACCCCGTACAAGGGTGAAAGAACTTCTCGCACGGTTTTGGCTTGGGCACCGCTGAGGCATGTCGTTGATGGCATGCCGGGCTTGCAAATAATGGTCTCAACCACCGGGTTGCAAAGACTAGGGTCCTCGATGATGCCATCTCGGGCGCCATCAATTCCATCGCACTGCCGCAGAATCTCCTCGTGGGCTACCTTCCACATCGCAGGGGACAGGTAACTATCTGATGTCGGAGAGCCTGTAATGGGGTAGAAATGCGCACTCCACGAAAGCAAATTGATAAAGTTGAAGGCGGGTGCACCGGCCACAACGCCATCAAAATCATTGGGGTATTTTTGGATCGATTTGAAGCCCTGCCGACCCCCCGTTGAACAACCGAGATAGTATGACTTATCGAAGCCTTCTTCATAGAACTGCTTGGTGAGCTTCTTGCCGATCAGGACACCCGTGTGAATCGACCGGTAAGCAAAGTCTTCCAGCACCTCCGGGTGCTGGTAGAACGGCTCGCCCGATGTTCCGTTATGGCCATTGTTGGCGCCGACAGTCGCAAAGCCTAGACCGGACGTATAGGCGAGGTCGTAGTATTGAATACCTAATAGGAAGATGTTAACCTTGATTACTATCACCAGTAGGACACAGGACAGACGGAAACTAACATCCAGAAAGACCGCCGTTGCCGGTACTCAGGAAACGGCCAGTGTATTCGCGGGGGAACCAAGCTTCTAGTGTGATCTCGCTGCTGTTCGAGGTTTTCACTGCCATAGCAATGCGACAGATATCCGCAGAGACTGACTGCGACGCCGTGTTGCAACTAGGTGGATTATCTGCGAGGGACAGGTTTGTGCCCCCCGGGATATAACTGGCGAAGTTCACATGCACATTGGGCAAGTTGATTGTGTCCACGAAGCTGGTACACTTAGCCTGGAATGCATCGTGACGTGCGAATGCTGTTGAACCCAAGGATAAAATGGGAAGCAGGAAGTGAAGAGGGGCCATGGTGACTGAGGCAAAGTGGTGTCCCTGTGATGACATGGGACCAGGGACAGAGTCCCTCTATATGACTTCCCAACCAGGCATCTCAGTCTTGCATCTAGCCTCGTTGACCTTTCCACCGATCTAGCGTGTGGGGAGCCCGCCTGGGGCGATGGCAAAGAAGAGCTTCGCCGAAGTTGTTCCGGGGCTTCACAAAGAACAGAATGCACCAATGAAGGCGATTATCCCGTTAAATTGCGTCAGGGGGAACTCCGACTAAGGCGATGACTACTGCAGGCGTGGAAAAGCCGAGACGACGGCGGATTTTCCAGTCAATGTGAGTGGTTTGCAGCCTGGATCCTCTCCACAGGCTAAGTCTGGGGATCGTCTCCCAACTTCCCCACATGTGCGGAGATGGATATTCTTCGTGAGAAATTAATTAAAACAGTGGAAAATGGCTTTGGGGGACGGCAATTGAAAAGCTTGGCCAACTGCCTGTGCATGGGCGATATTTGGCTTGTGCTGATGCCGGTTGATTCTCGGGGGCCTTGGAGTTAGACTCCTCCCAGAGTACGGGCGCTGTTCAATACCGATTGAATGATGCCGAGGATCATAGCCCTTGAGTGGTTGGTAATAGTTGCCGACTGTAATGCCGTTGTGATCTCATATCAACATGAACAAGTGTGGTTGATCGACTGGGCAATTTCTGGTGCACATCCTCCTCTCTTTGAAAGCGCGACGCTGTCACGGCGACTAGCAGGCATATAGTGAACGGGCTGACAACCAGACATGGCTGACGAGGCAAGACTAAATACATAAGTCAGAATGACCAGACTAACAATGATACAACAATACAGAACTCCCAGGATTTGAGAGAAATTGTACAGTCTGTACAGATTAGATCTCGCGGACGAGAGAACACAGATGGATTGTGAAGGAAGCTGAGGAAAGACGTCCTTGTATTATTCATAGACCCGAATTGGAGGCCCATGTTGATTGTCTAAATAAAACTAGTGGAAGTCGTTTCATGAGACGCCCATTGCCTTACCCATCCTATAGGTGTCCAGGGATTGATGCTCATCAGGCCGTCGATTGACCAGGTTCCATCGAAGAATCGCCTTTATTCTGCCTGAGAATTTTATATCGCTGCAAACTCGGTGGTTTCAGCCAAGGGGAAATGTAAAAATGGTCATGTTAACGCCCTAGGTCTCCGCAGAAAGAGATGCTCCGCCGTATGTATATGTTTTCAGGGTATAGGTAGATATCAAGAATAAATCCATTCAACGCATTCATATTGACCGTAAAATTTTATATCAGAAGATTTTTGTCGTGAGAATTCGTACTATAAGCCCCAATAATTAGCGATTTGCACAAGTCTATGCATGGGCGCTCTACTTACAAGCACCAACGATTATTATTAGCAGCCCGGGTACAAGTATCCACGGCCCAACAAAACTTAACACGATAGACATTGCCCATAGAGTAGTGTCAAATAGACTGTTGATAGCAAGGGACTCTTTATATTTAGCGGCTACTGCGTCCACCATTGCCTCAAGATTAGCGGTAGCCACCGCAGTTTTTGCAATGAGGGCCTGGGAATTTTGCATGCTAGTTTGCAGAGTCTCTTGCAATCTGGACTGCGCTTTGATGGTCTCCAACTGCTTCACCTGTGCTTTGTGCAGGTCGCTCGCTTTAAGCTGCGATATATCTAGCGATATTTCCATGTCCCGTAGGCGCTGTGCATATTAGCAGATTTCATCACTTGGCGATAACATGACAAACCTCAGTAAGAGTTTGTTCGTGCTGCAACAAGAGCACAAATTTCCCAGTGAGCCATTCCTAATACTATCAGTATATGATATGATAGGTTGATGTTGTGAGCAGTACTAGTGATGAGTCCATGGTTTCTACCCTGTGAGACAGTCCAGCCACGTCTTTATGCAATACAGTGTCCAATTTGTTATGGAGCGATGAAGCAAGTTCATGGTGTGCCAAAGAATTCCGCTTGTGAAGAGCCACCATCTCCTGGTCTCTCGCCAATGTTTCAGACTGGATTGTATTGAGAGTGTCTTGTAGCTGGCGAACCCGACTGGTGGCGTTATGAACGTCCTACTTCCGTTAGATCCCTAATCTCTTAGGTCAGGTTGAGGAACTGTAGTATACCTGTCCCAATGCTGTCACTTCGGTATGGATATCTCCAAATGCTGATTGGATGGTAGCGAGAATGGAAATGACACCACTCTCGGCATCTTTGAAGATGCTTTCCAGAGCTGACTGTAAACGGAACCGTGTCTCTTCTACTTCCTGTGCCAATGTGACTCTCAGGGCTTCGGTCGTTTGTATAAAATCTTTGTGCTGAGCAGACGCTTCAGAGGCCATTCGCAATGCCTCTTGGAGTCCATGACTGAGCTTGACTGAGCTTTCAATTATAGATCTGTATAATTCTAGAACCTCTTCCCTTTCGCCCTCGATCCTAGAAGCTTGGCAGATGACGACAGCATTCTGTCTACTGTTGCTATATGATGTCCACCACTGAGGTCGAGACTCGAGAGACTTGAGACAGGGCTCTAGGTTTTCCGCAGTGGTCGTGTCCAGATAATTTAGCTGGTGGGTTTCACGGGATGAAAACCCGAAAATGCCCTTCTTCCGCGGCATGGCAACAGTGACTTGAAGGCATGTCGTCGGGGTAGGCGTGCCGGCACCGTTTAGCTCGCAAATGGCTAGCCTTGCAGCATACAACGACCGTACATGCTCCAACATCACGTACGTGCCAGTATCCATGCTGTCTGACTTTCCGCCGATGGATTGGCATGTAGCGACTAATTTGGATGCGGCTATTCGGTTGCACGAGGGAGATGAGTTCATGTTTTCAAGTAGATGGACGGCTTCTGTAAATATTCTGTCCTGTCGTCGAGTTCTTGAGTTTAAGAATGATACAAGATCGACATCATCAGATGAGGTGTTTCTCTGTGACAGACCTACTTGACACACCTGATTAGTAGGACATTCAACGCCTAGAAATTCAACAGACATACCGCCTGCTGTTGATTCAGTACAGCCTGCGACCGAGATAAACATAAGGTGTAAGAGTATAGTGGACGCAGCGAATGCCTTGAATATGGAATATTTCGCCATATTGCTGGCTGATATTTGCATTTCAGAGGGTGGTTACGAAGGGAGTTCAGATTTTTTGACAAAAAGTCACGTAACTTCGGGAGTTAAAGAACGATTATCTGGCGTATGGCAAGAGAGGTATGTTATGTTGGTATCAGCGCAGTGTGAGATGGATGTTCGCAAAGCCAGTTGCAGCAAGAGTACTCGGAAGTATAAATTAGTTAGTAGACGAAGTAGTAAGATGGGATGAGACGAAAGAGGAAGTGATGCTATCGATCGATCGAGTCAAGGAAATATAATAAGAACGAAAGAATCATACGACACCGGCAACTAAGTCGGTCACATTTTGGCAAGCCTCACTTCAGCTGGATGATGATATCCCCGTCGTTGGCGATGTATACTTCGTATGATGTTCCGCCAAATCACGTGGCTGATAGCGCGCTAACCTGATCAGGCAGGCAGAGTCTCTGGACAAAATCAATTAGCTCGAGACATCCAAACCACTCTTTCCAGACAACAAACCCCAGTTACCACAACCATGTCGTGCTCTTTGACACAAAGTTGCTTCCGACAGCTCACACGGAGTCCCTTGCGACAAGGGCCTTTGCCTGTTTTCCTCGCTCCGGCATTTTCCCAGTCCCAACGCCCACAATCGTTCTCGACCACCTCCCCGGCGCAATCTCGAATTGGCGGCGCCCTGGTTTCCATCCCCCCCGAAGTCTCCCTGAAGTTTATCGATCTGCCTCAAACACAAGTGCGGACGAGATCGAAGGAAATCCCGAAGACTGCAATTGAGATCACAGGCCCCCTGGGTAAGTTGACGGTCGGACCCCGAATGAAGCAATTCCGGCTGGAGAACGGGCTCTCTAATATTGATTTGATCACAGGTGAATTGACACTGAACATTCCTCCTTTCGTGGAGGTCAAGCACGATGAAGCTCTTCGAAAAGCCAGCCTTACAGTTGAGGATTCGTCAATCGCTCACCAACGTGCTATGTGGGGTGCGTACTACATGATATCTATCCTTCCTCTCCCTGGAGCTAAACCTGACATGTGTTTTCATCTAGGAACCACGCGAGCGCATCTACAGAACTACGTGACAGGCGTTTCGGAAGGCCATATCTGTATTCTGAGTCTGGTGGGTGTCGGTTACAGAGCTATAATTGAGTCAACAGCAACTACGGTCGAACCCGAATACCCCGGACAACAGTTCGTCTCCCTGAAGGTTGGGTACTCGCACCCGATCGAGTTGGGAGTGCCCCAGGGTGTCAAGGCGAGCACACCCCAGCCAACACGCATTCTGCTCGAGGGCGTCAACAAGAACATCGTGACGAAATTCGCCGCAGAGATCCGAGAGTGGAGAAAGCCGGAGCCATACAAGGGCAAGGGTATCTTCATCAACGGGGAGACGATCCGATTGAAGGCTAAGAAGATTCGGTAAACGAGCAGCCGCGTTTGTTGGACAGAGGGATTTGTCTCTATATTTTGTATATGTATATCCAAGCATGGTTTCATTTTGCGATTGGTATCAAATTCTATGTACTTTTAGACGCATCCAGCGTGCACATTTCGACATGAATCATCGCAGTAGTTGTGGTGTGTTTTATTCTCGTAGATCAAATTCATATATCGTCTGTCGCTCACAGCTTCAGAACCTTCTTAACAGCACCAATGACCTGGTCCTGGATAGCCTTGGGAGCCGCGACAACACCCTTGTTAGCAGCCAGAGTCCGGCCCTTGCTGAAGTCCAAAACATTGCCGTAGATATCAGTCACCTGGCCACCGGCCTCACGCACAATCAGGTCACCAGCAGCATGATCCCAGATCTTCTCCTGATAGTCCTTCTTCACGGGGAGGCGAAGGTAGATGTCGCCGGCTCCACGAGCAATGGAGCAGTACTTGGCCTGGGAGTCCAAGCGCACACTAGGGGAGGAGATGCCAAGGAGTTGAGCGACGGCGGCGTTGTCGCCCTGGGCAGAGTGACCAGCTTCGACGCCCTCGCAGAAAACGGCCTGGGTGATATCCGGCACGGGGCGCATGGCGATCGGCTTGCTCTCGGCAAGAGCACCGTTGGTCAAAGGGCGGGTTTGAGATCCAGCACCCTTGATGGCGGAAAAGAGAACGCCCTGGCCGGCGCCACTGTTCTGGTCGACGCCGATGGCAGCGGTCATGGCAACGGAGTCGTCAATAGGAAGGTTGGGGGTGCCAATGGCACCAACCTTGACATCACCGTCCTCAATCAGCCCGAGGCAGACAGCATACTGACCCCCGCGGAGGAAGCCCTTGGTGCCGTCAATGGGGTCCAAGGCCCAGATACGGCCCTTAGCACCGCCGGCGCTCTTGCCCTCGTCGATAATGTCCAGCATTGCTTCTTCGCTCGGCAGGGAGCCACCCAGGAGGTCGTTGCTCTCGGCATCCTCCAACTTGATATCCTTGACCAATCTCCAAATCTCGGCGCTCAGCGCCTTGTCCTCACGGAGAGAACTAGCCTCTTCTTCGGCAACAATTTCGTCATTGGGGAAGTTTTTGCGGATGGCCTGGATGATCAGGGCCTGAGCGCCGAAGTCGCCGATGGTGACAGGCGACTTGTCATCTTTGGATACGGTACCCTTAGCCTTTTCGTTGAAGACCTTCTGGGTCAAGAGCGAGGCACGCTGGACGGCCAGCTCGGCGATGTAGCGTTCTTGTTGGTAGGACATTCTGGCGAGTTGGGTATAGGAGTGGGAGGGAGTAAACAGGTGGGGGGGAGGAAAGAGATGGTGGCGGGATTTTAAGATAATGCTGGCTCCCAGGAGAAGAGTGGAGCAGATGATTAGACGGGAGAATGTTGAGAGACGTGGTTGGCGAATTGAGAAACGATCAGCCGAAGTTGCAGGGCCAGGACCCATTTAGCGGCTGAAGATTGGGATGCCCTTTTTGGCAATGGATGGAGAGAGGACACGCGGCTTTCACAAATCGTATTCGTGGAAGTAATATGTTGTAGATGAAGAATGTATGTAATGGGAATGAATCATGTTCCAAGATGCGTTGATTGGAGTTGATCCTGAGAAATCAGGCATCCAGGCAACCCGCGGGATCATCCCCGCCCTAAACCCTTTTGGGATGCTCCTTGCGAGGGGCAGTCACGAGATGATTATTACTATTATACAATGACTTGAGAGTAACTTTAGTTTATCCCCATGTTACCCCATTCTCTTCTCTCTTTGGCGCCCTCCTCACTTTCCTCTCCCTCCCCCACACTACTTCCTCACCCGTGAAGTGACGCCCCCATTCACTCCGTCTCAACTACTCCACGACGTACTTGTCGGGCGGCATCCGAGGTAAATCAACGCCCGAAGCTAGTCTAACACGTCACCGTCCAGCTTGGATTCCTTCGCCATTCTTCGCACATCCCCTGGAACTGGAAGGGATTTTGGTGGACAAATCCTTCACTTTTTTGATTGCGCACCTTTTCACCAACTATCGAATCTCCGAGCCCAAGCGTCTGATTCGACGGCGACTCTGAAACAAGCCTCATCTGCGGGTCAGTGGTTAGTCGCTAAGGGTCGTCACAGGTCAATACAGATCGGTAGCATTGATCCCGATCCCCTTGATTGTCAGATAGTATAAATCGCATTTTCTAAGTCCGAAGTCCGAGCTTGAGGCCCCCGTGGGGAAGTTATCGTCATGTTCCACTCTTCAGTAAGTGCAATCGGATATATTCCTGCAGCCTAATCCTTGGCAACGTGCAGCCGGAGGAAGGTATCTTGTGGCGCAATGGTTCAACTATCGCAAAAAAAAACAAACCATCCACTGACCCGATGATCAACAGAAACCGTATTCGGCCGTAACGGTGCAGATTGAAGTTCTCACTAGCGAACAATATGAAATAGAAGACTCCAGTGGAATTGTCGATCTGGTTGAGGCTATCACCATCCAGGGTAGTGGTCCAACTGAAGCAAGTCGAGCTCTTCGTAAGAAACTGTCAGTTTTCCATCGCGAAAAAATAATACTCACACACTGTCGCCTGACTCCTTTCTAGCAAATATGGCAATATCCACAGGCAACTTCGGGCCCTCACAATCCTCGACTTTCTGATCCAAAATGCGGGGGATCGGTTTTTGCGTGAATTCGCCGACGAACCACTGTTGGAACGACTACGAATTGCTGCGACAGATACACTGTCCGATCCATTGGTCAAACAGAAATGCAAGCAGCTTTTCGGTCAATGGGCTGCCACCTACAAGAGCACCCCCGGTATGGAAAGGGTGACGGCACTATATAAACAGCTACCGAAGCGCAAACAGCCGGCCACCCAGGCTAAGGCTAAGGTACTTCGCGACTCGAACAACTCCTCAGATCCTCCTATGGGCCATACCGTATCGATATCCGCCGGCAATGGACCCTCCACAGTCTTGAGTGACCCCAAGCACAAACGTGGTTCCAGCAAATCTTTGAAGAAGGAAAAGAAGGAAAAGAAGCACTTCAATCGATCATTCAACTTTGATAAAGAGAAGCCGGAAATGTTGCAGACACTTGCCTCTTCATCAGTTGCAAGCACGAACCTCCTTAACTCGCTCAAGCTGGTCAACCGAGAAACGCACCGCGTTAGTGAAGACGCAGAAGTGCTCAACCGATTTGATACATGCAAACAACTCAGACGCCAGATCCTTCGTTATATCCAATACGTGGAGAGCGAGGAGTATTTGGGAAGTCTTATCCATGCCAACGAGGAGTTGGTCACAGCTCTCATGGCCTTCGAGGTGCTCGACAAGAGCGTCGACCACGACAGCGACAGTGATCAGGATGTATTAGAGTCCGGGTGGACCCCAGATCGCGATGATATCAATGATTCCTTCGCAGGTCTTTCTGTGAACCCTCCTAAACCCCCACGTCCTGCTCGGCCATTGAGCATCTCTGTTCCTCCTGTCCCATCCTCTTCACACCACCGGGCGTATAGCAGTGGTAGCGAGTCTGAGATTGAGGAGGACGATGACGAGGATAATCCTTTTGGTGACCGAAATGCCATTCGCACGCCTGGAGTTGAGACTTTTGGGCGTTCCTGGTATGAGCATATTCCCCCCTTTATATCATGCACCTTGTCCCGCTAATGTTCTATAGGAAAGAGGTTTGATATTAACACCTTCCTGCGTACCGTTTATGGAGCCATTTTGCTTTCTTGCTGAGACGTTCCTTCGCTGTGTCATGTACGATTATACCAAGCACGATACCAACGGAGTTTGCTTCAAATTTAACAGCACGAGAATTGGGGGGGGGGGGGGGGGGGGGG
>VCAU01000028.1:0-22549 GCA_015844325.1 Aspergillus nanangensis | reverse complement strand
CCCCCCCCCCCCCCCCCCCTTTTTTTTTAATTCGATTCTAGTATAGATGATTAGACCTTCCTGGACAGACCGTATTCGCATCGCCACCCCTTGTCTCTGCGATCTGTACAGGACGTGTACCTCAACGTCGTCTAGCCAGTAAGTACTGCTGTCGCAGTAGGACTCCAATGGTCACGATAGGAGGTAAAATGGAATGTACAAGAATCGTAATGTATTCGAGACGAGAAAACGAAAGTTTGCTCATAGAAGTCATAAGCCATGTACCAGAAATCTACCTAACTATCAATTAATTTGTGACTAGCCATTTACACCGAAAGCCAAACGGGGGTATTTTATATCCTAGCCATGCATATACCGAACGGAGGAACGCAAACAAAGCCAATATGTCATCATATCATATCAAGCATCATAATCACAGCACCTTCGTCTTCATCCACTCACTTGTGCCAACTCCCAGGTTCAGCCCATTGCGGGCCCACCATCGCCGCACACGCTCCTCGGCGCCCGATACCGGGTCCGCATCTTCAAGGGCCTCTTCAATGTCGCAGGTCTTGAACTCGACGCGCAGCCCGCTCCGGCGCCACCATTCAAGCACGTTATCGTGTCCGTTTTTCGTCGGGCCTACGAGCACCTGGCAGTCAAAGATCATCTTGGCGCCTTTTAAGCGGTACCAAAAATCAAGGACATGAACGTGACCATGTGTACTAGCGATGCGGGCGACAGATTCAGCGTGGCTATATGCGATGCCAGATGCATCCCACCATGCCAACGAGCCAGTGCGGCCGGATTGAGCAGCCAGGAGGACGGATTTCCCGACCTTCAACGGGATTGGTTTGGAGGCTGGAGCATTGGCGGACGCTCGTTTCCACCAGTGTAGGACGGCAACGCGACCCTCCGCACTGGCAGCTTCGAGGGCGCGCTCAGTATACCGGAGTTCTAGCCCGGAAGTTCGCCACCATTCGAGCACACTAACATTCCCGGCACGGGAAGCTCCGTCCATGGCATCGGCAATGTAATCCTTGTTCGGGAGGGCCGGGGCATCACGCCACCAGGTCAAAATCGTAGGATTTCCGTAGATTGCCGACGCACGGTAAGGGAGGTTGGTGAGACGGGAGGTCGTCCAGAGAAGGTCGAGATGATTTTCGGTGAGGTAGGAAAGAATATCCGTGCGAGAAAATTTGAAAATGAGGTGGCAGGCGAGATCGGACAGAGGCTTCCAGCGAGGTAGGCTGTCGATGCGCTTTTTGATGGCCGCAAAAGACCCCCGGAGAATGGTGTATTCCAAGGAAGCGGGGGCGGACATCTTTAGAAGGTGATTTTGCCATTCCTTCGGGACGATGAGATTTGTCGGGATGCCGACGGCTTTCGCAATCTCCCAATCATGGAGTTGATCTTCAAAGATATTTAGCCACAGTTCCACAGGTAAAGAACGAGGGTGGTTTTCAATTTTGGTAGATCGATAGGGCGCATTTCGGAACATCGCTTCAGCGACACTGGCCGGTGTTGTCTTCTCCGAGGCGAGAGATGGTTGGTGGAGATTGTCAGATAATGGGCCGGCTTTGGTGTGTTTATTGGAGAAAGAAAGGCCTAACGTCCGCTCAAGAGTCTCATGAAGTTCCTTGAGCCCGTCCCACGGTAGCTGGACCAGCTCCTCTGGGTTGTTTGATTTCATTAGAGCCGGCGTGACGACACTGATCCAAGGCCAACATTGGTCGACTTCTCTCAATTGTCGTCCACTTAAAGGGTGATGCCACTCGGACACTGTCATTCCGGGTATTAAAACGACCGGTTTTGTGGAGATCCAGCCGCGAAGGAGTGCAAGAGTCAAGGTGTTCGTCATACCGGATAGCATGGACCCCAATGTGCCGGCATCAATTGGGGCCACCAGAAGCATATCCGCCCATTCGCATAGTTCCGCGGCTTTCGCCTTCAACCATCGTCGCGCACCGGTCTTCTTCTCGAATGTCTGGCTGTCTACCGTATCCATATAATGGGGAACCTTGTTCGCGCCCGACAGTAACGCCGACGGTTCGTCTGTGATCAATCGAAGCTCGATGTCGGCGTTCTCGACCAGCGATGGCAGGACACAATCAACGAACGCGCTTTCGGTGGAGAGAAGCAGGCGTTTTCGTCGGTATACCGGAGAAATTGACCGAGAATTTGTTGTTTCATGGGAGGCGATTTCCGATCTCTTTTCACAGCCGGTTGAGTTCCCCTCGGACTCGCTATCAATCTCCATCTCCGTCGGCCCCCCGCCGTTCTGGCTCGCGCCACAAGACTCACTTTGTTTCGCCAGATTTTTTGTCTGCGATCGGACTACCATATCACGTTAGGAGAGCGAGATGTGAGGGCGTAAAGCGGTTTCGTTTAAAAGAGGAGAGGCGACGAGGGAGGGGAGCGATTTAATGGAAGTAAGAGTTCGCCGCCTTGTCGGGAAGGGGATGAAAAGTTGAACAAGGATGAGATAAGAATGTGTAGCAGTCGAATGAAACCAACAGATAACAATGTACACTCCAAACAATATGAACTCAAGGGGGGGCGAAGGGAAAAAGTCGACAAGTAACGAATGGGCCCAACCGAAGTGTGTGGTAGGGGTGCACCGTCGTTCAATACCTAATAAGTTATAAATAAGACATGGACTTCTTCCAGTCAAACGAACGGAAGCCAATCAACCCCTGCACGAGAACACAGGGCACACGGCTAGTTAGGAGTTGCAGGGAAGCGGTGTGTTGTTCGACAAGAAGCTCCCGCGTGAATCGCAGTAGGTCAGTTTAGGTACTTTCTTCGCTCCCGATGCGCTTCGCCGACGGGAAGCGACGCCAGTGGGGGGGAGGAGTGGGTCGAACGACTGCAAGTTTCAGGAATGGGATAGGGTGGGTATAGGTATGCTTCGACGTTGGAGGAGAGTGTTAGAGGGAGTGAGGGTTGTAGAGGAATGAAAGTAGAAGATGAAGGGGGAGAGAGTGTGTGAGAAGTAGAAGGATGAATAGTTATTATTGGAAGAACGAAAGATCAGAAGCAAAAGTAAGTGGCATGATCGCTCCCTCCTGATTGGCTGGGCGCATCTCCGTGGCTGCCTGAGGTGTCTAATGATGGGATGGTTACAATCGAATCAAACTATAATCTTTGTCTATCTACAGCGTACCATGGATTCTCATTACCCTGGAATCATGCCGAAGCCTAATATATAGATTCCTAGCTCGACCGCTCCTCCCTTCGCGACAAGTTGTTGTGTAGCACATGCTCACGCATACCCATACTAACCACTGCGCACAGAACAGTCAGCCCCAGCAGGGAAAGAAACACCGCCCGCAAAGAGTCCATATATGCATCGAGGACGCCCGGTTTCCAATCCGACGGGAGGTTCCAAATCTCGTCCAAGCTATCGCGAATCCGTGCAATCACCTCGCGCGCATGCTCGCGGTCTCCAAACCGAGTCCAGAGTCCGGATTTCAGGACATTTTGAAAAACAGCCGACGCGATTGTGATGCCAATGGTACTTCCCGTGCTGCGAAACGCGTAGGATGCCGAGGTAATCACGGCGTGATGTTCATGATCCACCGCGGAAATGAGAGCAACCAGGGTGATGGTGAGCATGCTGCCATACGCCAGACCCATGAGAAAGAAGTATATGAAAGGGAGCCAAGCCGGAGTCGTCAGCGTTAGAGTAGAGATCAAGACGTTGGAGATCACCAGCAAAGTCACCGAAATGTAGTTTAAGATCTTGTAGCGGCCAGAAGAGCGCATGAGAATGCCGGATCCAAGCGACCCCACAGAGGTACCAATCGAGAACGGTATTATACGAGCCCCTGCCGCAGTAGCGGACAGCCCTTCAACCTGGAAGAAGATTGGCAGGTAGAATAGAAGGCCAAAGACAGCCATGGTGCTGAACCAGTTGGTGAGACAGGCGGAAGAGACGGTGCGATCGAGAAGCAAACGAACGGGGATAACCGGCTCGGATGCAACATTCGCTTCGATGTAGACAAACAGGCCTAGGAAGACTGCAGAAAGGGGCAATGTTGTCAAGACCAGAGGATGCGTCCACGGCACCACATTTCCTCCCGTGTTCAGACCCAGGAGGAGAAACACCAGGGTGATGACGAGGGTAATAGAACCCAGGAAGTCCACTCGCTTCAATGCTGCCTTTTCAGTGACCTTCGCTGGGACTTTCACCGTGAAAATGACCAGAATGCAAGACACGACCACAAATGGCACCTGGATGAGAAACGCCCATCGCCATCCTAACGTATCGTTGATCCAACCACCAAACACACCACCCAAGCCGCTACCAGCTCCATAACAGATATTGCCGATACCCTGCCAGACCCCGCGCTTGCGAAGGGGCACGAGGTCGCTTGTAATGAAGGTCGAGATGGCCGTCAACCCGCCTCCTCCGATTCCGGCAACAACGCGGCCCAGGATCAGGGTCCCTTCATTTTGTGCGAGACCGCAGATGACATTGCCCACGGCGAAAAACACGTTGGAAAAGACTAGTCCCGCACGTCGAGAGAAGATGTCGGTTAACCGGCCGCTAAGCGGCTGGCAAGCAGCATTAGAGATCAGGTATGAAGTTGCCAGCCATGACAGGAGTGATAGTGAATGAAACGAGGACGAGATGGGTGCCGACAGGGTCGCCACAATCGTCACATCTGCCAAAAAGCTTAGCCTAATCCTCCCGAGAAACAATCGATTAGTTGAGAGGAAACTAAGTCTTACCCAAAGCAGCCAAGAAGACTCCGACCCAGATACTCCCCAGGACCCAAATCAATTCTTTGGTTGTTGGCTCCTGGGCGACGGGGACTTGCGAACTCTGAGCAGTTTGGCTGGAGTCCCCGAGCAGAGGCGTTTGCTCCGACACGGAGGGCCTCCGCGCCGAATTTGCAGTGTTCGGCTCATCAGAAGGCATGGGGAGTAGCCGATTCCTAGAATTCCCCCTTTTCTTAATATTATATTATACTATTTTTGGGTTTGCGATAAGGATATGAGAAGTGTTATGATCTCATCTGAGTTGTTTGAAATGAGGTTGAGCGGGGGTTGGATTTTAGTTGGTTGTTGTTTTTTTGGCTTTTAGTGACGGCCAAATCCCGTTCGGTAATCGCTCCGACCCGTCGAACATTATTTTGGTAGTTCATCCAATTAATTCAGTAGTGGTCATAATAGTAGGTGATGATTCCAATTCAGATAATACTTGTGAGTTGATCTCAACTCAGGCGACAACATGAAACATTTAACGATGTTTCCGATGATGATGCTTATTAGACAGTTGGTTCTCCGCAGTGCACACTCATTTATCTCCTTCTGCGACGTGTTGGCCAGCGCATGGTCAATGTGGCCAGAAATATGAAACAGCCACCATTCCAATCCTTCAGATTGCGATCTATTGTTATGATCCTCGCGATTTTGAGGATGGTGAAGGTGATCATTCGAAATAACCGCAATCTCCCTGTGCTTTATACGAGACCCCAGTCAGTGTAACCAGGGGGTTTCTTAGTTTGGGTCAAGTCCATTAGTCTATGAACTAAGGATGGGTCGGTGGAGTCGCTGGAGATTCCTCCCTTGTCAATGCGGTCATCGTGTTTACTATTGATTCTATTATTATTATTGCAAGTGATGTCAATTCTTTCCGCGACAACCATCCGTCAGAGATAGAGCGCGTAGCTACACTCAAGGTGATCAATTGAATCCCTGGTATGACGCATGCTGTGGGTTTATCAGCAAGGAGCGCCTAATCTCTTGGTATAAAAACGGGGGATGTCTGGAACAGAATTAGTTCGTGAGCACAGCCACAACTACACCAAAAGGTCCTTTCAGGAAGAGGGTCAAACCACGATCGACAGGACGTCGATGGCCCGTCTCCAATGAAGTGGAGAGACAGAGGGAAACGATCGGCGATGGAGGTCTCCACGTGAGGAAACGAAGGAGCACGTCAAGGTAAAAAAAGGCAAATCATAGTCAGGAACCTAATTTATTTATTAATGTCGCGTCGAAGTAATCCGAGAGAATTACTCCGGGAGAAAAAGGAGGCCCCCGCGACTGTAATTTCCCCGTCACGTGGAGAAGGCTGGCCTCTTTCTTTCTTTTTCCGCTTGGATCTCTTCTTCTTCCTCCTCTTCCTGATTTCTCCATCATCCCATATCACTCGATTCTCTACACCTACTCTAACACGTCCACTTCCTCGTTGTCGAACAAGATGCCTGGTGTTCGTATGTTCTCCTGCACGCTTACTCCTTACCCTAACAAAGACCCACCCTCCCCTCTAACCTCCCTTGACAGCTCCTGATGCGCTTCAGCAACTGAAGAAGGGCCTGAAGGCCATTTTCCGCCGGAAGACCAAGAAAAACCAGACCACCACAGAAGCTGCAGCTCCTGCTGCCGCAGCGCCGGCTGATAAGCCCGCGGAGCCGGCAGCTCCCGTTGCGCCTGCGGCTGAAGCGCCAGCCCAACCTACCGAGGCCTCGCCTGGTATGTACCCAATTCATATAGCACCAGTCAACGGTTCAAGTTGCGAAACGGAGATTTATTGTACAGAAGCCCCTACAGATAAGCCAGCGGAGACCGCGCAGCCTGCAGAGGCCCCCGCAGCGGAAGCTCCCGCCGCTCCCCAGGCTGAGGAGACTACTGCGGCGCCAGCTGCCGCTCCAGAGACGAAAACTGAACCAGCGGTTGAAGCCAAGCCTGAAGCTCCTGCTTCTGCTCCTGTTGCTGAAGCCCCTGCGCCTGTTGCTGAAGCCCCTGCGCCTGTTGCTGAAGCCCCTGCGCCTGAACCGAAGACGGAGGAGACCCCTGTGTCTGAACCGCAGGCCGAGGCCCCCGCCGAAACAAAGACCGAAGCTGCAGCTCCTGCTCCTGCCTCTGATGCCGATGCCACTCCCGCTGCGCCTGCTGCAGAGGCGGCGCCAAAGGCTGCTGAAACCGCAGAGCCCGCTAAAAGTAAGTTAGTGGATCACCCACACTAACACATGTGCTGACCATGACCAGCCGAAACTAAATAAACCAATGGACCCTGGGTTACGTGAGAAAGCGATATTCGCTTCGTATCCCGTACATCTCTAGTCCAGCATTCTTTTGTGATTTTTGCCGAAGCGCATTCCATACCCCGGCATCAACTTGCTGTTGAGCCATGAAGCTGTTATTTTGTCTTTCCTGTACCGTATAGTCAATAATACCCCGCGCTCGTCGTGTTTTAGATAATATACAATTATCCAGGAAGTCCCTGGCCAGAACTCTTTTTTTTTTTTTTTCTTTTCTTTTTTTTTAGAGAAAAGAAATCCCAATCATGTATCTCAATGCATTCATTGTAGCTTTCGTATAGGGAAATATGCGTGGAATCAAAAAAAGGACTACCTGCAAGGGTATCATAAGCTATAGCTGTAGGTTGGCCAACAAAACGAAATCACCGTCCAGACATATCATATCAATCATCCTCATCATGCGAGGAAGCAGCATCATCTTCCACCTTCACAGCTACGCCTTCACCCCCCGTCGCAGCTTTCATTTCCCTTGCCTTCTGTCTCCGCTTGATTTTTCGTTCGCGATTCTTCCGGTTCCGTTTCTCTGCCTCGGACTCCTTGGCCTTCTCTGCCGCCGTGAGACGTTTGCGCAACTGTACCCGACGCTTCTTCCCTGGTTTCTTGCGAGACTTGGGAGTCCTCTCCAAAGACTCCACATAACACACCGCTGCAGCGGACAACTCCTCTGCGGATGGTCGGGGAAGTTTGGTTTGATGGCGCTTCAAACGGGTGACCCGCCAGGCTAGATCGCAACCAGGCTAGACAACGCAAAATGTATGTCAGAATTTGAACTCGACATCGACAAGAGGATGATGCCTGAGCACCGAAAATCATAACTCGCATAACTCACCCAAGGAACCTGAGCCCAGCTCAACATCTGACTTCCACTAACAGCCGCATCCTCGAATTGTTTCTTCCTCACCAACGCAGCCGACTGGTCTTCCTTCCCCTCCGATCCGGAAAGCAACTTCGGTGTCGTGAAATAGTACTCCCAGCCGCGAGACGGGTTTACGAACCGCCCATCCTCCAAGCCGCGCGTCCCCGGCGATGGAGACCGCAGTCTAATGCGAAGCTTCTGCGTCTTTTCCCCTGTCCCATCGGCCTTATTTTTCCCTCCGTCGGTGCCACCACCACCACTTTGCGCCCCGGTCGATTGTGCGGCTGTCGCGGTTGAAGCTCGCGGCGCCGGAGCACTGAATAACCGAAACTCGAATTCCTGTTCCTCTTCCTCATTTGCGTGTTTCTGCTGCTCTTGCTCGTCTTTGTCTGTGCGTGATTGCTCTGGGATGGAGGACGTGAGGATTTGATCGAGATTTAACAATTCGCCAAGTCGGCGATGGACATCCGGCGGGGCCTCTTCGGGTGCGGGCGATGGAGACCGTGAGGATGAGTTGCGGGAGAGGAGCTCATCGCGTCGGACGCTGTGTGGAATCGATGTTAGTTCGCTGTTGTGGATGGGGATGATACGCAATAGAGGCGATGGTAGGCGGGCGCACACACCGTTTTGCACCTGGGAGTTCGAACATCGGGTCTGGATGGGGTTATTTTTGGGTTTAATGATTGGTTTTTCTAGGATGGTAATTTGCGATATAAGGTTGGCTGTCGGTGTCTAATAGTCTGGTAGCGGTGCCCTTGGTGGAGGGGGGTTTGCGGAGGAAGATAGATATCGAGGTGACGATGGTTGAAAATTGATGGCAGGCTCATGATAAGTTGAGGTTAATGCCACGTGATGTGAGGCCTGCGGCCACGGCATCGGAGGTATTTCACCACCCAAAGTGCGTGGATTTAGAGTGCCCTGAGAGTCGACCATACCCAATTGGTCTTAGTCTGCAATGCACAAGTGTAACATCATCACTTTTTAGGCGTTATTCTATTTTATCCTACTTGGTCGGCATAGTAGCAGCTAGCCTGGGTATTAAAGATATAGAATAGTCATACCACTAGTTGTGGAGCAACATCACAAAAGGTGGGAAGTTGTGAAGGCATTCCGATTCATGACTATGGCGTGGAACACCTTCGTAGGCTTACTTGGTGTCAGATTGACAGTACCTCTATAGTTTGTTCCATCCTGTTCCTCAGTTCAAGTCTCTTGACGTCATTAAACTAGAAAGCTGGTAGATACAATAGTAAAAAGACGATGATTGTTCTGACTACCAACATTAGACACAACGACCGCCATCCACCTAGTAGAAAATTAGCAATCATGAAGGTCAATTCGAAAGATTATTGATTAAATATACCTCTAAGTTGACACCAGTGATGAAATTTGCCTCATCACTGGCAAGGTAGCAACAGGCATTCGCGATATCAGACGGAGTGCTGGGACGTCCCATAGGCACTGTTGACACAAACCCAGCACGGTTTTCCTCCGTGTCCGGCTTCCCAAGGAATAGATGGGTTCTGAGAGAAGATTAAATTAGTTTCTTTTACCATCACAGGTAAGTAAAGCCAAAATAGGAGCGCTACTTACAAGCCAGTGCTACCAACCACGGGACAAACGCAGTTGAACCGGATATTCTTTGGCCCATACTCGACGGCCATAGACTTATTTGCAATCCCCACTGCAGCCTTGGAAGCATTATACCAGGTCAATCCTGGTCTCGGGCGGAGTGCTGCGGTAGACGAGATCTGAATGAAGTTTCCAGGACGGTTGTTCTGCTCGAAGTACGGGACAATGACGTTGGCGGACAGATAGATCGACTTGACATTGACATTCATACACATGTCAAAATCAGCATCTGTAACATCACCTGTTGGCTTGTTGTGGTATGTCGTACCGGCATTGTTCACGACAATATCCAGTTGTCTGTAAGTGTCGAGGGTTGCTTGGAGTAGCGACTGCCAGGATTCTCTGCTGGTAACATCGGTGAGCACGAACTTAGCGTCCAGCTCTGAAGCAGCTTTCTCGCCGCTCTCTTTCGACAGCTCAGCGACAATGACCTTGGCGCCCTCCTCGGTGAACTTTTTTGCGATGCCATATCCGAATCCCGACCCCGCGCCGGTCACAATGGCGACCTTGCCGTCGAGACGTCGAGACGAGTTGGGGAGAGTCATACTGTACTGGGGTGGTTTGTATGGGAAGTCTTGAGGATTTTGGGTAAGAAGTTGCCAGTCGAAATGCTTGGGAGATGAGATCAGGGAAACCGAGGGACTTTATCCCCTCTTTGGAGGAGGGGTTTATGATGCGGGGTCTGGACCAGCTAGTATGCGAGAACCCTGGTTCGACTCGTCATGGTTGGAGCTGATTGCATTTCACTTGCATAATTGTAATATCCACTCATTCAGGGTTGAAAATGATATATCTGATGAGCACTAGGTCAGGTTCATGCCAGTAGTTGAATAGTACTAGGTGGAAGATCGCCATGTCAAACCTAGACTATGGGAGTTTAGGGTCAACAGGATACCTCAGGTAGGTACCTTCTAGGATTCCCTTATTAGCGTGTGAAAATATCATATCCTTCTTTTGGGCCCACGAACCTCGAATGTCTTCTCAATCTTCACGATAGTTGTAACGATGAAGGTATAGTGAGTAGGAACTACATCGGCCAATGAGGTCATAGTTCTAGGATGGTCTCCCCACCACTGCTTATGTAACAAAGCATAACATAACTAGTGTACAGACATAACTCGCTCACTTCTTTCCATCCCATGAATGAATTCATCGGAATCAGCTCAACTTCCTCAACCCTCCTTCTTAGCATCACTGGTTGATGCCTTACTGTGTCTTAAACCACAGATATTAACACTCTTTCAACACAAACTCTCCTTTCCATAGGAACCCCCATAAACCATATCTGCCCATCCAAACACCCCCTCGAACCCAATCGGACCCTTGACCTGCGTCATCAACCCCGATTCCGGACAACGCGGTTTATTTGTGAATGCCTCTTATCCCATTGATCCGACAATATAACCCGACCCAACGCCGAATAAATGGGTATCTGCGCCTCTTGTCTAGGCGTTAATCGCCGTGACAGCCCAGAAGTGAGCGATATACCCCAGCCTTCATTCGGCGCAAGTGTGGCTGGTAAATTATCTGCTAACGGACGATCGTGCCTACAGCCTGAATCCTCACGCCTCCTTGAAGAGGACAACTACCCCGCTGGCTATAGCTATGGGTCTCTCAACAATACCAATGAGGCCAATCCTCCAGATACGGAATACGTAAAGCGCGAACGAGAAGCCCTCGAAGCAATCTGCCAACGGGCTTCGGAGTAAGCCATCACCCTCCCCGCCTCCCAGTCAATCACTGTTCCTGCTATCCGGGCGTATCTGTGAACCCCCCCCCCCCCCCCGTCAACCCCCGTCCCCCCAACCCGGGCGTTCCGGGGAACCCCCCCCCCCCCGGGCTAATGCGCATGTGCTACATAGATCTGTGATCGATATCTGGTCCATCCAACCGCAACCTCACCTGCAGCCTCGAGCCACCCTGCGTGGTCCGGTATCGCCTTCCTCGTCTCGACCTGGCACCGACGACGGGGCGCACGTAGTAATTGCTTCGGCATCAGATGATGTCGACTCGACCCACCAGTCCAACGCAGCCAAGGATGGCGCCGTTCCAAAGCATTGGGGAGAAGTGGTGATTAATCCGCGCAAGGGCAAGAAACCGCAACAAAAGCTGAACACTACCGAGGAGAATGGCCGAGACTTTTTTGGCGTTTTGAAGGTGACGTGATTCTTGCACTACCAAACCCGGGGATGACAGCCATATGGTGATGGATACTGTGAAGGATCTTCCATTCCTTTTCTTTTCTTTTTTTTTCAGTTGCCCTCTAACAGCTCGCCGGTCGATGGGTGGTTTCTACTATTTGCATTGCTATCGCATTTACCCTCACTTCTTCATCTTTCTTTCTAACCGTCGCCTCTCGGCTCTTCAAGAGGCCATATCATAATACCCTTTTGGTGCATTTTCCATTGGCTTCTGTTCATTTGTACATCTCTTTTGTCCTTTTGGTGTTCTCTTTGCCCGCGATAAATCCATGCCCCCCATCTCAACCTACTTCGATGATGGCATAGCTGAAATAGGCAGTGTTGTTATAAAAAAAATAAATCACTATTAACAAATGAAGTACATTATAGACTGGATATAATATCGCCCAGAAATATCATACTGAAGCAACCAGGCCAGAATATGCAAACAAAATTGAACGAATTCAAGGCACATCAGAAGTTCGGGGGGAAACGGGAAGACATGCACAATCTGAATGCTATGATTTTAACGAAGACCGAGAAAAAACCAGTGATTGTGATCAAAGTCCACGGAACCAGAGAAATTTTCAGAGGGCAGATGACTCACCAACCCCGCCGAGTGAGCGCTCGCTCGTTAGTCGCCCCTATCCTTGACTCCGTTGCGACGGTCGTAATCAGTTGCACCATGAACTTCAGAACTCCGCCATGAGAACGCCCACCAGCCTGAGCACAAGAACCTAAAAGAGAATAAAAGATGCAATAATGTCGTAACAGGGGCAGTCGTCACCCAGAACATGCGGAAATGAACATGGAAAGGAAGGTCGCAAATTCAAACGTCATCCATTGTGCCGGCTGGCTCTTCCCCGCCAGATTCGTAACTGCCAGCGGAGCTCAGTTCATCTTCGGACTCCGTGTCTTCCCCTGCCTCGTCGACGGCTTCTTTGCTGGCATATTTGGCCACATATTCTGCAACACAGAGGGGTAAGTATGTGACAAAGCGCAGTATTCACAGCTTCGAGAACACACCTTTCACCTTCGCTTCATAACTCTTCGGCTCCCTCATGAGCATCGCAGCAGCTTCGCCATTCAGGGGGTCCGAGGGGTTGGGGTAGCGCAGTAATTGTGGAAGGAAAACTTCGAAGATATTGATCATGTCATACATTGGCGACCAAGTTTGGTTGATGACATCGAGGCACACGGAGCCCGAGCTATTTTCCGGGAGCTCATGTTAGCTAGCTCTGAAAATGACCTTCTGACGCAATATTCCTTACAGCTCATCGATGTTCGGGTGGAATATCCGGTTGACAAATCCTATGCTCGGGCTCTTATAAGGGTACTGATCCGGTAACTCGACGTGGATTTTCCAGTGGCCGCCAGTGAAGGGCGCTGCGAGTCTGTCAGTGGGATGGAGAGAGAGGTATTCGGGATAGGGTGACATTTACTCTCTTCCGGGCCTTTGAAGCGCACATAGAATTCTTGCCTATCGTCAAAGGAAATCGGTGTAAGTACAATTGGTTGGTTTGTCAGAACAAAGGAAGCGGGGTGAACCACATACACTGGAGGGAATTGTCAGCAAATGAGGTGGGTGGCAACATCGATGAGACTCACTATTGTCATTGACCAGAGTAACCTCGTAATCACTCATGAGCCTGCGAAAGAGGTCAGTACAAATCCTCGCATATATTTCATAACATGTTATAGTCGTATTTGATATGATATGGGTGGCGTGGTCATTCGCCGGAGATCGGTGGAGAGGATTGAGGCGAGGGAGGGGAGGAAAGAGAGGATAAGTGCGTACATCCTGCGCAAAAAAAAAGTTAGTCGCCGAAGTATCGCCAAAGAAGGATTTAAAGTCACCAGCTTACTTCATGACCTGTGACACCAATACTCAGTCAGTGATGCTGTCATCGTATCTCCGGGATTGGAACCATGTTGGTTGAACTCACATCTGTCTCGATTCTCCGCTTGGGGCTACTCATTTTGACAGTATAATTATTTAGGACGAGAGATCTAGAATGAAGCAATGGCAAGATTGATTGATCTTGAAATGAATTGAGTTATTTGTGAGGAGTGGTACGGTATCCCCAAGGTCGAGCGGGGAAACGATGAACAAGTGGGGACGGACGTTTGGATGAAAGCGATAACAGAGTGATAAGATCGCAGGCAGGAATGCAGGGTGGGAGAGATGGTATTAAGGCGAGATTGAGGTCGGTGGGGGTTTAAAAGGACGAAAATGACGATGGGAAAGCGAAGAGAGAAAGACGGCGTTCAGGTAGCGGTCAGGTAGGAGGATCGTTATATAATAAGGTGGATAAACAGGTAGAGGAGAGACGATGATGCGAGTGACTCCGGCCTGGACCCGCTGCCCAAAAGAGGACGTCACTGGACCCCAGTCATGTGGTGTGGTGACTCAGCCGAGCCATCAAGAACATCTGACATGATTATGTACCTAGAACAGCTTCCTTCCTCGAGGAGAAGAATTCAAGGAAGGGTTCTGATCAGCGTCTCAGATCCTGCCTGAGGAGTATCATGGATTTGGTTTTGTCTTCTCGTTCTCTTCTCACTTCTCAATGATAGCTCCCGTCATCGAATACTCGTTTCATATCTCTCTTTTACATATCACTCCTCCTACCCAATTGACACCATGAACTCCTCATCCCCCAAAGACCTTTCCCCCCAGGCCTCTCCGAATCCAGCTCGATCCACCCTGAGCCATCAGCCTTCTAGTAGATCGACAAAAGTCCCCAACTCTTCATCAACCGACCCTAAAAACGCCCCCATCCCAGATGATGAACATGGCGCCGATCTACCAATGACTATGTCTGCTTCGATGCTCCTGACGAGCCTTCCACGCGATGCCCACCAAGCTTTGGCGGATGCAGAAGCCGTTGATACTGGGAAAGGTATGGACTTCCTTTGTTACCGTGTTACTGTATTAATACTCCAACAGTCACTGTGCGCTTTCAGCCTCTTCCTTCGGCGCCTATTTTGAAGAATCGTGTCTTCAAGATCAGCGCATCCCAGAAGTTTGAAACAGTAGTCAAGTTCCTGCGGAAGAAGCTCGATTGTAAAGAAACGGAGTCTGTCTTCTGTTACGTGAACAGCGTGTTTGCGCCGGGACTAGACGAGGGCGTGGGGGGCTTATGGAGAGTAGGTCGACGGGACCTCCATTTAACAATTTCACGCCATCTCCTGCTAATTTTGCTCCCAGTGCTTCAAGACTGACGATCAATTGATCGTCGCCTACTCGATGACTCCTGCGTTTGGTTAAAATCTAATAAGGGACAGTCCGCGCACAATCATCTCCAACCGAGTGGTATTAGAGCTCATAAGAGCGCAGGTGCAAGTAGAAAGCAGCCAGCTGGCCTCTACCGCCACCAGCCATTCATAACAATGGAATAACGAGGTATCATACAAAAACGAACGTGCCGAGCATAAGCCAATGCTTGTGATGAATAACGCGACGACATTGATAGATGCAAAATTGGAGCAAAGAAAATAAAACATGGGAAAGGAAGTCATTACTGGTGAATCTGATCAACCACCTTCTCGAACTCTGCAAGGTCATCCTTCGACATAGGGTAAGTGTACTCCTCAGACGGGTACGCGCGACTCTTCACCTCCTCGCGGTACTGCTCAATGCCCTTGATGGTTTCACCCCAAACATCGGCATACTTTTTCACGAACTTTGGAAGGAAACGACCCGGCGGGAAATTTCCAGTCATATCAATCTGCACAAGGACCTGTCCGGAGCACCCATTGCCCGCACCAATCCCAATAGTCGGCACCCGCAGCTTCTTCGTGATAATTGCAGCAACTTCGGCGGGTACTGCTTCGAGAACCATCATGAATGCACCGGCTTCCTGCACAGCAAGCGCATCTTTCAGCAGTCGTAGCGCACCAGCAGTTGATTTACCCTGAACACGGAACCCGCCCAGAGCGTTCTGTCGCTGCGGCGTCAGGCCAATATGACCCACGACCGGGATCCCAGCCTGCGTGACACGCTTGATCGTCGGCGCCATCTCAACCCCTCCTTCCAATTTGACACCCTGCACACGACCCTCCTTGACAATCCGAATGGCCGACTGAACTCCCTGCTCCGGCGAGACTTCGTAGGAACCCATGGGAAGATCCGCAACCTACGCCACAGGAATATCATCAGCTTACCAACTCTCGACAGAGCACAGAGGAAGAAAAACAACAAAGAAAGGCGGAGGGAGGAAGTGGTAAACTCTACCGTGAACGAGCTTTTAGCCGCACGAGCCACACTGCGACAATGGAGCAACATCTCCTCCATGACCACCTCGCTTGTATCCTCCATACCCAGCGCGACCATAGCCAGACTATCTCCAACAAGAACCATCTCCATACCCGCCGCATCCGCGACATAACCACTCGGAAAGTCATGCGCGGTCAGCATGGTGATCGGCTCGCCCTTCTTGTAGAGGCTCCGTAACGTCTGCATAGTCACCTTCTTCCTCTGGTTGGCTGGAGAAGCGCTCAAGGGCGAATGAGAGCTATGGCGAATAAAGGAAGCACATGGGATGGACATTCGAGACGTAGCGTGGATGTGACCCCCAGCAGTACTGGCCAGAAGGGGCAACAGTATAGGAGATCGGGACCGACAAAGAAGGTTCCGAGAAACGGCAGACCGCAACGGCCGGGTCAATTGGGCAGTCGTCCTGCAAGAAGTAGCCATGATGGTTGCAAATATTAAACCCACCCAAAAGAAAATAGATATAGGTTTGATTTTTTTTTTTTAGAAAAAGAAAAAAAGAAAAAGAAAAGAAATAAAGAAAGGGAAGGTAAGGGAGGGGGAGGTAGGAAGCACAAAAATACCAGTGGTGCCACTACCCGGGAAGAGAATCATAAGACACAATCTGGATCAATCAAATCGATCTAAGCTCCCCCACTGGATGTACATGTATTCTGGGGTATTTATGGATGAAGTGTTTTTGGACAAGGGATTTGCTTATACAAGACTCGAACTAGTATAGCTGTCTGTCTGTATGTATGTATGCCGAAGGGAAGAAGGGATCACACGGAACTCAACAGCATATTCCGAGAGAAGCCTTCGGAGCTTAAGTATGCTGGAACGTGCTGGTATATGCAGCGTAGCCGGGAGCATCCATCCCCAGTTTTCCATTCTGCCGGATATTTAGATTTAGGGCTTTCCATGGTTTTTTCTCTCTGTTTCTCGGTGGCAGCTTACGCCTGCTGATTGGACCCTCGGCGGGGTGGTTTGCTCTCCGCCGGGGCTTGGATTTGTTCCGAGCCGAGCACCGAGGTACAGTATTGTACGTCACCGGTTCTGACAACTACAGTGTTGTATCTATCATCAGGAGATGAGATGGAATAACTAATCAAGGCAACAACTGAAAAAGGTATTATGGTCAGGTGCTATCCCTATATCGTCCACTGCCCTTCAAAAGAGGCGTTTACCACTAGATAAATAAATAATAGAGAGAAAAAAGAAAAGAAGAAAAGAAAGAAAGAAAAAGTAAGGGTACACCAGTAAGTACCTCGTAGTAGGAGCAAGGCGGAAGAAGATCCAGCCAAGACAGAATAATAATAATCACGAGAGAAGGGAAAGAAACCATTATTCCGCCACATTTCAAAATACAAGAACACCACCGTGAAAAGGGCATGCCATCCATGCGGCCTTTTTCTATGCAACAGCCCCCAGAAGACGTCCACCTAGCATAAATCACCCAAAAAAAAATATCAAAGGGAAAAGAGTCAAGAAACGAAAAAGGAAAAAAAAAAAAGAAAAATGTCTCAGGAATTACTCGACCAAACCCCATGTCGATGCAGGACAATGTCGCTGCTGCGTGTGGTCTGGGCTGTCAATGCGATGCATAAGCTGTAAGGAGGCTGTGGGCTCCATACCAAGCTCAGCTATATTTACCCCTTCTTCCTCTCCCACCATGTTGGTTGTTAATTTTTTTTCTCTCTTTTTCCCCCTTTGTTTGTAACCCCATAATTGTCATTTTCCAAAAGTTGCCGCTGGCAAGGCCGTTAGATGCTTTTCGTTCATCAAGTCCGCCGGGAACAATGGCAAAGCAGATTGAATCCAAGGACGCCGGCTATATGTTAATGCAGTAAAATATCAAGTGCAAGAAAGCTCAGTCGCAGAAATCAGTATGCGTAAAACACCCATGTGTTATATAGAGATAGGAAACGAGCGAGCAGCACAATGTTGGATCGATCAAGCAGTAAACATCGATGAGGCAGACGTCTGGCGGATTCCCTCACATGACCACTGTCGAAGATCATCAAATTAATCGTATTGAGTGTAGTTAAACCCGTAAGGTAATGTTCATAGTGCCTATTTTATGCTGCTTTTTTGTTCTTAGGCTCCGATGAGCACCCTAAACATAATCGTATTCATCCTTCAAAGGTCGTTGGATTTGGAAAAGTAAAGAATCCAATTCAGCCCAGTTGGTTTGATTCATCGCAAATTTCCGGTGCTTTCTTGTCAACACGTGCTGGAGAATTGGTTAGCTTGCTTGTTTGATTGATTTTTGAACGTAAAAATGAAAAATCCTCACCTCTTCAAAGTCGTCAAACTTGTCCCTACAATTCTCGCAGTATCCCGGTTTGGGATCCCTCCGCCTCTCTTTTTTCTTTGCAGGGATCGTAGTGGCTCTGTGATCACTGGGTCGACGTTTCAGGGCGTCATTGCCTTCTGACTGAGTGGTGTCTTCCCCAAACACATGGCCGAGTTTATCAAGAGGGTTCAATTTGCCCGGGCGGTTGCCCTGGCTCTTGGCCATGCGCAGTGCCGTTGAAGCATCAGGAACACGGTAAGACGAAAGCCCTGGGCCATTGGAAAATCCACCATTGCCCTTCTCGAGAACCTTTCTCTTTAGCTCGTGGACCTCTTTGCTTACGCCAGCCTTAGCACCTGGTGCTGCAGCGGTAGAAGACACCATCTGGGAACGGATGGCCGAAGTGATGTTCGACGGCTGCACACCTGACGCAGCCGGCTCACGGCCCGTGTAGAAAGGACCATTGCGGTTGACAGGAGGTGGCGGTATGAAACTTTCGGAGCTCTTTCGGGGCGACAACGGTTTCACTGCCTGCTGAGTCTCCGGCTCGGGGTCTTTCCGGCTCGGTTCTGCTTCTTCAGGCTTGTCGATGGGGCTGGTGTCTTTACGAGCTTCGAGAGTACTCTCTTGATGAGCGGGTGGCTCGACCGTACTTAGCTTAGTCTTCTGGCTCTCCTTCAAAGGCGCAGGCTTGGGTAAAGCCTTTCTCTCCTTTTCTTGGCGATCTCGGTGCCGATCAACCTCTTTCTTTGAAGGAGGTTCATCAATAAAGGGGCATTTTCCCAGAGGCGCACTTCTGAATTGAGGCCAGACACCATCCTGTCGTCGTACCACCTTTGGATATTCTCGAACCATGACGGGTCGGGTCTTCTCATCCATGTCATGAATGTAAACAAAGGGTCCTTTAAACATGACTAAATCTTTCAATACCGACAGTGGGTTACGATCAGAAGGGCCATGGAGTTCGTTCTGGAGAACTTGTGAGAGGTCCTTCTCGCCCCTGGCTCGGGAATAACCACCGCCGACAGCATGTCGGGTCGGATGACCGCCATGGCCCCCGATTTCGCCATCATTAATGGTAGCAATCATCCGCTGGAGCTTTTCGATGGCCCAGATTTTCATGCCCATCTGACGGGCTCGATGCAACACGTCCATACTCGTTTGATCACGACGTGCATCGTTCTTCAATGACATATGTGAATGTGTGTCAGCATGCTTCTCAAGCAAGGACGGGTTAACGGTTTGCAGGGAGCCATCTACAGTTGTTTGGTCCACCGTTTCCGCATTAAACTCTGTCGGGCTCGTAGTACTATCATTCTCTGGGGGGATAGGACGAGAGGTCACGATGTGGGTAACTGTACGCGAAAAAAACTTCTCTTCGTGCTGTGAAAGGTAATCAGTATGCGAATCGAAAGAGGAATGGCACGGGCATAATCAATTGCAAGCCCACGGGATCAGAGACAAATGCTGTGGGTACAACATTATATCTGAACTACCCCCTTGATGGCAACAAAGGATTTGCAAACCCCGACAAGGGACACACTCACAGCTCCTAGTTCCCTGACTTGCCTGGAGCACTTGCTACGAAGGTCTTCTGGGATACTATCAAAGTAAAAAACAAACTGTGGGAACGCCTTCCGGTAATGTCTCTGCCACTGTCTGATTGAATCAATAGTCTCCGCAGAAGGCTTCTCGTGCCGCGTAGGTCGAGGTTGTCGCTGTTTCTCATGGTCCCTGGCAGCGACCAGCTTTTTCTCGAACGCACTGGGTTGACCATGGTGTGACCGTCGTGCAAACAGTTTCGATTCCGCACTTTGGTGAGCGGATGAGCGAGACCGGGTCGGTGACCGCGCCTCGGCCTCTGGACCGTCCACTATCTGCTTCTTCGGAGGTGGCTGGCCGTAAGGGATATCAAACAGCTGAGTATTCGTTCTTGGACGTTTGGCTGGCACGAGGCCGGGCCTGTGGGGGGAGTTGGTAGCATTCGGCACGTTTGCGAGTGGTCGGCGAGTGGCCATGTTCAAGGAGGTTCGTGGCGAAGGAGGTACGAATACTGCTGCCATCGGGTAACAATATACAACACAGTATGAGAGTCAGTGAGGTATTGATCGAAACCCCTAGGGCGAGTGGCACTTTAAGCCGAGCACGCGATGGTTACACGTCTCGAGGTAACGTCAGGATTAAGGCAGTTAGAAAAATGCCATGATTTTGACGCGATACCAAACCGGGGGGATGGGGAGGTGATAGGGAACGTGGGAGAGAAGAGTCGAGGAGGAGACGAGGTGTCTCTTCTCCAGCGTAGTCCAGGTGGCTGAGGGAGTGGAAGGTGACGTGCAGAAGCAGGATGTGGTGGAGGAGGAGGAGGTGGTGGTGGTGGTGAGGATGGGGACTGCAAACAAACTAACAAACTAACCCGTCGTGTCAAGGTGGAGACGGTTTGTTTTGGCTGGCGGAGGATGTGCGCCTTGACAACCACCCGCGAAGCATGACCCTCCTCCAGTTTACTAACTCATCAGGAACAGCATTCTTGCCATGTAGTCAACTTTACTTGCCCTGGAAATACTATATTATATTTCCACTCGTCAGTTTTAGCTAGTTTTCGTCTCCAGGTCAAATACCTGCTACGCGTTTTGACTATGGAGAAAGTTGTTTTGTTAACTGTACCGGCCGGTACGTAATGTATGAAAGAGGCTGGGGGAGAGAAAGAGAGAGAGAGAGAGAGAGGCAGGAGATCGTCAGGCCCACCACAAGGTATGGGAGATGCTCAAATATTTCAAAAGCCCCTTTGATCATACCCGATTATTTTCCTTAGTTGTGGCAAAACACACAGGCACACACACCAACATTGCATCGATTCAAATAATACCGTGGTAACGAAGCCCACGTACAATGGACAATTCGACCGGTTTAGACATAAGTCTATCCACAGATCCTATTCCATGGAGAACTGACATATCCCACGTCTAGTCTATCATGCGCATAAGCTGCTCAAGTGGCAATTCTCTTGGTCGATACCGTAATGATTGTATAGTACATTTACTGAAACGGGTATATACATCTACTAGTACAGTCTCACCTATCAACTCAATCCCGAAGGGCTTCAATATCATCGACCTGATCACACGTTTTGTCAGCAGTTTTCAACAATAGACCAAGGGAAACCGCATACCTCTTTCACCGCTTCAGTGGTTAATACAATAGGATTATCGTCACCAATACAAACACTATCTTCAATGCGAATGCCAATGCCACGGAACTGAGCTGGCCACCGTTCATCGTCGGGAACGTAAATACCCCTAGGAGGAAGATGTTAAACAAGTTTAGTCGTCACAAGGGAGTTGTCAACATACGGCTCGACAGTAATACACTGTCCTGCTTTGAGATTATGGCCCCGAGAATATCCGGGACAGTCATGGACATCCAGTCCTACATAGTGTCCCAAGTGATGAGGGAAAAGGACACCCAGTGCCTAGCCATGTCAGTATCGAGCAGAACAAAACATGCCTTGATCAGACTCACATTTCCAGAAAGATCAAATCCGAGTTGCTTCAGCTGGTCTCTCAGGCCATTCTCCGCAATAGTATGCAATCTATCCAGAGTAACCCCTGCGCTTTCCCGGCAAAGCGCGAGGCAGCTGCGGTGTACGTTCAAGACTGCATTGTACAAATCGCGCTGAGGGTCCGAGAATTTTCCATTGATCGGCCATGTCCTCGTAATGTCAGAGACGTAGGTGCCCATTTCCTGTCAAGCCGTCAGTATGGTTATCTCCCGGCAGAGTCGCAATACCTACGCCACCTCCATCAACTAACACCATTTCCCCATCCCTTTTTTTGTCTGTCAGCTCTGTTCTTTCGAAATACAGTTGAGATAGGTTTACCTGAGAGTATCATCATTCCTCGTATAATGGATGCTCAGAGCATTCTATAGGAGTTAGCTTCCTCCCCTCATGATTAGCGGCATACATACGGATCCACCCGCAACAACAGGAACAAAAGCACTGCCGTCACACCCATTGACTTTGAAGTTGTACTCCAAGAAGGACGCCAGGTCCTTTTCCTTGGTAAAAGTGTGTCTCATAGACTCGGTAAATGCTCGCCCCGAAGCTTGGCCTGTTCGTCGTAATTGTACAACTTCATCCTCGCTCTTGAACGCCCTCATTTCATTCAAGATAGGGCGTAACGGTTTGACCTTCCGGTGGTCAACGACCTTCTTGAGCTTTTCCGATGCACCATTGGGACCATATAAGTATCGATGCAGGGAGGACCTCCCTGGATTGAAGGCTGGGATGTCGGTGTAGAT
>VCAU01000027.1:72164-308141 GCA_015844325.1 Aspergillus nanangensis | reverse complement strand
TTTTTTTTAAAAAAAAAAAAAAAAAAAAAAAACCAAAATACAATACGTACAATAAAAAAATACTCATCAATGCCAAGCTCAAAAATGAGGCCTGTGCTCCGCTCGGGCAACCCCACACATCAACGGGGAAAGTCATGTTAAATATCCCTGTGTCCCTTTCCGATTTCTTCTCTTGTGTGTTTGTCTTCCAAACATCATCCCAAAAAATACCCCAGAATGAGTCAAGCAAGGCGTGTTATCCTTCGCGTTCCTGAGGAGATCATGGATTACCAAGATCCTGACCAGTTCGTCCGTCTCTATTTCGAGAAATTGCGGCCGGGTGAAGAGCTTGACCATAATCGGCATTACATTCACCATCAACCGCCTAGTATTATCCCGCTATCAAATCCTAAAGTTCACATTTTGATCGACCTCGAAAAGCATGAATTCTCGGGTCCCCTCGGCAAAAACTTCCCTCATGATATTTATTCCGTTCGGCAAGAAGGTAGTGGGGTGTGAGTAACCCCAATAACCCTCTTCTGATCTTGTCAATTAATATCTTGGCAGTGCGCTATACGGCTATTCGGAACCCGTGAAGCAAAATCTCCTTCAGAAAATCCGAGAGTTTAGCGACAGCCATTACCCTTGGGGAGAAAGTATCGCCGATCAAAGAGGCTACATCTAGATTGTTTTCTTTGCGTGAACCAATTCTACCCTTGCCTTCATCCACTATATTATCGTTGTATCTTTTCTGGTGTGAAATACACAGTATTGCTTTCAACCAAATGAAGCCTTTCGTAGAATGCTTGGGACCCATTCTTCACCCGAAAGCATCGAGTTTGTGATGAGAAGCCATCAGGTAAACCTGCACTGTTGGAAGACAACATATTCTAACCATTACATATTAGCTTTTTACCAAATCACAATAGTAAACTGATTGGGTGTCTGGATGCTAATAAGGAAATTGTGTCAGAGGTAAAAGGTATGAAAGACACTAGGTGGAAGTGCAAGGGATGTATTCATGAGTGAACAAGAAAAAAAAAAAACTATTACAAGATAGGGAGAGAGATAATCATCTTCTTAGGATTATAGAACACCAAGAAACATTTAGGCACGATGCAGCTTTGTTTGCATTGTCAGCATAATATCTTCATCCAATTCCAGGCTCTTTCATTGACCCGGCTCGGGGGAACCTCCAGGATAAAGAAATGATTTTTACGATGTAGAATACTAAGACAAGGTATCTTTTTCGTTCTCCACCACTATCTTCTAGTGAGAGAAATAAACCTTCTATTTATTATCCGTTGCAGTTTTGGTAGTTAGGAAATTGCTTGTTTTATTTTATCAATATTTTTGGTGGACTAGAGGAGCCCACGTTATCCTTAACCCTAGATTACAGGGTCGCCATAACAAATGTACATATATGGTAGTCAAGATGACCAGTCCTATATACTATATTCTCCAGCCTCACTTACCATGACCACACTACGGCCTTGGCGGCAGCGCCGATGTAACTGTTCCTGCAGCCGCCCACGCTAAGAACGCCCTTGACAAGCCTCGTTCATTCCGTGCTTTAGGGGTCCGGACTAAGCATATTAAGGCCCATCTACTCGTTTCTCTACATCTCTTTTTCGGTCTTTTGCATCCCTTCTTTTCATCCCGCCGACTAGTACCAACATGGGTCTTCTCCAGGGGTGGATTTCGCTGGCCAGTCTCGTCTGGAGCGCGGCCTCCAGTCAGGTGGCCGAGGTAGACGTGATCTTCCCTCGCGCGAATGAGACTTTTTCACCATCACCCCTGACCCCCATCGTCTTTGCTCTCCACAACCCAAGCCTACTATCGACTTTGGATCCGCAGCTAGAATGGTACATTGAGCTGTTGGATGTTGATATTCATGATCACGACTACATCAGCGCAACGGGTTGGGGCAATCTGTCCAAGCTCAATCTCACGAATGTCACGGATCCTTACTTCCTCCATTTGGATACCGGCCATCTCAATGTTGAGGGGAGGTTTATGTTTTCCTGGAAGATAAATCTGTGGAATTGCTCTCATAATCCTGAAACCGACGAAATCGATAAGCATTGGTTTGGAACCCGACGACCGGAGTTCACCTTTTCCACGAAAAAACGGCACCGCATTGCCAGACTTGGTCGGCTCTAACGACCCGGAGAGTTGTAACGGGAAGGCAATCCATGTTTCCAGTGTTTTGGAGGTCCCGCCAACTAAAACAACAGAATGGAGCGGCCCTTCCTGTGCAGTGAACCCGGATTTCTCGCCAACCCCCAGTTGTAACGCAAAGATGGACTCCTCGGCAGCTGCTAGCATCTCGGCCTTCTTGACTTCTAGGGCTTGTCTGGCGCCCATGCTTTACACGGGGTTGAGTTGCCCAACACCATCCACGGAGAATGCAGCCTCGAGACCACAATTTTCGGTGACTGTGGCATGGGTCTGTGCAATTGCTCTCTGGCTCGCCTATCGCCTGGCCTACCGCCTGGCATGATGTCTCTCGGAAATTTCATGGATCTTCGCTTTTGCAGATTTTGGTTAGCTTGTACATTCGCCGTCTAGTCTAGAAGTATTCTCCAATAATAGTCTTACCTCCACGGAAATTCGCCCTGTTTCTGTTCCTTGTAAGGCCGGGGCCTTGGGCTCCAGCGAACAAGGCGCCAATCTCGCTTAAACGGAGAGAAAGTTACGTACTTAGCCTGGCGGGGACTGCCATGGTCGATTCCGGCTCGCGGTCTTTAAGCAATTTTAGGCGAGGGCCTATCATATGTTAGTACTAGTATGGCTGCCAAGCCCCGATGCCCTTTGAAGCCTGGTTGGCGCTACATTGGGCGTCTAAGGAGCATAATCCCGTAGGAGAGAATAGACCGGAAGATCTGCAGTGCTTAATATACAGGGCAACGAGTACACGTCGGAAATCATTGAAACGGCATTGGGAAGATAACACTTCTGGAGTGTTTCCGATTAAGGAAATCCCGAGGCATGTGTTTGAGTCGGACAGAGTCGGGGAAGTCTCCGTGAACCGCCGGACCTTGTTGGATCCATTGGGTCGGGACTTGGGTGCATTGGTATCTTCAATTATCGAATCGGCCTACAATGGGTTTCACGCGGAGTGTAATAGCTATAGATAATAAGGGGGCATCAGGAACGTGACCCGAGTTTCCCCACCGCCGGGCGGATTGCTCGGGATGAGGTCATTGGAATGGATTCGGTCACAAGCGATTGTATCGGAAGCCTCGGAAACAGACTACCTGGGAATCCACCTCTGGATCTATATATATTTACAGTAGAATCTAGGTCAAAGTACGTGTGGATCCATACATGACTACGATGAGATTGCTGTCGACGCGCCATGTAGGCCGATATCTGAAGACTACTACCGACCAACTACTATATACCTCTCACCCAACCATATCCCAGATAGTGTCACAAAAACGATGCCTCGCAACCCAAGCCCACCATTCCGTCGCATTAGATGACACTGACCCCGACAGAGAACGAGTCGTCATCCTCGGCTCCGGCTGGGGTGGATACACGCTCTCCCGAAAGCTCTCCACGAAATCGTTCAAGCCCCTCGTCATCTCCCCCCGTTCATACTTCGTCTTCACCCCGCTGCTAACCGACGCCGCCAGCGGCTCCCTCGACTTCTCCAACATTGTCGAAGCCGTCCGAGATCCCCACGCCAAAGTAGATTTCCTACAGGCAGCCGCCCGGGCCGTCGACTTCGACAAAAAGACCATCCTCTGCGAAGCCACCGTGGTCAGGAGCGGAGTGACCGAAACGCCCCGGACACATGGGGATGAGCGCACGCGCGACGATGACAACAACCCTTCACCTCCAACAATCACACCCTCCCCGCCGACGCAGAAACCCCCCCGCCGATGGGAGAAAGGCGAGACCTTCGAAGTCCCCTACGACAAGCTAGTAATCGCCGTCGGCGCAGTGAGCACGACATTCAACACCCCCGGCGTGCGCCAGAACGCCATGTTCTTCAAGGATATCGGCGACGCGCGACGGGTCAAACGCCGCGTGCGCGAGTGTTTCGAGCTAGCAGCGCTGCCGACAACGACTCCGGACATGCGGCGGTGGCTGTTGCATTTTGCGATTGTGGGTGCGGGGCCGACGGGGACGGAGCTGGCTGCGTCGCTGCGTGACGCTATTATCCAAGATATGGTTGCGTTGTATCCGGGGATGAGGGGCATTCCGCGGATATCGCTGTATGATGTTGCGCCGACGGTGTTGTCGATGTTTGATGAGAAGCTGTCGCGGTATGCGATGGAGACGATGAAGAAGGAGGGGATTGATATCAAGACGTCGCATCATGTGGAGAGCCTGCGGTGGGGGGAGCCGGGGGCGGCGCCGCCGTATGAGATGGACCCGAAGCGGTGTTTGACTCTGACCACGAAGGAGGAGGGGGAGGTCGGCGTTGGGATGTGTGTGTGGGTGACGGGGAATGCGATGAATCGGTTTGTGGCTGATGAGTTGCAGAGCGTGGATGTGTTTCCTGCGAAGTCGGCGGTGATGAAGGATGGGACTGTCCCTCTTGGAGACAAATCATGGCAGGTGAAGAAAGCACCCAAGGGGGGGGCGTTGTTGGTGGATGGGCAGCTGAGGGTGCAGCTGGAGAGCGACGATGGGCAGACGGCGGTGCTGCAGGATGTCTTTGCCCTGGGGGACAATGCGATGATCGAGACGGGGGCTCCTCCGGCGACGGCCCAGGCCACGGCGCAGGAGGCCAAATGGCTGGCGACGAGGCTGAATAAAGGGGATCTTCAGCGGTCGCCGCCGTTCTCGTTCCATAACATGGGGACCATGGCGTATATTGGCGATGCTCGAGCCATGTTGCAGATGCCGCAGGAGGATAAAAAAGTCCTCCCCGGGCATTTGACAGGGCGCATGGCCTGGTTTGTGTGGAGTTCAGCGTATCTCACCATGAGTATCAGTTGGAGGAACAAGTGCCGGGTTGCCTTCCGTTGGCTGCTAAACAATGTATTTGGTCGTGATGTTTCTAGGTACTGATTCAAGGCATGAGGATTCAGTTTTGGGGATCCAACTAAATTAGAATATTTTTAACAAGTGTTAGAAACATGTAATAACTCCTCCGGGCTTAGCTGCAGCTACAATGTAACGCTAAACAATCCCCCGAGGTTATTAGCGGCCAAGGCCAACGATATAAGAATCCGACTGGCGCCCCTATCATCCGATGGGCACAGTCTCCAAACAGAACCCAATTACTAATAATCAAAGACCTTCCCTGGGTTGAGCAAAGAACTGAAGAGCGGTTAGCAAATGAACAGCTTCGCTAGGATTACGACATATTTGCATACTGTGGATCCAAGCTTCGCTTCAGAGCGCGCATCACCCCAATGGTCTCAGGGCCTAGTTCCTCGAGTAGGCATGACTTCTTGCCGAGTCCAATTCCATGTTCGCCCTACTCAGCAATATCAGTTAGTACAGCAGCCCAAGCCAGAGAACGACGACATGTTTCACTGACAGATACAGTCCCTTCCATCTCCACGGCACGATGAACCATCAAACTAACGCAATCCTGAACCGCCTGTTTTTGAATCGGATCATTCGGGTTGTACATGACAGCCTGATGGAAGTTTCCATCGCCAACGTGTCCGAGAATACTTGAGAATAAGCCCAACTTTTCTGCCTGCTTTCGGGAAAGGTCTAGACACTGTTAGCTATGGTTCAGTCCGGCTCTCAATTGTCAACAACCGCATACCGATGATATCTGCCAACCTCGACAACGGCACAGCCACGTCCGTGGACCAAATCTGAGTACCTTCAGGTCGCTGGGCCAACATGGCCCAGAGCGCCTCCTTACGCGCAGCCCATAGATTCTGCATTTCCGTCTCACTGCCGGCGAATTCAAAGTCACTTCCGCCGTGGTTGGCGGTGATCTTCTGGACTCTTGCAATGTCATCGTCGATCGATTGTGTGGTTCCGGAGAATCTAGAGCAAAAATCAGCAGGAAGGCACCAGCCCAGGGGATGAATCATCTACAGACTTGAAAAACAGCGTCACCTTCTCCGGCCAGAGCCGACCGCCCGCTCCTCCATTTTTGTTGATGACTTTCATTTGGATTTCATCCATCAGTTCGACCGCTGCGACGGGAATTCCTTTGCGCATGATTTTGGACGCAGAGGCCGCGGCTTCTCGAATGGATGGGAATGTGGTGATTGCTACACTGTGGCTTTCGGGGATCGTGGCAAGCCGAACGGTGATTTCGGTGATCATCCCCAAGGTTCCTTCGGAGCCGGTGAACAGGGAGTTGAGGTTGTAGCCTGCCGATGTTTTTCTAGATATCATCAGGAATGTTGTAGGGGACAAAACATGGCGTAACGGTGAATCTTACCGAGGCCGCTGGCGGGTCTTGATAACAGAGCCGTCGGCCAGAACGACTGTCAGATTGATCACCCAGTCTTTCATGGTGCCGTAACGAGTGGCATTTGTGCCACTGAAAGGTCAGCAATGGTGTTGAAGTGTAATGTGTGTCTCTTGTATATTACCTGCAGTTGGTGGCCACCATACCCCCAATGAGAGCCTAACAAGTCAGTAAGCGAAAGCTTAATCGTCTGCGCCTGGAGTAAATGAATATACCGTGGGACTAGGGTCCATGGGCAAGAAAAGACCACTCTCCCTGATGGAGTTGTTAAGATCCACCCAGTTCACTCCCGGTTGAACCACGACGTCCATACTAGACTTAAAGTCAGCTACCTGAAAACAACCGCAATAATGACTCTGGGCAGCACGCTTACTCTTCCTCATGAAATGCGATAATTTTGTTCATCTGCGAGAAGTCGATACTCAGGCCCGAGAACGGAGCGGTGAAATTCCCTTCCACGCTTGAGCCTCCAGCGAAAGGAACTATGTAAACGCCTGAGCAATCGATTCCACCGTATCATCAAGAACTAGGGGGTTTCTTACTCATAGGGATCTTGTATTCCGAACATATCTTCGCAATGATGGAGACTTCCTCCGTGCTTCTCGGGGTCACAACTGCCATTGGCCTCGCTGCGCAATTCGATGTTGACCACTCTGAATACCCATGGGTGAGAATATCATCTTCATCAAAAGTCACCGATTCCTCGCCCAGAACCTTGGATATTTTTTGGATGCCCTTCAGAAGGTCAGCAGACATCCGAGCAGAATGCGTGGAAAATATCAATCCATATGAACACCCGTACCATAAGCATAGTTGCCTTGTCGGCGTACTGGGGGCCATTCTCAGACTTTGATTGTGTTACTTGTAGAGATGTCAGGGCAAGTCCCGCCAGACCAGCACCTAAAGCCACCCATGCCCAGGGTTTTAGGCGGGAGGGTTCGTGGCTGTGTTGTTGTGTGGCGTATCTGCGACATAAGGGGGGGTATCTGATTTTTGGCGTCGTAGCCCCTTTTATGAACAGATTAGCCGTTGGACGACTGAGGCGGGCAAGACGCTGCATCTTGTTTTCTCGCCGAGTGTATCGATTTTAGGGATGTTAGTGGCTGGACGTTAAGACGGGGGTTTTTATTGCCTGATATCAGTTGGAGTGTTGGGATGAATGAATGCGTGCGTCGTCGGAATTGGGCCGCCCGGGGGCCAGAGCGGAGATTCCCAACTCGTGATATCCGCCAAATAGCCGCCAAATATCTCCCCGGATGGAATTCACACTTTCCGATTATTAGATAGTAATCACTGATAAATAAACCTTTCTCGGGTATTCCGAACCCAATTTTACTGCGGGGGGATTCCGGCACTTTTCATAACAATGAAGACATTCTCATCTGCCAAAATGCCAAGAGTTTCCTGTTGGACGCAAGGGAGAATCACTCTGGTCGTATTGGGATATTTTTTTACACATGTACTAGATATGGCTTCGAACTGACTGAAAATATTTATAAGAATGATATTTATCGGACTGACTATATTCCCTACTGAGACCGACGAGTAAATTGCAACAGTTGCTTGTTGTTGCACAAGATTGTAATAGTAATATATATATTTGATCGACATTTCCATGTGTCAATTTGATCGTGCCACCGGCTGGAGTTAATAATATATTTCACCCTTTATTACGCTCCTTGATTAAGTCAATCTGAGCCTGTAGCCTCCAGGGCACATCCATCTTCTCCATCAGAACCTCCACCAGCTGGACCGAGCTGGGTTCAACGACTGGAGGCGATAGCATAACGTCCTCGAATTCAGCCGTTGTGGCCGCTCGATGACTGTACTGCTGACCGTTCTTATGTCCAAAAGCACTCAATAGTAGCTGGTGATCCCATGACGCAATGTCGTTGTATGCTGTGGGAGTTGTCAGCCTAAACTGTCGTACAGGAGGAGATGGAATACCTTGAGTGGCTCCATGGATGGCGCGTTCGATGGTATAGCCCCCATTATTAATCACAATCCTATATTCCCGGGTTAGTGAATCGATGCGATATGAGGGTAACCACCAGATATTCCCTACAAAATCACATTCCGCAAGCCACATTTGATCATTGTGCCGATCTCTTGGACAGTCAGTTGTAGGCTGCCGTCCCCAACAACGAGAATTGTTCGGCCAGGGCCACCAGATTCAGCCTGGGCTTGTGCCGCACCGAGACATGCGCCAACGGACCATCCAATACTCCCAAAATAGATCTGGGCCAGGTAGAGGGCGCCGCTTGGAAAAGAGGCATCCGATAATCCAAACAGCGCGGTTCCGGATTCCCCGATAACGATGTCATTCGGTCGGGCCATCGCCCCAATCCGCTTCCAAATCCAAGACTGGGTGATGCGATTAGAATCAGAACCTAGAGGGGACTCTGGCGTGGGGAGTTGAAGCCAAAGACCTTGGGGTGACGGGTGGGTTGGAATTGTCTTGTAAAGACAGTTCAGGACTAGACAGAGCGATTAGCTAAAGTGGGACTGAGAGTGCATATACATGTGTTGACTCACAATTCTTGATGTGCGTGTTCTCATATCTTCGGTATCCGACAGTAACATGATCGGATCCAACAGAGATATACCGATCTGTGTGGATATTCCGTGAATGGCCCCCGGTATTGGAATCGGATAAGTAAGGCCCCAAGTCAAGAATACAATCACTTTGCTGTTCGATTGCCACTGCGATGCCGGGATAGGATATCGCGCCATTATAAACTCCATAGAAGTAGGGTTTGGACTCATCTGGCACCGATTTCCCCATTGGCGTGCAAAATGTTGGAATGTTCAGTCGATCGAGCAACTGGCATACGACGCTTGATGCTTGGAATCGTGCCACCAGTGCATCTACTATAATGACCGGTTTTCTCGCCGCCTGAAGCCTGGCGAGAACGTCCTGTACCGCCGAGTTACAGGCCGAAAAGTCCGTCTCAGGCTCTAGATCAACTGGTAGGTCCAGTAATTCGACCGAGACTGGCTGGTGGACGAAATCCATAGGCACAAAGATATAAACGGGCAAACTGTTCAAGTAACATTCTCGAAGTACTCGCTACAGAACAAAATTAGTTTTGGCGTAATCTGTGCTTAGAATACGATGCCTTACGTCTATCTCACTCGGCGCTGTACTGACATTATCCAGCCAGCAGTGTGCTGTTCTGACGTGCTCCGATATTTTTGCATAGACCTGATATCTCAGGTTAGAAAAGTTGATATGGTAGATCAGGTAGTAAGTCATATTGAAAGAACAACTCACTCGATGATCCGGGTTGGGACCCAAACAATGATGTATCATGGCTCTTTTGTTCTGCAGGACAGTCGGTGTCGTTCCCACGATGTGGATTAATTTGACATGCTCGGTAAATGCGCCGGCGACACCGTTGAGGGCGCTCAACTCTCCCACTCCCATTGTTGTGACAACTACAATTTGGAATATCAGCGTATATCTTTCCTGGGTACAGAAGCAGGAACGACGCCGAGACTTACCAACCCCGGGACATCCCTTGACCCTGGAATACCCGTCTGCAGCGTACGCCGCATTCAATTCATTGGCGTTCCCAACTAGAAAAAGTCAGTGAGTGCGAACCCTTTGCGTAGGGCGTACCCGAGATGAACTCACTCCATGACAGTCCCTCGACGTCGTCAATATAGTCCAGCAATTCGAGATTCATATCTCCTGGCACCCCCATGATGCTTTGAACGCCTAATTGTCGGACCCTATATAGTTGAGTAAGTGATTGCTTATGCGGCTCTCAAAAAGAATCGTGTTATTACCGGTTCCATAGAAAGGAGCCCAGCGGAAGGGTATTCTCTACCGCAGTCGATCCCATTTTTGCACAAGGGTTTGATATAGAAGCAATGGAGTAGGTCTGTAAAAATCGATAAATGACACTCTACAACACAATATTGCAAAAGCAAACTCTTTTTTACGTTTCAACAGCCCATATGTCTATTATTTATGCTAGCTTTACGTTAAGATATGGCGGAACAAATCCGCTCGAATATGAGAGGCACTAACTTCCCCTCTTTCCCCAGCGAATGGTAGAAGGAAACCAGTGCGACTAAACCTGCTGCATCATGTTTGTCAAGTAAGGGCGTGCATAATTTTTAGCCTATCGGCATTCTGTGGATGTTTGGTGCCTCTAAGACTGCTATGGAATATCCGTCAATATCCGCCTGATGAGGGACGTGGCTTTTTTTATTCTGGACATGGCCTAGAGCCAGGTATTTACCATCGTTCTCAATGAAGGAGCCCCGAATGGAATGAAGACATCATGCTGACAATGCAAGCAAAGCTACACCATGTGTAGATGTTACTTACTTGCAGGTCCTCGGTGAAAATTCGAGGGAAACCTTTGAAATCAGGGGTTGAAGACTGTCAAATACACCTTCGTACGGGCCCTCTCACCAGCACCGATGGAGAGGTAGTATGTTTTGATCTCCGAAGACCACTATCATTAAGTTGCTAATTGGTTACTTCCACCGGCCTTGAACGCCATCCTCATGGCCCAAAACGACAGAATGTCCGACATTCGAATCACCAATCTGTCACTATCGAAATGGGCAATGAGAATTCTCCCTTGGTATTCCCCCATAAATGATATAGTAAGGGTCGGAATCAGTAATGTCAGAAAGATTATAATTATCGAGATAAAAGAAACTCCTATCCAGATCATCTTCAGTTTAACACGCAGGACTTGGTCCCAGGAAGTGGGTCACTGTGGCTACCCCTTCCTCCTGTAGCAGCGCCGGCTCCGTCTCAGGTGCAGGAATGGGTCCCATGACAAGACCCTCCAACCTACTGTATGTCCCCGGTGCCCCTGTCAGGCCCTGCCCCATCCGTAGATAACAGAACTGGCCTAGCACACTGCTGAACGCGGTCTTGTATGCATGATTGATCGACAACGGCACCGCCCAGTAGCCGTTAGCAGCATCAGACTTAAAGAATACCTTCCACTGCTCTTTGCTCAGCCCATTCAGTATCGGCTCAATGCGCTTCATACGATAGTTGAGCTTGATAGCCGCATTAATAGGTAAGTATTGGTGGACCATGCGTAGCTTGCTATTAGCCTTTCTGGGAAACTTCGTCTTTGCGCACCACGCTGATATGCACTGCACGATTACCCCTGCTTCGACTAGATGGGGCAGATTCTGCAACTGCCACACCTTCTCCTCCTCGGTGTATAAAGCTAGCTTCGCGGCTACCGGTGTGAAATGCGGGACGGTAGGAATACGGTGTTCAATAAGAGATGTTGCTGGTATGTCGCGGATATCTTCCACGAACAGATCTCGCCAAGTATACAGCAGTAATATTGCTCGTTGTTTTTCTTTTTCTGTTTTCACCAGGTCTCCTAACATGTTTTGATAATTGTTGCTGTCGAGCCATTCTCGCGCCCTTAACAGGCCCTCGGACATGGTGCAGGGTTTATATTCATGCCAGTATCTTTATTCATATTCTTTGGACAGTCTTAGACTATATGGCTTTCGGGGGTATCGAGTACACAAAGAGGTAATATAGCTAATCACAAGACTTAGCCGCCGTTCGACTCTACCACCTAGAAAAGGAAACCCCATGCCATGATTGATAGCATGCTCTGTACGATTGATATCATCTAGAGTCTCGCTATCACTGGTATCTACTGGGTAGGTGTTTTCGATCTTCGAAGCCGACCATGGATCAAAGAAAGGCCCTATCCTGCTTTTTTTTTTTTTTTTTTTTGAAGTCAGTAGCATGGATCGCGCTGCTGGTTGTGTGGTAGTTGGTGGTTTTAAAACCAGGCAGCGGTTCCTCCATCTCTAAGTCGGCTTTGCAGATAGTGAAGTCTGACACAGTGGGTGTGTACGCGGCTACCGATTGGCCTTTACTGGTTCTGCAAAAGTATCGTATTGCTGCAATCCATTTTCAGCGTTTTCGGCATTCGTACAATTGGAGATGAAGATTGTGAAGAGAGATATTCAAATCTGGTGGCGTAATATTTACCCACTAACGGAGTCAAATACCCAGTTCAGAATTGCATTCCACATTCCCTTGATATGATCTTCAGTGGAGTTGTTGTTGACAGCCCGAATTATGGGCAAGGCTGCTATGTGATACCTGCTTATCCATCTCCCTGCTGAAGGACTCTAGGAACCCCGTAGGGTTTGAGAGCCGACTAGTAGGTTAGGTATATAACACAGCCTAGCACAAGCTCTACCAGCCATGCTATAGTTGCGGTAAGGAATCCAGAACCTCCGTTTTCCTTTTGAGATAAGTTGTAACGGTTTGTTGTTAGTGAGATCCGTTCGCAACGCTTTTCCATTTGTTTCATCTAGAAGAAAGTTTCGTGGCCATAACCGGAACAAGAACACGCTTCCAAGTGTGATATACCTTTCTGGAATGTCCTCATGCCTCTCGAAGTATCTAGATCAGGACGAGGAAAAACGATCTCGTTGAATCTATCTCAGATATCTAGGAGTTATTGAACAGAAGGGGGAAGAAAGAGGGAGGACGGCTTTTGTACACCAACTAGTCAAGCTTTGGCCCGTGAATTCACTACAATTTATGTACTACAACTAAGGTAATATTAACAAGATAATTCATTCCTAACTAAAACGCAGGAACTACTAAACCACCTTATTCACTGACCGAAACCACCCCCGCCGGCTATGATAGATGGCAAATTATCAGATAAACAACAGCATAACTGCTGAATGAGATGTTTTGATGTGATAGATTTTAATCTTCCCTCCCAACGTATACTTAGGGCTGCTTTCACCCACGTGATCCGAGCAGACATCGCCCCAACATCGTCAATATAATTGTTGGCAAGTCACTGGAGGGTCAATATATTTTTGGCCCCATCTTGGTGGCACATGAATTAATATGACGAAATTGCGAATCTAAGGCCGTACCCGGTCGATTATAGCCGAGACAACGTCTGCGAAGAATCTGTTACATGAAGATCTAACAATCCTCTCGCTTTCTTAAGTCTCACAATTGCCCATTTGTCAGAAAGACTAGGAGAATTCTGAGATCGATTGAGAATTCTTAGCTTACAACTCCTCCTTCACAGTTTGGTCAAATCAGACCTTCTTACTTGGCAACATTCGTCCTCGGCCGAAGAGATGGTACTTTTGACTGCACCTATTTATTTGGAACATAAAGACTTCCCAATTTTCAGAATATGCGAACAAGTTGGTATTGCCTTTGTGTTTGGAGTGCTGGATTGAGGTGGCCGACGACGCCGTACGATACATATTCTAGTCGAATCCTTTTGTCAGGGTTCACATCGCGTGGAAGCTTCGAAATATTTGATAATAACCGACCGCCTTAGTAGCCACAATTTAGCCATATTATATGGTCTATTTTAGGCCAAGCCACCAATATCGAGGATATGGCCAACGCCTCCCCGATGATTTTATTTTGATTAAGTGTCACTTCGGTTCTCAGAACCGACCAGGGTTCTCCGCGTGCCCAGCGCAATTCCAATAAGGCATATTCTCCGTGTTTCAACCGGGATGCCAGAGATATATATTGCCCCGAGATAAGGTCGGCAGCGGACCACAATCTACAGTAATGTCCTGGTGGAAAGGTACTTTTAACCTGAGTCTAGCCTGGATGGACTATTTCCCTCCTTTCTTTGAAATTAGGCAATTACCGCCCTATTCGTATCCTAACCACTGCTTATAGAGCTCTATAGCGCCATCCTCAACTCGAACAAGAACGTGGCTTGTTGACATCTCCCGAAATTAAAACCAAGCCGAAACCCCAAGCCCCGAAAAAGCAATACTGCAGGATCTTGAACAACGAAGAACACGAGCCGAGGTGTAATTCCCCCATGCGAATTCAGCCACCTCCCACCATTGCAGATAACCGAAGAGTATCTATCGCCTATCATTCACAGGTGTTGATCATAATACTCCAGAGATCGACTCCGATCCATTCACTGATCGGGTTGAATCACACAGTGTGATCGAATCCCGCGTGTTGCTGGACGAGGATCAGCGATGATTTAAAATCACCCCCTACGAATCAATGCGCATTCTTTCCTTCCACGAGCAAAGATTTTTGCGTGCACGCCCACGCGCAATCCACCCCCCTGTCAGCAACACGCTAATCAGCTCCCACGGTGGATATTAACTTTGAGGTTGATCCATGCTCTACGGGACCGGTGGCAGTGAAACTAGCCCCCGCCAGCTGCTGGGCAAACATTAGCGCGTCCCCACTCGAGTAGTCAGATCCCTGTCCCGTGGAATGATTCTCGATACACGTTGCAGCCTACGAACTGGGATGTGCGCCATTTCCTGCTCGTTTCGGAGAAAGTATCTGGCTTCCCGGCCTCCAATAAACATGTAACCCTCGTCCGTGGACAGAAAATAACTTAAGGTGCCAATGGATAATACCACCTAAGATATTGTCCACGGACAGAAAATAACTAGTCCCATTGGGTTGAAATAAAATACACTTCGGGCCCCTGGTCAATATTCCTTCCCAAGTATGAACTTTGTTCGAAGAATTAATTCCATTATTTATCCCAGACTATGTAGTAATACTACCTAATCATGTAATAGTAATAATAATAATCACGCATGTTGATCCTCGTGCAAAAAAAAAAAAAAATGGCCACCAATTATGTAGTATGATGGCTACCTCTTAGGGCTTTGTCGTCCACCACCACCAGCCTGTAAGCCAGCCAGCCCACATATACGGGGAGATGTCCATTTTATATTAGTCGTCTTATCCTCTTCCCAGTATTCTGGTTCCCCTACCGTGTCGTACGAAAATCCGGCGCGATGGGCCACTTTTCGCCAGAAAGTCGCATGCCTGCGATTAATGTCACCACTTGGTTTCTGATGGTGACGGCTATTTTAAGCGTCTTCACACGGTTGGCGACAAAGTACCGGATTTTCAGGAAATGGACGGTCGATGATTATCTGAGTATTGCTTCGCTAGTAAGGGACACCGTTTTTCCCCTCCAGATCGGTAGGTGGATAATATTGATCCCATCGCTGACATCTAACCCCCTCCTAGATATGCTGCATAGCGCAGTCTATCGCGATTTCCATGGCTACGCAGAACGGATACGGCGAGAAATATGAGACTCTATCTCATTCGAATGTGGATAGTATTATGAAAGTGGGTGCGCTTTTGAGTCGACTGTTTTTGTCCGATTCCTAACCATGGGGTCCTGGAATTAGTCCCAATACGCAGCGAGTATTCTGTTCATTGCCAGCATGTGCTTTTCGAAGCTCGCGCTCGCCAGCTTCGTGCGAGATCTCACGCCAGCCTCCTCAGACCGCCGTATCGCCATCGGATTGGAGGTCATCATTGGAATGTGGGCGGTGTCGGGGGTTATTGCGACGGCATTCCAGTGTAAACCACCCCAGACATGGAATTACCTCCATGGAGAATGCTTCAATCTGGTGGGTGACAGCTTTCTCAGACTGATCCTGGATCAGATCGCTAATTAATGATGACGATGATATAGGAAGCGTGGTGGGACTCACTCGGGGCGATTAACATTCTGACCGAGGCGGGAATCATCGTGCAGGCATGTTTGATCATCGGACGAATCCAAACCAACATGAAGAAGAAGGCCGTGTTGGCGAGCGTATTCTTAATTCGCATCTTGTCAGTTGCCATGTCTCATCCCGTTTCCCTCCATTCCCCTCTTGTGTCTCGCCGCTAACCCCCCCTCGCAGTGTGATTGTAGCGATTCTCTGCCAGCTTATATACGCTCATCGAACATCCCACACCACCGACCCAACGCGCGACACCTGGTCAGTGACCGTCGCTACGCAGCTTGCCCAGTGTTTCAGTGTCAGTACCGCTTGCTCTCCCCAGTTCAAGCCATTCCTCGACAGTCTACAGTCCACGGGTATGCGAATCGATGGGATGAGTCGGTATAATAAGTCATATGATGGGTACGGGTCGTATACAAACTCGCGGATCCGCACGACGGCAAACTCGAGAACTCGGCCCCAAAGCGAAATTAATGAACTGGTGCCCATTCCATTAAAGGGCAGACATCAGGCCACGGTGACCCTGGGGGGGTCACAGGACTGGGATGCCGAGAGTCATTCCAGCCAGACTCACATCATTCGGGAGGTCAGGACATTTACAGTGACGGAGGCTCCACGGAGCTCTGTTGGGTCTTCAGCGTAATTCTTAATTTTCTGTAAAATATATTCTATTCCAGAGTCTATAGGATTTGAATTTTTTTTATTTTATTTTTTTTTTGGTGGTTTCATTTGATTCAAATGTCTGCACATAATTTGAGTATTTAGTGCAACCCCCTATGGATAACCCCCCCCCTCCTGTTTCTCCCGGACTATATCAGATACAGATAGACACATAATAGGCTGTAAGCACCAATCCGTTAATAATAAAAAACATCGATCGAACCACTTTCGGCCGCGGACAAGGATTGACCGCTAGGCAATCCTTTAGATCGGGGCCGGCCCCCTTAGTGGTGCAACCTCAGCACCGAGACGATCTCCAAGCAGAGGCTGGAATTCTCCGTGGCCCATTCTCGAATCCATCTCATTAAAGTTAATAAATAGCTTCTGATTGCAAATCCTACCTTGGCGGCAACATGCGACGTGTTCATGGGTTTAAAGAACCGGAGTCATTAGCAGGGCTAATTAAATGGAAAATTACTCCTTGTTCGCGAAGGATAGTGTCGGCCCTTGGCATATAAGTGGCGTAGGAGTAGCTTTTTTTTTATTTCTCTTGATTTGTTTTGTTTTTACCGCAGTTGCATTAATTATTAATTATTTTATTTTATTTTTCACTTATCCCCTGTTCATGAAACCCTAACTAAACCCAGCATTCCGATTACCCCCCTCCTCCTCGCTTCTCTTCGTTCTTGTTACTTTTTCTTCTCTTTTCTTTTCCCCTTCTATTCTTCCCTTCTTCCAATTCGAATCGCCGGTAGACCTTCAATTTGTGTCACCTTCCCCTTCGAGGCTGCTGCATCATGGCATCGCATCATGAGCTTAAGCACATGGCTCCCGCTAGCCTGCGCGAGGTAGACGATCGCCCGTCCAGCAAGGAGATGGACGACATCAACTTGGCACGAATGGGGAAACGTCCCGTGTTGAAGGTATGGCTCAATTGCTGTGTTCGGCTTTCTAGGAAAGTGCTAACATTCCCAGCGAAATTTTGGCCTCATGTCCATGCTTGGCTTTAGCTGCACGATTCTTATTACTTGGGAGGCAATTGTAGTGTAGGTGTTTTGCTCCCGGTGACGGGACACGATTAACATTCAATAGTCTGTTTCTTCAGGCATTCCAGAAGTAGGGATTTTCTTATCCAGGTGTTGATCCGGGCTACGATGGGGTACTGACATGACCAGTGGTGGACCGGCTGGCGCTGTCTACGGCTTCATCTTCGTTTGGGCTGGCGTCGCTGCCACATTTGTGGTTCTCTCGGAATTGGCATCAATGTATGGTTTGTTTGTTTTTTTTTTTGGTTTTTTTATAACCTACGAATATACAAATTCCATCGCTAACTACTATTCTAGGGCACCAACATCCGGCGGCCAATATCACTGGTGTTCAATGCTGGCGCCGCCATCTTCAATGCGACTGTTAAGCTACCTGACCGGTAACCCAACCGCCCCTCTCATACACATCATACCTGAAGGAAACCCAATTGACTAAAAAAAAAACCCCCTCTTAGGTTGGTTAACCGTCATCGGCTGGCAAGCCACCTTTGCAACCTCCTGCTTCTTGTCCGGCACCTTGATCCAAGGCCTCATCGCGCTCTGCAATTCGACCTACGTTCCCCAGCCCTGGCACGGCACACTGCTCTTCTGGGCCGTCGCGTTTTTCTCCATCGTCATCAACAGCGTCGGGGGCAAGCTCCTGCCCCGATTCGAGGGAATCATCCTCATCCTCCATATCCTGGGCTTCTTCGCCATCCTGATCCCGCTCACTTACATGGCCGACCACGGCGACGCCAAGGAGATCTTCACCACCTTCTACAACATGGGAGGCTGGCCGACGCAAGGCCTGAGCTTTTTTATCGGCCTCGTCGGATGCGTGTTTGCCTTTGCCGGCGGGGATGCAGCTGTCCACGTAGGTCTACATATTCTGTCTGACGTGGCACAATAAACCCAATCAATTGGGGTTTATGACACCGCGAAAAAAGAAAAGAGAAAAAAAAAAAACAAAGTTAATCGGTCGAACTCCCATCTAGATGTCCGAGGAAATCACCAACGCGCCAGTCGCGGTCCCCCGTTCCATCATGCTGAGTGTCCTCATTAACGGAACCCTTGGCTTCGGAATGCTCATCGCCACCTTGTTCTGCATGGGCAACATCGACCAGGCCCTCGAATCGCCCACCGGTTACCCCTTCATGGACATTTACCTCCAGGCCACCGGCTCGGTCGCCGGGACGGCGGCAATGTGCTCCATCATCACGATCATGGGTATGTGCACGTCGGTGGGAATGCTGGCCACCACGTCGCGCCAGTTGTGGTCGTTTTCGCGGGATCGGGGCGTGCCCTTGTGGCGGGTTTGGAGCAAGGTATGTATTCATGCACACCACATCCTTCTTACTAGTCTATTTTATCCAGGATACGGACATTAACCCGAATGGAAACTGATCAGGTCACATCAACCACCGCGATCCCTCTGTACTCCGTGATTCTCACCACCGTCATCGCCTGTCTCTTAGCCCTGATCAACATCGGGTCGGCGGTGGCGTTCAACGCCCTCGTCTCGATGTCGATTTCCGGCCTCTACCTGTCGTACATGGTGGTCGCGGGGTTGCTGCTTTATCGACGCTGCACCGGCGGCATCAGCTCCTCCAAGCACGGCAGCGGCATGGACACGATTGTGAACACGGCAGGGGCGAGGCTCGTTTGGGGTCCGTTTCATCTTCCGGGTATCTGGGGGATTCTGGTCAATGCGTTTGCGATTATCTATATGATCATTGCGGTGTTTTTCAGCTTCTGGCCGCCGATGATGGAGGTGGGTGTGCAGACGTTTAACTTTAGTATTGTGGGGACGGTTAGTGTGATTATTTTGAGCTTTGTATATTACTTTATTAGGGCGAGGAAGGTGTATGATGGGCCGATTGTGGAGGTGCATGCTTGATTTGGGGTTGATAATTGATGTCTCGGGTTTCTGGGGATTCTAGGGGGGTATAAAAGGGGCTTTTGACTGTATATAATTGCTCCAGCTAACATATTTATCATTGCAATGTAATTAGTGCCAGCCTCTGGTCACTTTTTTTTTTCCCGCTCCTATTTTGAATATTGGGCAGTCAAAAGATCAAGCTTACACTTGCTAAAAAAAAATGATAACACGATGTGTTATTAGAACTTTCCGAGGCGAGGTGCCCTCTACATTGAATCCCCAACACTTAAGGTCTGGTGCGTGATCTTCGTTGGCAGGTCACCCCAATGCTGCTGCGCCCATATCTAAGTCTTGAGGAACAGCCTCGGTCGTTGTATTGTTTTCTCCAGGCCCTTCGTCTAGGAACGGGCGAAATCGCCTCATCAGCAGCAACTCCCCGGTTATGGCCTTCCGAATCACATCCGTGATCTTGAAGTTTCCTGGGGAATCAGTGGCTCCTCTCAAGACCCTAATTGCTTGCATGAGATGACGGGAACGGGGATCATGTTTCCAGAAACATCCTATTGGAGGTGTTGTCAGGCCCCAGACCTGGTGGCATTGTCACATGACCTTGTGAGCCCTATCTTCGTCCATATTCAAATATGGTCTTTGATTAATGGATAAAAGGAGAGGGTTGTTTGTTACTGGAATACCGAATACAGTTCCGATTATCCGGTAGTCAGGTGATTCACCTCCTGTTACTTTTTGGCGTAGGTTTGTAACAAAGGCATTTGCTAGGGATAATACTAATAGATGGGAAATATCTCTCAATGCTGTTTACTACCGACCACTTGGGCTTTGGCGATGGAGTCACACTAGTCATTTAAATTAATCAATCAATCAATCAATCAATCCATGAAGAAAAACAGGGTTCAATCAAGCCACTGACTTCATGTAAATCGAGAGGGAAGTCATTCGGCGAGTCCGTCTCTTGTCTCTTATCGGCCATACCGACGATGGCGCTGTCAGAGGCTGGCCGACGAAAGTATAACGAATAGCCCAATAGCCCCCAAATTCAAAAGATCAGAGACCCCCGGCTTATGGAAACTGCGGTCCAGTTGCAAGATATCCATCAACTGTTATCCACGAGCATTTCCCCAAGAGACACGATGGCTGATGGTGAATACTTTAATGTGGTGGTTGTTAGTGCATGTATAGTAACAACAACACCAAGACAAGACAAACTCAGGCCACCATGATTGATTAATCGTCATCGAACCAGGAATGAACGGACTGATTGCCGCAAAAATATACCTTGATCTAGCCCCGTCTACAAATCTGTTAATTATCGACGATGGCTCGTCTATCGGAGGTGTCTGGAGCCGCGAGAATATATACCCGGACCTCTTTGCGCAGGCCAGCCACGGAGGCTTCGAGTATTCCTGTTATCCCATGCCCAAAGTCGGGATCACTACCGACGGTTTCATCCCCGGTACAACCGTGAATGCGTATTTTACCAGCTTCGCACGAGACCACGATCTGCTACGTCGCCTCCGTCTAGAAACTCGGATCACGTACGTGGATCGCGCAGCAAAACCTCCCGGGTGGATACTATCCACCGCGGAGAAAACAGAAATCCATTGCTTCAAATTGATCTGGGCGTCCGGCAATTCTGCCAGTCCCATCCTTCCCTCGTTGCCCAGTGATGGGGTCTTCACTCCGCCGGTTATCCATTCTCGGCACATCGGGGAATACATGGATCACATCGACTCCGAGCATATCCGCAACGTTCTCGTGGTTGGAGGTGGCAAGTCTGCGATGGATGTTGCGTATTTGCTCAGCAAAGCACATAAGAAGATCCACTGGATTCTACGTGAAGCGGGATCTGGGCCGATGGCCATTGCGGTGCCAAAAGTTGGGTTTTGGAACATCGTCGACTATCTCGGCACAAGACTGGCATCGAGCTTTAGTCCTAGTGTAATGGGCACCCCGACTCTCTGGGACTATTTCCTGCAGCGAACATGGCTGGGCATGATGATGATCACACTTTACTGGCGTATTGGCACGGCGATTTGTGATCACCATGCTGGTTATGGACTAAACCCTGACTTGCAGAAGCTGCGTCCGATCCCGTCTGGCTCTTTTGAGGTTCTCCATTCCTGGTATATGAGCGTGTTGAAGTTTCATTTCATTGACGCCGTGTCTAGCATGTTTTGGGGACGAGGGGGTATTGGCGCTGCCAGCGCACCATGCTTCTGGGGAACAATCCGACAGGGCGATATGGAAATTGAAGCCACCGAGATTGCGTCGTTGGCTGGCCCCAATGTCGTGAAATTTCGCAATGGTAAATATACTGCCGTTGACATGGTGGTTCTTTGTACAGGCTACGACAAGGGCTATAGGGAATTCTCCCCGGATCTTCAAGAGGAGCTGGGGATATATCCCTCCCAGAAACAGAAAACCCGATGGAAGAAGCTTGATGTTAGCAGTGATCAAGAAATTGACCGACGGTTACCATTTCTACGCGACGCAGAGCCATGCAATGATGCCCAGACAGTCGGACCTAATCGTCACTATCGTCGAATGATCGTTCCACATCTGGCCTCGGCTGGCGATCGCAGTATCCTCTTTGTAGGACAGATTCACACCGCCTACATGCCGTTGGCTGGGGAGGTACAAGCATTATGGGGAGCCGCATTCCTCCTTGGACAACTGGAAGTACCGGATCAGCGAACCATGGAGGAGGAGATTTCCCTGTTTCATAGCTGGGCGCGAAAGAGATACCTAAAACAGGGCGAGAGATATGCCTATTTTATCTATGATTTTATATCTGTGAGTTGCTACTACGTCCTCTCCCTTCCCTGCCCTTGCTGATTCAACTGCAGTATATCGACACTCTGATGGATGATCTTAAGCTGCTGAAGAATCGCAAAAGCAACCCATTCGCCGAATGGCTGACACCATATCGACCATGTGATTACCGGGGGTTGGTGAAGGAATACTTAGACCGTCAACGAAAGTAAGCTGAAAGGTAAAGCCAGAAAACTCATTTGAAGTCTCATCAAAAGGGCTTCAAGTTGTTGCACGTATTAGGAAGTCGGGCGCAATTTTCTCGGCAGAGAAGTATTTGATATCTATTCGTGGGCAGGTGGATCAAATTGAACAGAACTCAAATCTTTGAGATATATATTCAATAATAATTTACTTTACTCAAACGCATATGATAATCCCAAATTCGAGCAGCCTGGAAGGTAAATCATATCCCCCTTTGATGAATCTGCTGTTGTCCTAACAAACCAACATCCACACTCCCTAGACTGGACCCTTCATGTCACTCCAAAGTTCGACCTAGAATTGCCCAGTATACGAAAGAAAGAAAGAGAAAAAAGAAGAAACGTCTACCTACACATATGCAGCCTACACATCATAATATTACGCAAGAAAAGCAAGAAAACAAGATATCAGATGCGATGTCGTCGGCCGCCTCGAAACCCTAATCGCTTCTGGGCATCAGCGGCGTATGTTTAGGTCCATCTTTCAATTCTGAAGCTTCTGTGTTATCCCAAGATAATAGATCCACGGCGCTGTTGATCACCTGATGTAGTCCAGGATGATCGATGTTCTTTCTCTATACCGGAACAAACTTGACTCATTTGGATGCTGCCACTTTGCTAAGAACAGCCCTAGCTGTCTAATATATACTGTGATCGCCAATTGATGCTACCCCTCAAAAATGATCATTTCTAGACCCTCATCACTGGCTACCAGAGTCAGCTCGTGTTCTAAGCGAGAGACGGTTTAGCGCCAGTTATATAAATTAAACGCACGATTATTCCGCCAAGGCAGATTGTGCCTCACTCTATACACTCACTAGCTCCAATCCTTGTCAGATTTTAGATATCTATCCTATCACCACATCTTGCATTTGTAATCGGGATTGCTAATCGGAGTCGCTGCAAACAAGATAAATAGAAATAATCGTACCTGCGTGCCCAAGACCTTTTTCTTTCCAGTTCCTATAATCAACCTAATCCTCCCATGTCTTCCACAGTAGCCTTTGTGACCGGTGCCAACCGAGGCTTAGGCCTCGGGATGGTGAAGCACTTCATCGCCAAACCAAACTACGTAAGCGATATCGACAGTCATCAGAAGCTAATCAAGCTAACACGCACAAGGTTGTTGTGGCCGCGGTTCGTGATCCCGCACACCAATCCGCCCAGGAGCTATCTCAGCTCCCCACGGCACAGGGCACCAGCATAGTCGTCGTCAAGTACGACGCGAGTGTCGAGCAGTCGGCCTTCGATGCAGTCAAAGAGGCCACCGACAAGGGCGTGGACCATATCGACTACGTTGTTGCCAACGCTGGCATCGCCAAAGTGTACCCCCTGGTTAAAGATGTTAAGCGCGCCGACCTCGTCGAGCATTTGGATGTGAACGTGCTTAGTGTTGTGTCCCTCTACCAAGCAACGCGGTCGCTGCTCGAGAAGTCGATTACCAACCCTGTGTACGCTATGATGGGATCTGGGGGTGGAGCGTTAGGGTTTGTGACATGCTACTTATCTTCTACTCTACTCTATTCTATTTTTTTTTCTTTCAATTGTACTGACCTTCTCCATTAGTCGCCAGCCTCCCGTGCCGAATGCGGCTTATGGTGCTTCAAAGTCCATCCTCCCGTGGTATGGCATTCGAATCAACGCTGAAGATCAGTGGTTGAACGCCTTTGTACTGGACCCTGGCTGGGTTCAGACTGAGATGGGAAACCAGGCTGCCCAAAACTGGGGGATGGAGTCTGCCCCAGACAACATCGACTCGACTACGGGCGGTATGGTGGATGTGGTTGTTAAGGGCACTAAGGAGCAATATGGTGGCAAGGTTGTCCTTCACACCGGTGAGGTTCAAGAATGGTGAATGCATTATTGTTCAAGATAAGGGGGAAAGCCTTTTAGATCTTTTGAAACGGACAGTATTTTAATAGACGGTTTTATTCAAAATGCTACTCTTCTACTGATCACAGATACTAACTAGTATAATTCCTGTTACTTTCACTATCATTCGGTTCTATAAATAAACCGTGGCGAATCGAATATCTAGCCTATAATCAGCCAGATTCAAGACGAAGGACTAACTTCCAATGGATGGACAGGAGCTGTATCGGCTGAAGATGATCGGTAGTTCTCCCGATAGAGGGGGATATATCGGCATCACACCCGGTCCACCTGGATGAGATCAGATCATACACGAACCCATCGGCAGATCTCCCGACAAACAGTCGATTTAAAAGATAATTTGATCCCGCACGTTCTGTCAAATTGCGATGGGTGACGTCTTCCATTCCTCAACCCTAGTTAAATCAACCGGTACTTCCATCATAACCATACCTAACACCATGGGCCCCCATCGAATGATCAACGTTGTAGGCTGCCACTGCGCCGGGGAAGTCTGCGATGTCATCGTCGGGGGCGTCCTCGACCCTCCCAACTGTTCAAGCATGTACGAAAAGCTGGTCCACTTCCGCGACCACTCCGACAACATTCGCCAACTTCTCCTCAACGAGCCCCGAGGTCGTCCAGCCATGTGCATGAATCTCGTTCTACCTCCATGCGACCCCCAGGCTGACGCCGGATTCCTGATTATGGAAAGCGAGGAATACCCACCCATGTCCGGAGGCAACACCATCGCCACCGCTACCGTGTTGCTAGAAACCGGCATGGTGCCCATGCAGGAGCCGGTGACCAGCCTGGTGCTGGACACTGCAGCCGGTCCAGTAGGGATCACTGCCGACTGTGAGAATGGGAAGTGCAAGGCCGTGGCGTTCGACAATGTGCCGGCGTTTGTGTTTGCGCTCGACTACCAGGTGGAGGTAGCAGGGTTGGGGACGGTTTCGGTAGATATCGCGTGGGGAGGCATGATCTATGCTATCGTGGATGCTATGTCGATTGGCCTCCGGATCACCAACGGTAACGGTCCGAAGCTGATTGAAATTGGCGAGCGGATTAAGGCCGCAGTGCAAAACGCCTACACGCCGGTTCATCCGGAGAATCCGGGGATCCGGGGCGTCAGTATTCTGGAGTTCACCGAGCCTCTCGAGGTGGAGCCCTCATCGGGTGAGAAGACGGCCGTGAACACCGTGGTGGTGTCTCCGGGACGGTTTGATCGGTGTCCATGTGGGACAGGGAGTTCGGCGAGAATGGCTGTGTTGCATGCTAGGGGACAATTGCCTGTGGGGGAGGTATTCGATCACCGCAGCATCATTGGGAGTAGCTTTAAGTGCCATATACGGGGTACGACAAAGGTTGGGCCTTATGACGCCGTCCTTCCGACGGTCAAGGGGAGTGCGTGGATTACGGGCTATAAACAGATGATATTGGATGCCACAGACCCATTTCCTCAGGGATTTAGGGTTGGGGACCAGTGGCATGTCTCGCAGGATTCATGAATTAATGACAGTTCTTGAGATAGTATCCATCCGCCCAGTTTCCGTTCCAGAATTTCCCGACTTTGGTTTTTGTGGTAGTTTGAAGGAGAATTATCCAGCGACTTCAATGCACTATTTGACTGTCAGCTTCAGTACTTTCCATATCACAACATCATATATCTTCGAATATAATACAGAAAGACGTACGAATCCCTTGTCTGCAACGGGTTGGCACTTCGTACTGCAACAGTCGGTGTCTCTTTCGCATAGGTCATCATTTTTCTGGCACTCGGTAGCTTCAATCGCCAACGCCGTAGTAGCAAGAAGCAGGAAAAAGGTGAAAAACTTCATTGTGTATAGGTTGAACAACAAGGCGTTAGGATAGAAAAGGAGGAAAAAGTTTTCTTGGTAGGGTACGCTAAAGAATATATCGTCGAAGCAGGAAGATTCGGCCCCCTTATATATTGTGTTGGTTACACCGCTGATCTGCATGTTAAGTTTATCCCATTTTAGCTGCATATCAGGATATGAGGATATGAGGACGCAATGGTTGATCGATCATCAGCCAGCCACCCCCTCCAAGAAAGGCAGACTGCAATAATTTATTGAATTTTCATGAAATGGCTGGTCTTGAGTAATTTAATTCATCTGATTTCTTCTCTCCTTATCATTTTTTTTCTTCGGCGAGTTAATATCTAGCATAGCTAGCTAGAGTATCTTTTTCCAATATCATAGTGATTCTTCCTTGAAGAGGAAGAAAAAGGATGAGGCAACCTACATTAGACGCCAATCAGGCAGCCAGGGACGACACGTAATAATAAGCAAGCGGTGAGTTTATACAAATAAATCACCAGGCAATCTTATCAACCCATTCTAGAAAAAAGATATGTACAGACTTCATTCCTAGATCCACTACAGAGAGAACAACCCACTCCTCCGCTTCCCCTGAGGGTAAACCACCAACGCCGATATAAACAACCCCACCGTAATCCCAATTGCCGTCTGAATCATGCCAAACCCCAAGCTCGTCAACGTGCTCCCCGAGCTCCCCCCCGACGTATTCGCCGTGTTGTTTTTTACCGAATCTGAGTACTCGATCGCCGACAGAATGGACCCGGACGACGCCAGCCCCGACGGCACCAGGGTAAAGATACCGGGGATGGTCACACTAACCGCATTCCCATGCCACAGCCGACTATACAGATTGGCCAGCAGCCCAATGGTAAACGCGCCGACGGTGTTGGCGACCTGCGACGAAGACCCGAGTTTCTGCGTACTGAAGTAATTGGTCACGTACCCGCTGGTGCCGATGAGGATCATCATGGGCGTCTGCTTGAACTTGGCTTGGTTGATCAGCGCGGCAATCAGACAGTACAATGCGACAAAGGGGAATCGCTGCGTATACGGGCTTCCCCAGATGTCCTGGCGGGCACAGGTCGTGTCGCTCGTCGCGTTGTCATCGATGGCGCCGTAGATGGTCGTCCCCACGGTGACCCCGTAGCCCAGGAATAAGGAATAGAGAATGGTGTAGACGAGGCGGATGGATCCCGCGATCATCTGGTGAGACTGCAGTTCGAGACTGCTGGTTAGCACTGAGAATCCCGGGAGAATCAGCGCAATCGAGGATTGGGTGATGGACGCGTAGCAGAAGATGGGGTCCTTGTGTCCGGGCAGGCGAATACTGCCGAACGCACGCGCAAGGAACGAGACCAAGATCGCCGCGGTGACTTCGAAGACGTTGGAGTATAGTGCTGATTGGGGCGCCAGAACATGCTGCAGCACGCCCACGCAACACCCCAGCACGAAGATAATCGGCATGTCGATTGGGCGCGCAGTAAATCCAAATGGCCCGACGGCGGCCGATCCCAGGCCGTACAGCAGGATCACGAGCCATTTGTTGTATCGAGGTTTGCGATCCATGAGTTCCGTCAGCTCGCTGATCGCAGTCTGCATGTCCACCATGTCGTGCGTCACGCGTTTGTAGCAGTGGTGCACGTCTTCCAACCGGCCGAGGTCCAGGCCCTGGGGGACACGGATCAGCTTCACCTCTGCGGTGCGAGTCACTGGGTCGTCGAAGGACATGATCATGCAGCCGGGCAGATACATGAACTGGGCCTCGATGTCCAGGACTCGGGCGGTCATTTGCATGTACTCTTCTAGTCGGTGAGTGGGGGCTCCATATCGCATGAACGCACGGCACAGTTGCATGATATACCGCTGCCGAAACAGGATATCGGCAATGTGCACGGTTAGCTTGACCTCTTCTTCGTCTTTCTTACTCTTCTTCTTTTTCTTATGACCGCCGGCTTTGTTGTTGTCGTCCACTTTGGGAACGCTGGCCGTCGACCACGCGGACGAGGAGCCGATTTGACCCATGTTCATCGATGCGCGCACCAGCGAAGCGGTCGATTTATGTTTTGGTTTGTTGTACCAATGCGGTGGCTTCTGCTTAGTTGACGGACTAGACGCAGAATGCGCCATTTCTGGAGTTGGCGTTACTGTGCCCGACAGCATTGGCTGGGACTGCGCCCCTTCAGACGACGAGTAGAAACTGCTCCTCCGCGACTGTTGATTCATCTGGTTGGCCTGCAATTGAAGCAGCGCCGACAGCACTCCTCCGCTGAACCCCGATTGAGCCGTCTCGCCGCCGCCATTCGCATCTTCGTGCGCATGGGCATGGAGATGGTCAACCAACGTCGCACTAGTATCTGACTTGCGCAGACTCGCACCACCAGCATCAGTTTCATGTCTTCTCTGGGACTGACGATAGCGAAGCCCTTGAATCATCTCTTGCGCTTCTGCATTCATGGCCAGTTGGTACTTGGATTGGTTGGAGTGTTCATTCGACCCGTCGTCCCTGAAGATGGCCGCTAACCGGTCATCATCCGTCGAGCCTAACTCCTCGGGATGGATCATGGACGACCCCAGACCCTGTTCTCCATGGTGGGTGGGCCGGTTCAACACCTCTGCAATACGCTCCGTTTTCTCCTTCACGGCTCGACCGGCGTCCAGCCATCGCTCCCGGCTAAACAAGGATGTCGACGATGTGGAAAGCGTGTCTTCCTGAAGACCTGCTCCTCCCCTGTCTTCTTGCTCCTGCTTCTCCAGCGCCGATAGATCCTCCTCTCGTACGGGACCAGGATTGGTCTGTTGATCTGAGCTACTCTTTTCGTTCTGTTGGGGATTCCCCGCACTCATCGTTGTGATGTTTTTTGTTTTTCTGTTACACGAGAGAAAAAAAAAAAATGGCAACCCGCTTAGGGTTATAGTCAAAGCCGGCGGGTTTGGCACGCCGTGTGTGCCCCCTATTATGGATCCTCTTGAGCCCTCTCTTGGTATTAGGGTTAATCCGAACGGAATACAAAATCGAGGGGGGGGAAATCAACACTTAAAGCCATATATATTAATTGTATTTTTTTTTTTAACGTACGGCATTCAACGGACAGTCTAGACAGAAAGGAGTTTAGCAGGACCTTCTACTACTGCCTTGGCACAGAAACCGCCGGCACAGCAGCGCCGATTGCCTGACCCAATTATTCTTACTACATATTATTCCAGTCACAGTACATCAGAAAAATTGCTGATCCTTCCCTCCCAGTCAATAAACAGCCAGTGTGCGTGTCCTGTGGGTCTTGCCAGACCCGCCCTCGGCACAGCAAATCCTGACAGGAGCTTGGTTGGCTCGCGGTGAAGTTGATTGCAACGAGCAAAAGCCCTCGAAAGAAAACAAAGAATGACATGAACCAGGGAACCCCCTGTCTGTCGGATGGAAAACTGGAGTCGGCCATCATCTCGGATCTGCCGATATACGATCATTGAAGTCGAGATTCTGCATTTTCCCCCCCATCCATCCATCCATCCCCACCACACTAGCCTAAGGTCTAGCCAGGGTCCGGAACCCCCTGATTTCATGAGGGATTTTTACCGGAATTGTAGTCATAATGCACTGTATAATTAATAATCCTGCCGTTGGATCCAATGACAGATCTACATATCGGGGCACTGCCACGAATCATCGGCTTGTTCTCCGATTCCCCGTGTTTATCCAGCAAATTCAGAGGCAGGATAAGGTTTCCTTTGGTTTTTCCTCGGGTTCCTCAGGTTCCATGGTTCACATTTGATGACAATATTTCTGGTATTATTTTATACTTGTTTCATAATTCTATCTTTTGTGGGACTGTTTTGCTTCAAACCCCTGCAAGGACGTTGCGAGAACGTCATCGATGAGCTCCCTCAACGCTAGGGACACATTCCTAGTTGTGAAAAAAAAAAAACATCATAACACATTTCTTATCAATCATGGTAACATCATGGTTTTCTGACTCGACCTATCGGTTGGCTTATATTTAAGCCCTTGAATTAAGTGACTTTCCACAGGATGTGACTGCGTATATAAAATACCACGAATCAAACTCTCCCGGTTGTCTCCAGCGATTGGATCCGGGCGTTTCTACCGCAAGGAGATGCCAGATGACTTCGGAAAACAACACCTACCTAGTTGTCGAATGCACCAATATTATTTACTTTGCCAATTGATCAATGCATCCCAGGCGATTGGCTCGTTACGCCGATTCAAGTCTATTGAGTTCGTGTGGAATATCTGACCTGCAATCCTCATGAGGTATCCGACTTGCATCCACCTATAAATCTGGATAGAGGCGATTATTTTGGTGATGGTGTAGATGCACCCATGGTCAAGAGAATTCTACCAAGTAAGTCTTCTTTCCTTTCTCAAAAAGTAAAGATGATGTACAGCTATGTACGTTGAAATGTGGTTTCAACTAAGGTCCTTCGAAAAACTATTGGGGGAAAGACGCAGACCAAAGGCCGTCGAGTATTTGGTGTACCATACCATCTATTTGTGACTGCTACCTCAATCGCTTTATTATTTGGGCTTCAGGGTAGAGGGGTAGCCTACGAACGCGTTAAGTCGATATATTAACTGTGGTGGATTTACCTGGGCTTTATATCCGACTGCCGTTCAACCATAATAACAAAGTCTGGCCGTGCGATTTGATTCTTCTACGCTGTGATTTCACAGAATCCACCGTCATACATAAGACGGAGGTTGATTCTATTCTGGGACTCTTTTGAGGCTCGGGATGGGTGAGACGTGCGGAGAATGAGGGGGGATAAGGTTAAGATTGCCTGAATCAGTCCGGAATCGACCTTTTAGCGCCTCTATCTAAACCCAATCGCGCAATATTTACCGTTTAATCGAGAGGATTACCCCATGGGGTCGGATCGTATCTCATCCTGGCTGTGGGGGAATCAACCTGAGGCAAGGGATAACAAGGGTGTCCGATCTCATATAAACATGAGGTAGATACTTCTCCCCCCGCCGCCTCCTCCGCGAAATTCTTTTTTCTTTTTCTCTATCAATTGATACATGTGCCCTTTCAAATCATTTGAACTTAATATGTCTGACAATAACGGCCCAGAAAAGCCTCCATCTATGGAGATAATCAAACCTGACCCTGATCAGGCCCTCGTGGGAGAGCTGGGATACACCTCCGAACTCCGTCGCAATCGCTCCCTGTTCACCCTCCTCTTCCAATCATTGTCGATAGCAGGAATCCCCGCGGGCGAAAGCACTGCGCTGATGCAAGCCATCTATGGCGGTGGTCAGCTCTCAATCTTCGTTGGCTGGGTGGTGGTCTGTCTCATGGATCAGTGCGTGGCCATGTCACTTGCCGAGTTGGCCTCTCGATATCCCACTTCCGCGGGCCCCTATTACTGGTCGTTTCAGCTGGCGGGAAATAATGCAAAGCTCCTATCCTTTATCACAGCCTGGGTCTGGCTGATTGGGAACTGGGCGATCACGCTCTCCGTCAACTTCGCAGTCGCAGAGCTGTTAGTCGCCACGGTATCCCTATTTCTAGACTGGGAAGCCAGTAACTGGCAACTACTTCTCGTCTTCTACGGTATCTGTATTTTGGCCTTCTTGATCTGTGGGTTCGCGAACAACTTCCTGCCCGTCGTAGATACCATCTGTGCGGGCTGGACGTTGGTGACCATCCTTGTAGTTCTAATCGCCCTCTCGGTGTCTGCCAAAGCCGGCAGACACACTCCCTCCGATGCCCTGGGCCATTACGACAGCTCACTGTCCGGCTGGGGAAGCTTCTCCTTCTTCATCGGGATGCTCCCCCCGGCGTTTGTCTTCTCCGCGGTGGGGATGGTCTCGTCGATGGCCGAGGAAGTCCATGCCCCCGATATCAAAGTCCCCCAGGCAATGGCGCTCTGCATCCCCATCGGGGGCGTCGCCGGTCTGTTCTACGTAATCCCTCTCTGCGTTACGCTCCCTGCGCTGGTCGACATCACCCAAGCCCCAAGCGGCCAAGCCATCCCATATATCTTCCAGGAGGTGATGGGGACTGGCGCCGGCGCAGCCGGTTTAGTCGCTCTGGTTCTCATGGTCGGATTCTTCTGCTCTATCAGCATTACCAATGCCGCATCGCGTTGTACGTGGGCTCTGGCGCGCGATAACGCGCTCCCGTTCTCCGGCCATTTCTCGCATATCGATGACCGCCTCCATATCCCCTTGCGGGCATTTGGTTTGGTAACGCTAGTGCAGATGCTCCTGGGGTTGATTAACCTGGGCAGTAGCAGTGCGTTTACTGCATTTGTCTCCGTGGGGGTCGTCGCTCTGGCAATCACTTACTCGATTCCCATCGCCATCTCCCTGTTTTACAACAGGCGGGTCGAGGTATCCAAGGCCAGATGGAACTGCGGTTCGATCATAGGAACAACGGTGAATCTCATGGCTTTGGCGTGGATTGCTTTCGAGCTGGTGCTGTTCAGTATGCCCTCAACTTTACCTGTCACGCCGGTGTCGATGAATTATGCCTCGGTGGTTTTCATCGGGCTCACGGTAATGGCTTTCTTTTGGTATATGGCTCATGCAAGAACTGGTTGGTTGTCGCTCTCATCAGTCTGATTGTTCTCTACTGACTCGCTTTTTTTTTTTTAGTTTACGTTGGACCACCCTCCTCCGATGGAATGCGTCAAGATATTTCAGAATAGACTTCTGTCAAGACGGTCATATAATTTTGTCTTACTTTGCCTAATGAGTCATGAATTTTCATTTTTCAATTTATGTATATACTCTCTCGTATAAAATAACAACCTGGTTCTGATTCATATTTTGGTCAACGGACTCAAATTATATACTCTTATCTGTACATGCAAGCTCTACAAGCTTCAACTACTCTGGCTACTAGTCAATCTATACTGGCGCATTTTTACACTTCTTGTTATGTTGTTTTTTACTACGGCCATTCTTTACATTTCCATAAACCTCGTATGGTTCGATCACTATTGCATTCATTGAATTCCTAGACACTATGTCTAATACGTCAATGAGTAAAGACATCAGGCGATGCAACCATATGGTGGCTAGCGACCCAAGAAGAATGGTTAATAAATCGATGTTTCTCCGGAGTTTACAGCCTAGATCCATCATAAGAAACTCCAAGCCCGCTTACATTTCGACTGCATTTATTACACATCAGATTTCTACACTGACCATCGGTAGCACAGACATAGCCCATACACCTCTTGATCTGTAGCATAGAAATGTTTAGCACTATCTGATGACACATGATACTGTTGCAAATCTTATACACACGTTGTAGTCGTCAGGACATTGGTCCGGTGAGACCAATTCCATCTGTACTGGACTTGCACTTGCAACAGTGGCAGAGGTGACAAGGGTAACCCAGATAAGATGCATTGCGAATTATGTCAATGACAACTTTGTTCAATCCAGCAAACTCAGAAGGTGATTGATTGCAAATGTGGAAAGGAAAGTCAGCCCATGGGCAGCAGGAGAGTTGCTTATCTAGACGAGAACCCGTCGAAAGTGCGGTTCATTTGTTTAAAGCCGAGATGATTATTTTTCGTTACACAGTATACAGGAGAGAGAACTGGATTGCTGTATACCAATAGTTACCAGGGGGCAGATATAACTCTAGAAAAAGCTCCTAGATTGACAAGCTGCCGGCCGGGACTCATGCATCAAGTAACATATCTCGAGAAAGATATCATGTTTGTCGGTCTCACAGGCTATCACAGGAACATCTGCACAGATACATGGACCCCCTTGAATATTACTATCCAAACACATTGCTGTTGTTATCTCTTGGGTTTCTCCGATATCGTAAGTATCATCCTCCCAATTATAGTCCACAGCACACACATAGCAGGTTTGAGCTTGAACTGCCGGGGAGATCAAAAGGAGAGGTAGAAGAAATTTCATCTTTGCAGGATGAGGAATATTCAAGATGAGGGATCAGTAATATGTAGATTAAGTATATTCCTGACTCTGTCTCTCTCTCTGTCTCCGGATCTCAACCAACAGGCAAGCCGCATGGGATATATTTATCTTGCATGTTTGCCTACCATCGCCGGAGACATACCTCTAGGAGACTTTGTTTGTACTCCTGGGTAGAACCGGTGGGTTCATATGAGAGCGTTCGGCACTTTCAATGGTTGAGATTGATTCTCCACGGAATTGAAGTTTGTCAACCTGGACAATAAGGACTGAATGTCGTACATACTACCGGATCTTTTGTATTTTTTTATTTTTTTTCCATGATGTTGCTGGGCTTAATCCGGGCTATTTCGACAGATTTCGGGCTACACCAACTTACCTGGTATCCTCCAAGATGATTATCTCTCGAATATTAAGCCGGAATCGACCGTATGATTTGGAAGGCTACACCAGGAGTGAGTAAGTTCATGAACATCTTGTACCTGAGGAATTAATGCAAATAAAACAGAGGTTCAATTGGGATACCCATTCTGGAACCTTGACAACAAACATAGATTAGGTGCTGTTTAATGGCCCTTCATATCCAAGACATTCTCAAATAATTAATCCAGCCTATCCGGATGAACCTTTCTTATTTTCCCCCGGAGATGTGTTTCCATGCTCGACGCACGAAATTCCGGGATATTATACCCATTCCTCAGATGCCACCCCGTATTAGAGAATGGCCCCGTGAAAACCCCCGACAACGGCCAATAACCCGGCTCCCCCCGAGCAAAAAGGTTACGTTCCCTGACCGACTCATGCACGCTCTCATGCGTGGTGTCCAATCCCCGACCCGCCGGCGAATATCCCAGTGGCTTTCGCGCGGAGCGGCCCTTGAGCGACTCCAGAATCCTCACGATACTCCACCCGGGGGGGTTTGCATCCCCCAGCCTCGTATCCCATGCCGTGGTACTCTGCGCCTTGGCAGAATCATCATCATCATAGAAATACTCAAGATCGATAGACAGCTGGTTGTTCTTTGTGCACTGCGACACCATCCACGCGAGCGCGATATCAGCCAGTCTGGGGTTTGAAGCCCCCCCGCCAACATCCGAATGATAGCCGGAAAACCACACCTGACGCAATTCCTGCTGATTGTTATTGCCGCCCTGCGCACAATCCCACAGGATAGGCTGGTATGCGTTGCGCGTTTCATCCAGCGAGAGAGCCTGGAACGCATACTCGACATCCGCCGGCAGCATCGTGTTCGGCAGCTCGAGTTTCTCGCCCACCCACCGCCCCAGCCAGGTATCGTGGAACCCGACGGTGTCCCACACGCCGATGATTTTGACGGTAAATGGAGAGAGGGGATTCTCGCGGAACCCAACCCGGCGGCGCCATTCGGTGTCGTGGGATTTGTCTTTGTTGCGGGAACGGGAGGCGGGTTGGTCCCTCTGGTAGTAGTCGTTGTATACGGTTGCAAAGTTGTCCATGCCGCGGGAAGTCAGAAGCCCGAGGTTGGTCACTAGCCCGGCTACGGCTCGTGCGGTGTAGGCGCCGCGCGAGAAGCCGAAGAAGAAGATCTCGTCGCCGTCGTCGAAGTTGTCAACGAGGAACCCGTAGGCGGCGCGGACGTTGGAGCTGAGACCGAGGCCGATTGCCCCTGGGTTGAAACTGGGTCAATATTTATATAAAGGAAAGGAAGGAAAACGAAAGGTAAGAGTAGGTAGCTAGGCGTACCACCACCGAGTTTATCGCCCAGAAGTCCAGTCCCAACTCCTTTCTGATAGTAGACTATCTGTGATATGCGCTTGTTGATGCCACTTTCTACCGTCAGTCCTGCACGACTGATTGCCCGGCTTAGGCGGGTCACATTGGTCGGTGGTTGGAAAGTGTCTCCGGTAGCGTTTTCCCAAGTGCCTGTATACATGGGGAATCTTATTAGAGGGACTCGTAACCATTTGGGGGAAGGGAAAGAATATTATTTCCGTACCATCACAGCAGACAATGAGCCGCTTGCGATTGGACCAGGGAAGTTCGTCTATAGTCGACATCGCTGTTGTTCAAGCATGTAGTTAGCTATCCAGTATATGTCAGTATTCAAAAAGAATTGAATACAATTGAATACAGGAGTGTCGTAAACTGAGATCCGCTCTTCCTTTGTAGGAATGAGAATCTGGCTTCTCTCATCTTGACATCATATGAAAGGCATGTGGTTCTCTAAAAGAAAATATGAAAGAAAACATCCAACTGATCCGCCCAGGTTGTCGATCGTATATGTGTATGATGGCTCTTGAGATAATTGAGATATAAACAATAATTCTAGATCGCGACTAAACCATGGAAGCTAGACAAAATATCGAATCAAGCAAGCAACTTCTCAAAGGGATTCCTATCAAGTCCGAAAACAGTGTCGTTTGAAATGCACACGTAAGTGGCTGCATGATTGCTGAGCCGGGACAGGCCGCTTGATTTTCTTTGTTGAAGACGTATATGTATAACCAGCTTCACTTGAAGAAGACAAAAGAAAAAAAAAATAATCTCTTCATTAATTCATCTTCTAAGGAATAAGGAACCAAATACATATTCTATCGAAGTCCCCATCGTATGCCATGCACGGCCACTTCTTACTCTTTCCTCTCCTTTCGCTTATACTTCCATCCACCCATGGTTGGGGCGACGTCGGCCACCGGACCGTGGCTTACCTGGCTGAAAAATACCTCGATAATCGAGGCATCCAACTGGTCGACGATCTGCTTTCACAAGATGAAACCCCCGAAATCTCCGATGCCGCAGTCTGGGCGGACACGGTGAAACGGGCTCTTCCTTACTCTCGCCCATGGCATTATATAGGTGCGTCAAGAGTTACTTGTCTAAAATCATAGCTAACGCAGTCAGATGCTGTGGACAATCCCCCCGAGTCCTGTGGACTTGATTATCAAAGAGATTGCAATGAAGGGTGTATCATCTCCGCTCTTGAAAACATGGTAGGTTCCATACAGAGGTAGTAGTAGTAGTAGTAGTTCCAGTATGAACCGATATACTACCTCCTATACAGACTCACCGCGTCCGAAACCCCTTCCAACCCATCAACGAACAAGCCGAGTCCCTCAAATTCCTCATCCATTTCCTCGGCGACCTCCACCAGCCACTCCACGTCGAGAACAAGAGTCGTAGAGGCAACGACATCCCCGTCACCTTCGACAACCGCCACACAGACACCAACCTCCACAGCATCTGGGACACCGACATCCCGCACAAAATCAACGGGCTGAAACATAACCTGAAACACCACGACGAAAAAACCGCGGCCGCGGAATGGGCCTACCGGCTCTACAGCTCTGGAAAACTGCCGCCACTTCCAGCGGAGGACTGTGTGGATGTCATCGACCCTTTGAAGTGTCTTCTGCTGTGGGCGGGGGAAACGAATGCAATCAATTGCGCGTTTGTGTTCAAGAACGGGGTCGAGTGGTTGGAGAGGGAAAACCTGGGAGGGGAATATTACGATGGCGCGGTTCCCGTGGTGGAGGAGCAGATTCGCAGAGCGGCGGTTCGCTTAGCTGCGTGGTTGAATGCTTTGGCTGCTGTGAGGAACTCGGCGGGGCCTTTGGTCGTCCAGGGGGATCTGGATTGGGGCTTTTCGGAACTTTGAGCTATGCACTTTTTGTGTCGATGTTGCAACACCAGCAAGGTGGAGTGGGTTGGTTCTCTCGGCGCAAAAAAAACTGGAGAACTGTGCAGTACTACTGTAGGTCTTGCACGCACGAAAAGGAAGGTAGATGAAGGAGAAGCGAGGTTATGGGAAAATGCGATTGGGTTATTATTAGTCAATCCCCCACATCCTCAGGAAGAATTCTTGTCGTTAATTGTTTTGGTATCATATCAAACATATCTCATAATCTCATCAATACGGCTCGTCCCTCACAAAGATATTCCGCTTCCCATTTACCGACCGAGTAGTCCCCCTCGTCAACGTCGGAAGCAAGCTATTCCCGAAGTCCGATTCAAAGCTGCGTCTAGCCCGTGAAGTGCTCATAATCTTCTCCATCTGCCGCGCAGTGACAGGTCGAGAGCTCTCCTCGCCAGCTGATCCTCGACGGAGTCTTTTCTTCCAGTGCCGCATGCGCCGAAGACCTTCCAGGCAGACATCGCCAATATCATCGACGGACAATGCCAGCAGGATGAGTGGGATGGAGATACCAAACCCGATGCCAAAGGTATATTTGGCGACGTAAGAGAGATGCAGGCGCTCGTTGCCCTGGGCGTCATGTGGGAATTCATCCATGTTGATCGTGAAGATGGAGGTGATAAACGACAACGGGAGAAAGATAATAGTGACGATAGTAAACACCATGAGGATTTTGCCCTGACGGGTAGTACCGGCGGCTTGGTCGCGGGCGAAACGGGCCTCGAAGGCGTTGGCGTGTTTCTGTTTGAGGTCGAGCAGGTCGGTGATGGAGGAATAAATGCGCTCGGCTTGTTTATCCATGCGGTCAATATCCTTCAGGTGCATGTCGATCATGCGCTCCTGCTCCTTGAAGCGTTTCTTGATTTCGTACTGCGAGCGGTGCTGGCCGTGGTATATCTCGCAGATGGCCCCTTGCAAGTCAGACAGCACATGTTGCTGGTGTTGAAGTACCATACGGATCATGTTGAGCTCGTCGCGGATGTCCTTCGCCTCAGAGAGAAGGTCGGTTTCATGGCCGATGTCAAGGAGATTGTCGACGAAGAGGGGCGAGTCGGCGGCATCTATATCATCGTTTAGTAATGCCAGTTGCTGTTTGCCGGTGTCTCCATCATCTGCTTTTTTGGGCTGGGCGGAACGGCCCAGCTTGCGGTGGTTCTTGAGCCAGTCAGAGGCTTGGGCTGATGCGCGGTTGAATCTGTTGAAGAGCACCGTTTCACGGTCAGTGGCGATGCCGATCGAGGACTCGAACATGTCTAGGAACTGATACTCCTCGTCGCCCATGCGATGGCGGTCAAAAACACCAGAGCAACGGTTGGTGATGATGATGGCCAGATCATAGATCGATCGCACCGGCTCACGAGTCTTGGAATTAATGTCCTCGATAATGCCGTCCAGTACGTTGAGTGGGTCGTTCTTAGGCTGTTCCCACCGCTGTGCGAAGCTGGTTACAATCAAATTCGTACCCATAATCCACATCCACAGCTGGTCGACCATGAAGATCTTCGGTTCTGTCACATATCTCCCGCGGCCCTGGTCCTTCGTCTGGTAGCGATAGACGACCTGGTCGCGGTCACGGGTCTGGGTGTCAATATTAGGGTAGAAGAACTGGTCCAAAGTGCGTCTGACATGGAGTGACGTGGTCGACGAGGCAAGGTGCGCCCGCAGGAGCATTTCATCTCGCGTCGAAGATCGCGAGATGCCCGGCTGAAAGTTCAACAATTCAGCCTGTTGGATGGCCTCCTGCATTTTCTCTCTCCGCTCGGCAGTTTCAAAATGGAGATAAGGCATGTACATGCACACATTGCATTCGGCCTGGCCCTGATCGCGGCACAAGGAAAGCGGCGCACGATGCTTCTCATCCACCGATTTTTTCGCGTCTGGCTTTGACGACATCGCACTCCCACCAGGTTTCCCTCGTTTTGGCGTTGCCTTCGTTTTCTTTCCCTGTGAGCTATTTGCGCCGTCATCCTGGGAGTATGAATCGATCCGTTCGGATTTATTATTGCTTTGGTTCTTCTGCTTTTTAGCTTTGGTCCCCTCATCGACACTCCGAGGGGTATTGGGGGTATTGATCACAATATGGGGCGTTTTAGCCTCTTTCTTCTCTTCCTTCTTCTCCTCGTGACTATTTTCCTGGTGCAAGCGAGGCGCGCGAGGCGAGCTCTGACACAGCGGCCGCATAAAGTTCGAATGCGTCCGTTGGCCACGATGTTGATATCGAAAAGACCTTTCCAGTCCCTTAAAGCTCTCCACGTCGTGCGCACCTTCCTCAATAAAGTTCTTCGTTAACAAAGCCTCGACCCATGCCATGTTATTTGCCGGTAGATGGATCCATCGAAACTCGGTAGACTTGCTGTTGGCAGGAATAGTAGTGAAGGCCTGCTTCCGTGGGTTCTCCGGATCCAGACCATACAAGAGATTAAAAACTGACGTCTTAATAACCCTATTCTCATTATGGAAGTTGCCGAAATCCACAATCGTAGCTTCAAACCCTTCACAGGCCCCTTTTGCATCCGCGGTGAGCGACTCGACATTGTTAAACGGCGCCAACAACGACACAATTTCCTTCTGTTTGAATTGTGCCGCTCGCAGGAACGGAGTGCTTCCAAAATTATCTCGCACGCGCCGTTTTACATCAGGCCGCTGCAACAAGCATTTAACGACCTTGGTGTGGCCCCCCTGCGCAGCCAGATGCAGCGGCGTCACTCCGTTCAGCAACTGACTATTCACCTTGGCCCCAGCATCAAAAAGAATCTGCACGATGGGCACCGATCCCTTATCGCAGGCATTATGGAGTGGCGTCCACCCTCCATCGCTACGAGAAGCGATATTCGCGCCATGGCTCAGCAGCAACCGCACAATCTCCTCGTGGCCATGGGCAATGGCGATATGCAGGGCGGTTTTACCTCGAGACTCCGCGGCGTCTATATGCGCAATAGGCCCGCGTGGTCGCGTGAGGAGCAGCTCCGCGAAGCGTAACTTTCCTGTCGCGCATGCCCAATGCAGAGGGGTGCGACCAAGCGAATCCTGGTCGTCGACCAGGCACGCCGTGTCCAGCAAGAGACTAATCACATTGTAATCCCAGTCGCATTGCTTATCCGCCGCCAGGTTATGCAGCACATTCCTCTTCTTCAGGTCCTTTGCGTTGACGTTCGTCTCCCGACTGATCAACAGACACAGTAGATCCCAGTGGTTGCGCCAGGCGGCGGTCATTAACGCTGACCGGCCCTTTTTATCCGTTGTATCCGGCGAGAAGCCATTCTCCAGTAAGAGCTTCACGATCTCGGTGTGGTTTCGCTCGACGGCGCGCAGAAGTGGGGATAGTCGGTTGGTCGGGACGTCGTTCTTCGCCTCGGGACTTAGTTGGCTAAGGAGGTATCGAAGGGCGGCGAGGGACCCCCGTTCGCAACAGCGCATGACGCCAACGCGCAGAAAATTATCACTGAATTGGCGGTTGTCGCGGGCGAGGTCGACTATGTGCTGCAGAGCCTCGACATTGTTATGTTCAGCTGCTCGGAGGAGTCGAGGCTCCAATCGATCATGGCTATCGCTGGCAATGCTGGATCGGGACCGGGACATGGTCGAGACTAGACGGTCTCAATATACGAAAAGTAGAATTCCAGTGCGATCGCATTATATGCGACACATATCCAGGGGGGAGGGGGGTGTTGAGGCTGTGAGGGAGTGTGGAGAAAGAGAGAAAGAGAGAAAGAACTCCATAAATTCATGCAGAAAAGAAAGTCCCGACCGGACGGGAAAAAAGGTCCAGACAAGAGAGACGATACGACGACGATCATTTAAGAAGTGGCCCGGCCTCGTTAGTTGCATTATTGGATTGGATATTGGACCCTGCCTTCGCTCCGTCGAGTGGTCGGATGCATCGTCTGTCTCAGAAGACATCCACTAGAACCATGCCTTGCGTTAATCCCCAATTCTTGAGGGTAAAATTAAGATATTATTTTGAGATTTTGCAATGAAGCCATGATAAGACGGTCATTCTCTATGCCTGAAAAAAAAAAAAAAAAAGAAAAAGGTTTGCCGTGTGCGATTGACTGCCATTGCAGGGAACACCACAGGTGACGCTAAACGATGATGGGGCGTTTTTAGTGCCATGACGAAGGGTGGCGGAGCAATCAACGATAATTCTGTGTAATATTGCGGAATATTTTGGAGGCAGTCAGTAAATCACTTGGAGAATTAAGTATGAAGGAACTGTAGTCAATATGGCAACGATTCTAGGTTGATAAAAGAGAGAGAGAGAGAGAAAACGGGAGATAAAAGAGGTAGAAAGAAGCTCATAGAGTGGATGAGTTGGGATTATGTGGATTATGTAAGCCCAGCGTTCGAGGTCATAAACATGTGAATAAATGGTACCCCCCAAGATGTCGAGATATTATTCGAAGATTAGGCCTATACTTTTGCATGAAACACCAAGAAACACAGCGGCCCTGCAAAGGCTGGTGAATATATTACTCGTCCAACATGGACGTATTATCTCTATCAGGCTCATAGGTAATAAATAACAACATCAAATCAGCCAGGCTATCAGATACAGTCGCAGAGAGATCCAGGAAGCATCGGTCCATACAAGAGCCAGGTCAGAAGAGATGAAAGGTAGGGAAAGAGTGTACAGAAAAATATTCAAAATGCCATCGAAAACCATGCACGCTGCGCAGAAATGAACCTTTCCTCTTTTTTGGTCTCTGGAACCCAGATCGTCTCTCAATTACGCCGCTCAGCCTCTTGGGTCCACGGAATAATTTGTGCACCCATTATGAGCAATAGGAACCATCCAATAAAAACAACGAAAAGGAATTAAGAAAATGTAAACCCGACAAGTGAGACAGAAGTGGGAATGGGCGCGACGTTAATAAGGTAGTGGAGTTTGAAACTTTGGGGGAGGGGGGCAATGTCTTGCCCATGCTGCGCAAAGAAAAAAGGAAAAGGAAAACAGGAATGAAAGAATCCCCACGGCGCCAGAGGGGGAGAATTCCCATGCCAGCGCCTCCATGTCTATCATACAGTCTGAGATGCTTGCTTCTTATTTCTTCCCCTTCTGTTGGTTGGGAACCTGTCTCAGGATGTCATCGAAACTCATGTTCGGGTTGAATTTGCTCATAGGTCGAGACGGAGGGTCGATAGGCGCAACTCCCGCCGGCAGAGGAAGGGCTTCCAGGCCCGGGTAAATAGAGTGCCGGTGCTCAGCTCGACTTCTCGCCGCGGGGGACGCGGTTCGAGGGATAGCTGGTGGAGGCGGAGGGGTAAGGCATGTGGGAGACAAGAGAGGGGAGCCGTATTGTTGCTGTTGCTGTTGGAACTGGAACTGCTGTAGCTGTAGCTGTTGCTGTTGCTGTTGCTGTTGCTGTTGCTGTTGCTGTTGCTGTTGCTGTTGCTGTTGCTGTTGCTGTTGCTGTTGCATTTGCTGCTCTGCCGACGAGCCTCCGGAGGATTGCTGGCCCCCCTGGTAAGGTGATGACAATGACGATTCGTTGTCATAGGGGTCATCAACTGTTGGAGGGCCGAGAATGGCATCCTTCTCCGCCCATTGTTCCGCAAGCTTCCAGCAGTGACTACGCCGGTAGATCCCTTCCACCCCATTCACGACCACATCGGATGGAAGGCTGACAAGACCAGATCCTCCAGCGACACCAAACCAGCTTCTTGCGGCCTTGCTATCGTTGTGAATCCAAGGAGCACCCCCGCGTGGCGCAATACAGAGGAAGTACTCCACGTTGTCAGTGAACTTGACATCCTGTACGTCGACCACAAGGAGAGGCAATGCCTGGATGACACAGTACGCGAGGATCCATTGACCGCATCGGAGATCTACAAGATCGTTGCACGTCTTCCCATGAGCAGACCGACGCTCAAACTGCATGAAGGCTTCAATAAAGGGAGTAGGTCGCAAACTCTCACGGGTATATGATCCCATCAGAATGGCGTTAATGTCGGAGTCCTTCAACTTCTTGCTCTTCTTCTTCGCCTCCTTCTTGGGATCCATCGGCTTCTGGTGGATCGACTGAATAGAGGGGTATTGAGGGATGTCGAACGGAATAGGCGGCTGTACCGGTGGCGTGGCTCGGTCATACTCGCTTTCGATCTGCCGAATCGCCCGGTTTACCAATTGCTCATATGTGTGTGCCTCCACCGTATCGCCTGCCATATCTGCCGTCCGAGTGGTCAGGGCGGTTCGGTCGACTAACATATCGTAGAGGTTGGAGAAATCCTGATATAGCTCAAGCAACACTTGCCGATTGAGACCACTCTCCTCGAAGTTGTTCTTCTTTGATCGCGCCTTGGGGGGCCAAGAGCCGTACCGCTGGCGGTAGTATTGCATGACAAATCGCCGAAAGTCCATGAACGAGGTCTTCCAGTTTTTGAAGCGAATCACCTTGCTTTCATCCGACGTCGCCGAGTTGGCAATACCGGAAAACACCGACGGGAAATCAAAGTCGTTGAGTTTGCTGTCCAGGACTCGAAGGCGGGTATCGAGATCAATATAACCACGCTCCAGCCGTTTTTGGGTGACCGGACTGATCAGACTGAGCTTGGGGCTTCTCAGCTGCTTGAGCTCGTCCAGCTTGCCCACACCATGAACGAACCCTTCCAGGTACAAGGGGAAGAAGCGCAGGCGCTCTCCCAGGACAATGGCTTCAATTGTCTTCTCCCTGCTCCGGCGGACATCAGCGAGGTGGAGCTCATCGCAGTAGTTGCCAAAGCTGGTAGTAGCGGTTTCGCCGAAATTAGACCCATCCAGGTTGGAGAATTCGAATCGCGATAGGAGCGTTGCGACATCCATAAAGATTGCGAACAGGGAGGGGGCTCGCGGGCTCGCAATTAGGGATTGCCCCATGAGGAAGGCGAACAGATTTCGAAACAGCAAGAGGGTCTCTGTGTCCTCCTGGGAGATTCGCGTCAGGGAGTTCGATACGTCGCTATTCAGTGGGACCGGAAGGTAGAGGTGAAGCTCCTGGAACTCGTCGGATCCATCGTCATCGCCAAAGGGGATTCTTCGGCTTCCCGAGCTATCATTATCATTATCGGCCAATCGGTCTTGTGGCCCCAGGGGCGGCGAGACGCCACTTAACGACACGGAACGGGTTTGATGTTCCATAGAGTTCATGCGGGGATCGCTCCCCCGAGCGAGAAAATTGAGGGACGGAGAGTCGGTAAAGATGGTGGAATGGACTTTAAACGAAGCGGGTCTCCCAGTGTTGAGGGGAAAGAGGTAAACGTAGGTATCGCCAGCGTCATTCCACAGTTCCGGGACCTAGACAAAGCCCCGCAGTTAGTGACAGTTTTGTTGTTCGGCCCATGGCCGCTAAATAATACACTAAGGCGGGCTTGGTGCATACCTGATCCCCCCTTGCCAGGGGCTCCATATTATAGAGGATCTTTTGCTCCAGACCGGCAATCCACGCGCTCGGTAATTGAGGGTTTGTTGGTCTGGTATCCATTGAACTCGCCCGCGCACGACCGGGCATCCAACTGCGTCGTTTGGAGGGCGTTCCTGGGCGCGAATCTGGTCCGCTGCCGGGGACAAACAGCCCCGCGGCGCTGGAGGGCCGCCCAACACTCATGCGGCGGCCTCGGCTTTGTGGGCGTCCATCTGTTGGGGAGCTCGGGGCGCTTCCGGCGAGATCCTGATTGACGGCCAGGAGGGAGGGAGGAGGTTGCAGCGGGTCATCCAAGCCGAAGCTATCGTTGGGACCGGGGGATCGAAGGGAACGGACATCGGCAAAGTCGACAGGGGCGGAGACCAAACGAGTTGGTCGGGAACTACTGCGTTGTTGTCGATCTTGAGGTTGTTGGTTGGGGGAGGTTTTAGCGAACCCGGGGGATCCTGGAGATGATGGATTGGACGCGTCTCTGTTGGATCCCAGGGAGAAAAGTGACGAAATCCGCTTAGCGGATTTCACCGGAGCAGATAGCATCTTATCGAGGCTGGTGGGAGTTAGCGTTAGCGTAAGAAAGGATGCATTGGGGATTAAGAGAGAGGGGGGGGAAAAAAAAAAAAAGGTGACGCGGTAAAGTAGTGAAAGTGAGCCCAACGAAGAGAAAGTGGAATATACGGAAGGAAAGGAAGACGATGAGAGACAGGAATGAAAGGCAGGGGCAGGAAGTATGGGCGGACAAGAAGGCAGCAGTCACGAACCGGTGAGGTAAGAAGGAATGCCAGATGACCAACCATAAGGGAGGGAAGGAGGAAAAGAGGGAGAGAGAAGTTTTAAGGTATGTTCGGGAAGGGGGAGGAAAGAGGGAGAGGGAGAGGAGAGAAGAAGAAGATCGACAGAGAGAGAGAAAGAGAAAGTAATGATCCTCTTGTCCCAAAGGGGATATAATTGAAGAAAAAGAAGAAGTGGCAGAAGCAGAAGACGAAGAAGAAGGCTCACCCAGTCTGACTGTAATTGAAGAAGTGTGAATAAAAAAGAATAAAAAAGAAAACAGGAATAATGATAATGATAATATTAATATTAATTAAGTCTTTCCAATGAATGGAGGGGGAATGGATCGGCAGGAGGGATCCGAAGAATGAAGATGAGAAGAAGAAACAAGGCAGAAGAGAATTATTATTACAACTCCCTCCCTGAGATATATGGGAAATCTTTGGATGAGAATAATTATTAGTTATTATTATTTTGATCTCAATGTTTGAATAAAAAGAAAAGAAAAGAAAGAGAAACTTTAGATTTTTTTTTCTTCCAAAATAAAAACCAATCCTACCAATACTAGGAATCAGTCATCATCATCATCATCATCAATAATATTAACTAAATATTAATAAATTCACTAATCGGATGATTGGGGACGAGGATGATGAATTTTTGGTCCAGGAGAGAAGAAGAAGAAAACTCTTCTGGTTGGATTATTTATTTTTAACCTGGCGAAGTGGAGCCAACGGAGAAGAGAAAAGGAAAAAGAAAAACCAAAAAAGATCGTAGGAACCATGGTTATTTCTCAACTAACCCGATAAATCACTAGAATCACTCACTACTGATTGATTTATTATTATTATTATTATCATTCTAACTCTTCTTGTTATAATGATTATGATTCTTGGAAGATTGAATTCCTTTTTTTTTTGTCTTCTGAAAATCCAATAGACAATGGAATTCATTAATTTATTTGAACCCATCATGTCATTATTCATCACTGCCTAAACCCATCCAACTTCCACTCAAACCATCCAAGTCCAGCCAAGTGGACGTGGGCTGTGTTTGGTTCATCGCATTTCTCTGGTTTTGTGGAGCATCATCAATTATCATCCCCTATTATTGATTGATTCCAGTCCTGAGGCTGACTTTCGGAGGCGGTGTTCGATGCTGATATTATGCTCGTTTCTTTTTCATGCTTTCGTATTGCAATTTGGATCCTTTCCATTTATATATATAGCCCTATACATGAAAATTAAATTAACCCAGAAATCCCACTAAAGAAAACAAAAGAAAAAAGCCATCAGCCTTCCTCCACCAATAACGGAATCTCATCCGGTCCAAAACCTCGGGACTGTTGCCAGCGGATCCGTCAATAGTCGTAAAAAAGGATAATAGATGAATTAGATTGCATGTCTCGGTTGGTACCTGGATGAACCGCCATTCTACCTATCGCATTTGGGCCCTCGCCTGCATGTCCACGAAATAAAATTCCTAATGATCCGCCTCACTCCGGGTGACAGCCAAATCCAGGGGGAGAAATGTTATGTCTGCCACAAATTCCAACATACTCTTATTATCATTATTATCATTATGATTACGATTATAATCAGGATCAGGATTAGGATTAGGACTGTTATGATCCTGAGGGGAGAATGATGCCAACAAGGCAGGCAGCCATCCGATGAGCAAAACCGTTAATGCTAGGATTTAGGGGCGAAATCTAATCAGCCAACTAAGAATAGCCCCCAAGCCATGCGTACGTATGTTAGGTCCCTTAAGAGTACATACGTAGGGAGGTGTTTGACGTGTCACTGATCCATCCAACCTACGATAGTCTACAGTGTTAGGAGCAGTTGTTGGGGGGGGGACTAGTACCGACCTGGTAGGGGATGGAGGGTCATTTTTTATAAATGCGCCGACCATTCATCAATACTCTGTACTGTAATAACTACCTATTATCACTTACCTACCAGGTACTAAGGTGATGCTACTGTTCAGAAATAATTATTATTTTTATTATTATTATTGTTTATTTACGGAGGGAAGAGCCAGATTGGGAGATGTTGTTCTTATGTAATCAGCCAGTTCAACCTCACCGCCTGCTTCTTTGTGTCACCCTCGGCATCCCTCAAACACAATAATAATAATGAATCAATGTATGTCCAACTCAACAGATTCATTACATGAATCCTACAACTAATGGAATAATAAATTGACTAAATACAACCCCAATCCATTTCACAGTAGATTTAAGATTCAACACGAGTTTTAAGGAGGAGGGAGAAAAGTTAAAACATTACCCCTCCAATGACGTGATACAACTGAGAGCCTCCCCACCATTGCTTAGCCGCAACGATATATATTCCGTTGAAAGGATCCAACGTCCACTGCGCCCCCTGTTTAGTCGCATTATTCCCCACCATTCACACAGCCAACATCAAGGACCCTTAACGCATAACAGCCTCATCCATCACCAAGAACTCTCTCCCACTAGTCTAATTCCGCCATGGGCACTGACGATGATACCGTCGATCTGTTCTGCGGTTGGCCCAACCCCGCCTTGCTGCCCTCCGGTGCGCTGGCTGAAGCCTTCGCCGCAGCCATGGCGTCGCCAACTGTCCGCGCACCAGCCCTGCAATACGGGCCTGATGAAGGTTATCAGCCGCTCCGTGAGCACATCGCCCAGTGGCTGACCTCCTTCTATCAGCCTTGCGCCCCCATTCCGGCTGACCGTATCTGTATCACCGGCGGCGCGAGTCAAAATCTCGCTTGCGTCCTGCAGGTTTTCACGGACCCCGTCTACACTCGCAATGTCTGGATGGTCGCGCCCACCTACCACCTGGCGTGTCGCATCTTTGACGACGCTGGCTTCGCCGGTCGCCTGAAGGCCGTACCGCAGGATACATCCGGTGTGGACTTGCGCTTCCTGCGGCAAAGTTTGTTAGATGCCGAGGAGAAGGCGAGAGCGGAGCACAATTGCGACGTGGTATGGTAGAACACAGCTGAGATGGGGGAGAAGGGAAGAGAGAGGAGGGAGAGGACGTATGTCCAGATAAATTTTTTCTCTGTTTCTTCTTCCCCCAGTTCGCATATTCCTGATCCTTCCACTGACAGATGGGCTAACCCTTATGCGTTGTGTCTCTCTTTTAAGATATACAAACCTCCGAGGCCATGGGCCAAAATTTACAAGCACATTATCTATGCGACCCCTACCTTCTCTAACCCGTCGACCGTGACAATGCCGCGGTCCAACCGGGAAGGCTTGGTCCAGCTGGCGCGCGAATTCGACGCCCTGATTGTCTGTGACGATGTCTACGATTTCTTACAATGGTCGCCAGAACCGACGACGCCGTTGACCCCCGAGAATAAAGCCCACCTCCCGCGTCTCGTCGACATCGATCGCAGCCTCGACGGTGGACCCAAAGATGAATGGGGCAATGTACTGAGCAACGGCAGCTTTAGCAAGTTGATTGGGCCGGGTGCCCGTACAGGCTGGGCGGAAGGGACGGCGAAACTCGCCTATGGATTATCGCAGACGTATGTTTTAGTTTCGGGGATTGATGCCAGCAGCATGATCATGCGGGAAAACTAATTGCTTTACTTACAGGGGTTCCTCACGATCTGGAGGTGCACCGTCGCAACTGTCGGCGGCGATGATCGATCAGCTCTTCCCCTCAGGGTGGTTCCAAAGGTATTTGGATGAAGTGTTGCGACCGCAGTATGCCGAGCGATATCGTCGGCTGATGTCAGCCATCCGGGAGCACCTGGTGCCCCTCGGTGTAACGTTGCCGTTCTCCTCGTCCGAGATCGCGGGGGGTTACTTTGTCTGGGCCCAATTACCGGCCCCGTTGCGGGCAAGTGACCTTGATCTGCTGGACCAGCAGGTCAATGTAGCCCGGGGCGATTTGTTCCGAGTGCAGGGCGATGCGGACACGCGCACAAATACCTTTGATGGGTACGTGCGACTGTGTTTTGCATGGGAGTCGGAGGAGAACTTGACGGAGGGAGTACGACGATTGGCGGAAGTGGTGCGTAATGGGCTGAAATGAAGATGGGGATAATAATAAACTACGTACCTCCGTACCTTATTTGTTGTGTGGATGTACATGTGTGCGTGTACCTCCGGATGAACCAAGGATCGAACGGACCGAACCGTATGGGAGGACCAGCAAAAAAAAAAACAAAAAACAAAAAAAAAACAACAACAGTGCCAAGGAAAATAAAAAGAATACAAACAGTGACTCGTCGGCAACTCTATCTCAAATGCCAGGAAAGGACATTCTTCGCGGTCCCTGTCCTCCCATGCAACAGATCATGTTTGCGACTAGTGGCATGCCAGATGATCCATCCATCAGGTCAGCAGCGGACATCACATTTTAATTTCCCCGATAAATTAATTACTAGTTCGTGATGGTGTTAGGGTTGAGGGGCAGTAGCAAATCATGAAAAGCTTGGTTTTCACTAGACCTGTGTAGAGGGACAGTGATTAGCTCGCTAGGGTAATAATAATATTAAGATTATTATTCAAGGACCATCACTCCTCGAGTCCGGAGGATTCTTTTTGCCCTTTCCCCCTTTTAGCCTTCCCCTGGATAATTGTCTAGTGGGCCTCACGCGCGTCGGGTTAGCTGGGAGATGACCCAAAGTAGGTCTCTAGGAAAGGTATGCTGATCACTGAAGAATGTTCATGGATGTGTGTGCGCCTGAGTTGTTCACGCGTCCTCTAGGTTTACTGAGACAGCCAAGATACCTGGCTGAGGTGGACTTAATCGTGTGGTACAAACAAGGACAGAAGGGGAGAGAAAAAAAAGAAAAAGGATTGAACACAAAGAATCTGGGAAAACAACATGTAGATCAATCAATTGACAAATTGAGCAGGAGCAGGTAGGTATATAGCCAGACCATTCCATTCATTCATTCCGTCTCGCTCTTTCTTTCGGGTTCTTTTCTTCCTTCTTCCTTTCTGGTTGTTGTATCTCCCCATTAGGCTGGCTTACTTTTTGTTGAAGCTGTCTGAGGAAGTCCTCCTCTTGCGCCTCCACGAAGTACCTGTTTAGGGCTTTATTCTTTCTTCTCTGCTGTCTGTCTCATTGCGTACTGGGTTTCGACTCCTACCTAGAGACCTCCACAACTAGACTATCCACCTAGTCAGTACTAATTGCAGAAGCGAGCGTCTCGACTCCAAGTCATCAACCTAATAATAAAATTGATCCATCCCTAATCATCCTGCCTCCTCCCGTTGCCAATCATCCTGTTTCGTCTGTGAAGCCAGCGTTTCATCCCTGAATCGGTCTGTTTCAATCCCGTGTCAACTTCGGGGATTTGGAGGCTTTGATTGGCGGTCGTTGGTCGATCTGCAGTTGTGATTGGCGCCTGCGGAGAACAGAAACCACCAGTGACGGTACCATACCGTACCTGTGTTCCTCCTCCCATACAAACCGTCCATCGCTTTCACTTCCCTCTTTCTCTCGCTGTCTCTTCAATCCCTTTCTTCTCTTTCTCTCTCTCTCTCTCTCCGTCCTTCATTGTTGTCATTGTCTTTCCTTCCTTCTCAATCGGCTTTCCTATCGCCGAATTGCTTTTCTTTCTTTCTTTCGCCTTCGCTATTTTTGGATTCCCCGTGACTGCGTTCTTTCTACTTCTATATCACTGTCTCACTCGCTCTTTGCATCTCGAGAGACTGTGTCCCTCCTTTGTATACCTTGCGTATCAATCATATATCTCGAGTGATTGTCACTCCTTTCGCTGTTGTGTGACCGGACCTTGAGAGATTCTCCGATCACCGTTTTCGTCTTCGGTGCTGGTTGCTGAAGTATATTTGCTTGTGCGCCCTTGCTAATCCCACTCGCGTCTCTGCCGGATCAGAGACTCTGTCACCGTCTTGAAGATGGTTTCACACACATCCCTGACGCTGCTTGTTGCGCAGCTATTTTTCTTCTTGGGCTTGGTGCATGCTGTGCCTACCCCTCAACTGGATGTCACTGCCGATGTCGCTGCTGCCCCGGCCTCAGGCTACTGGCCTGGGACCATTAAACGCCAAGGTATTGTTGCTTTTGGCAATGGCACAGATTACAAAGTATATCGCAATGTCGTGGACTACGGCGCTAAGGGTATGTCCTTGTGAGAACGCTTTCGAGTCCAAATGTGCTAACAACAACAGGTGACGGATCAACGGACGACACTGCTGCAATCAACAAGGCCATTTCTGATGGAAACCGTTGTGGGAAAGGCTGTGACTCGTCCACGGTTACCCCGGCCTACGTCTTTTTCCCCCCGGGAACTTACAAAGTTTCCAAGCCGATCATTCAATACTACTACACGCAGATGGTCGGCGATGCTCTCGATCTCCCCGTCATCAAAGCCGCGCCAGAATTTGCGGGCATGGCTGTGATCGACGCCGATCCTTACAGCGACGATGGTTCTAACTGGTACACCAACCAGAACAACTTCTTCCGTTCTATTCGGAACTTCGTCATCGATCTAACTGCCATGCCGCAAGGTTCGGGTGCAGGTATCCATTGGCAGGTCGGCCAGGCGACCAGTTTGCAGAACATTCGCTTTGAGATGATCAAGGGGGGTGGTGATGCCAACAAGCAGCAGGGTATATTCATGGATAATGGATCGGGCGGTTTCATGAGCGACCTGACCTTTAATGGTGGTAACTACGGCATGTTCTTGGGCAACCAGCAGTTCACCACCCGCAACCTGGTTTTCAACGACTGCAACACCGCCATTTTCATGAACTGGAACTGGGCCTGGACATTCAAGTCCCTTGAAATCAACAACTGCAACTTGGGACTGAATATGTCAAACTCGCCTCAGAATCAGACCGTTGGTTCGATCCTGATCCTCGATAGCACGTTCAAGAACACCCCCACGGGTGTCGAGACAGCCTTCACCAAGGACAGCATCCCGGTCGGTGGGGGTGCCTTGATTTTGGATAACGTGGATTTCAGTGGTTCCAAGGTCGCCGTGGCCGGTGTCACCGGCAACACTATTTTGCCAGGTGGCTCGGTCGTCAAGAATTGGGTCCAGGGCAACAGCTACATCCCATCTAGCGCGGTCCAGAAGCGTGATGAAGAAGTTGAATATGAAGTTGAAGTTATCACAGTCACGGAAACCGTGGAAGTGTGCACGCCCGATTACACCGCACCAGCTACTGCGCCTGCATCGGTGTCGACAAGCGCGCTGCGCCAGGGTCCGCAGGCCGATACTGGTAAACCCGAGCCGATGACCTCTATCATCTTCCCGACTCCTATTGAGTCCCTCTCCCAGCCCGGATTTGAAATCCCTGGTACACAGCCAGTTCAGAGTGGTGCCAGCCAGGCCACTGGAGTGCCCACAAATACCAAACCCATAGCAACTCAGGTCCCACTCGAGCCCACTGCCCCTGCTCAAACGAATGGCCCCGCAGAGACCCCGATCGTGCCGATTCAGCCTTCCCACACAGCGCAGGCATCTACCTCCCCGGCAGTTCATGGAGCCGCCGGCAACTGCGCTAGCAAGGCCGTCACGAAGACTCGTCTCCAGAAGGCTCTCCCGGCCCCAACGAAGCCTAGTGTCTTGACTGCCGGTGACGGGGCAGTCTTCGAGCGCTCTAAGCCCTTGTACGAAAGCTATGCTGTTTCATCTTTCATTAGTGTCAGGTCTGCTGGCGCCAAGGGCGACGGTCAGACTGATGACACACAAGCCATTCAGAAGGTCCTGGACAGTGCCACGGCTGACCAGATCGTGTACTTCGACCACGGCTCGTATATCATCACTGACACAGTGAAGGTTCCAAAGGACATCAAAATCGTTGGTGAAATCTGGCCAGTGCTCATGGCGCATGGTGACAAGTTCTCTCATGAGGATAATCCCATTCCCATGCTGCAAATTGGCCAACCGGGCGACAAAGGCTCTGTCGAAATCAGCGACATCACTATCCAAACCAAAGGACCTGCGCCTGGTGCGATTCTGATGGAGTGGAATGTGGCCTCTGCCACCCAGGGCTCCGTCGCCATGTGGGATGTTCATTTCCGTATTGGTGGCTCCGCTGGTACGGAGCTGCAGAGCGATAAGTGCTCCAAGACCCCGGAACAGACCATCACCACTCCCAACCCGGAGTGCATCGCAGCGTTCATGCTGTTGCACATCACGGCGAAGGCCGATGCGTATGTCGAGAATGCGTGGTTCTGGACCGCAGATCACGAGCTCGACCTTCCGGACCACAACCAAATCAACATCTACACAGGACGCGGTGTGTATATTGAGAGTCAGGGTGCCGTCTGGATGTACGGCACGGCCTCTGAGCATCACCAGCTGTACAACTACCAGGTGACCAACGCCCGCAACGTTTTCATGGGAATGATCCAGACGGAGACCCCGTACTACCAGGCGAACCCGAATGCCCTGAAGCCATTCACGTCCCAGAAGAAGTGGAATGATCCGGACTTCGCCAATTGCAAAACGGATGGGTGTCGCAAGGCGTGGGGTGTGCGTGTAATGAACACTTCTGACTTGTACATCTACGGCGCGGGTCTGTACAGTTTCTTCGAGAACTATGGACAAACTTGTCTGCAGACGGAGTCGTGTCAGGAAAACATGGTTGAGGTGGATTGCTCCGATGTGCATATCTATGGGTTGAGTACGAAGGCCAGTGTCAACATGATCACGTCCTCGGATGGTACTGCGTTGGTGCCGCAGAAGGAGAATAGGAGCAACTTCTGCTCCACCATTGCGCTGTTTGAGCAGACTTGATTTGGACTTACGACTTGTTCTTTTATGTTGCTACGCGGCGGGGGTTTCTTCCTGTCGTGTGGCGTTCTTGATCATTGATTCTTCACTTTGCTGGTACATACATTTTATTTGGCATGGTTGGAGATTAGAATTGGGGACGTTGAATAAGTTTTTTAATCGTTCATTTTTTTTTTTTTTCGTCTTAGATCCTCGTACTTGAACTTCCTGGTGTAGAGGTTATAATGTGTGGTTATTCATCCTTGAGTATTTCCCGAGCCATAAGCTGAATCATATCGTTCGTTGGCTTGATGACGAATATGAATTCCGGAGGTGAGATGAAGTTTTGCGGGATCCCGAATCAACGGGTACCCGGGTAGGCTATTCCACCCGCAATAGCCTATTATTCAGAACATCCGACTGGACACCGTCCTTGCCCCTGAAGTTAGGATATTCACTCGTTCGGATTTATGATGACGATCGGTGTTCCCCTGCAGGTGTCAAAAACGTTGAGCAGTTGGGAGGAGGCCAATAACCACTATTGGAACGGATAACCATCCTGCCTGGTAGGTAGTTAACTAGCTATATAAACCCAGTATTGTCTTATAATATTTTCCTCCTCTCCTTTAATACAATCCATCAATCGAATACTACTCTTAATCAAGTCTATCACATCATACCGTATCATCTCATATCACCACAACTCATCCACAATGCAAGAACCAACTTACAACCCTGAGTCCGTTCCCCCCATCCATAAAACACCCACCACCCAACTAACCCCTTACTTACAATTTATTTCTATATTTCCAGCTGCCCCCTCGGCAACGTCACCATCGCCTACCAATACAAACTCAGCAACAGCCCCGGCAAAACCATCGTCGGATTGCTGGTCGAGTTCCCGCCCAACGCCGCCACCCCACCGCACCGTCACGGCGGCGCCGCCGTGTCGGCCTACGTGCTCTCGGGCACGCTGCTGAATAAGATGAACGACGAGCCCATGCAGGTGATTTCGAAGGGCGGGTCGTGGTACGAGGCGCCGGGGTGTCATCATCGGATCAGCGCGAATGCGAGTAAGACGGAGCCGGCGACGTTCTTTGTGACGTTGGTCATTGAGACGGAGAAGTTGGAGAGGGAGGGCCCGGGGGTTTTGGTGCAGTATGATGAGGAGTGGGTGGATGTTGTGGCGAGGAAGATGCAGCAGAAGTAAGGTAGTTAGTACTACTAAGGTGTTCATTGAATGTTTATATGTATTTTTACTGGGAGGAAGGGGGTTTAGTTATGCTTGAGATGGGTTGGGGTAGGGTTAGTTAGGGCTTGGAGGGAGAAGATTGATTTAGGGTTGCTTAGCGTTGCTTGGTTTAGGTACCTTAGGTGGTTCGTTGGGGTATAAAACCAGGAGATGCTACCCTTGCAGTGTCAACCATATTTTACTCTATTTTATTTTACTCTATTTTATTTTACTCTATTTTATTTTATTGTATTTTATTAGGTAGGCATGCAGTGTCATGTGACAAATAGCCTAACGAATAGCCTATCCCTAGTTAGCCATCTGAACAGTCGGTGAACTACGCATACTTATACCTAATCCATCGGATATAAATATGAGCTACTTCCGGAGACTCTCCTGCTATCTTCCTCCTCTTCATCACCATCAACCTTTCTCCATCTTCAACTTCAACCCCAAGAAAACAATAACAACAAGACCAAGAACAATGCAAGCCATCCGCGTCCACCCCTCCCCCTCCACCCCATACTCCCCCACCAACCCAGCGCCATCCACATGCCTCCACCTCGACCAAAACATCCCCATCCCCCAGCCAAAGAAACCCGGCGACCTCCTCATCCGCCTCAAAGCCACCACCATCGTGCGCGACATGTTAACCTGGCCCGAAACCTACGCCCACGACTACGCCATCATCGGCAACGACCTCTCCGGCACTGTGGCCGAGGTGTTCCCCCCCAGCGACAGCAGCGGTAGCAACAGCCCCTTCAAACCGGGCGACTCAGTCTTCGGCATGGCAGCCGCCGACCGCGGCGGCGCCTGGGCCGAATACGTGCTCGTCAAGGAGGACGAAATCGCGCTCAAGCCGCACGCTCTGACGTTTGCGCAGGCGGCGGCGGTGCCGTTGAGCGCGCAGACCGCGTACGAGGCGCTCTTCGTGCATGGCGGGATTGCCGTCCCGGCGTTGTCGGAGGATAGTACCACCACCACCAACAAGAAGACGACTTCTCCCCAGGGCGAAATCACCACCCGGGTGTTAATCACCGGCGCAGCCGGCGCGGTGGGGATCTATCTGGTGCAGCTTGCGGCGGCAGCAAGGGGCGTGCATGTGGTGGCGGCGACGAGCTCGAACGCGCGCAACGCGGAGTTTCTCACGGGGCTGGGGGCGGACCAGACGGTCGAGTATGCAGAGCTCGAAGGGGATGGCTACCGGGGGGCGTTTGATTTGGTGGTTGATGCGGTGGGAGGGGATGTGTTGGCCAAATGTTGGGGGTATGTGAAGGGGGAGACCTCTGGCGGAGGTGGGAGGCTGGTGTCGGTGGATTCGGCGAGTTATGAGTTTGTGGAGGAGCATCGCGCGCGGGGGATTGCGAGGGAGGGCGTGAAGGCGCTGTTTTTCATCGTGCAGGGGAGTCGGGGGGAGTTGCATTATCTGGCGGAGATGGCGGAGAGGGGCGCCTTGAGGGCTTTTGTGGTGGGGGAGAGTCCGTTTGGGGAGGTGAGGGAGGCGTATGAGAGGGCGAATGGGCGGTATTTGGGGCATGGGAAGTTTGTGCTTACGGTTTAGGTTCTATTGATCTTTCTTTCCTTGCGTATAATAATAGTATGTCTGTCTTCTTGGGGCCAAAAAAAAGGAGTTGTGATTATGGTACCTAAATTAAACTACCTCATAACTTACTATAGTCCACTACTCATCCCCCAGGGTAGATCATTGAGATCTCCCAGATTATACCACCCACAGAGATCGTCGATAGGCCCGAGAGAAGAAATCATATCGTTGTCATCGCTGAGTTGCCCGCTAGCACTTGAGGCGAATCCTCCCTCTGCTTCACCGAAAGAGGGCACTTCGCTGGTACCAGGGGTGGTGTCGCTATTACTATTACTGTCTGCAACTCTGCCCCCAATCCCCAGGACATGTTGCGCAATCGTCTGTATTTCGCGCACATTTCTCGCGGTTCTCGGCCACACCTCGCCGAGCGCCTTAAGACAACCCACCGTCATGCGGATCTGGTCCCGAGCGACAGTCAAGTCTGCGTCCTTGAGAACGGTGCTGCAGGCCGAGAGTAACGCCAGCGTCCCTTCGGTCGTCATGCAGGTGGCAAACGGGGTGTGGTGGAATTGGCGGACCGGTAAGGCAAGAAGGCGAATCTGCGCCTCCACGGACCGGAGCACCCGCACGGTGTGGACATTCACGAGATCGGGCGTCGGGTTGTCGAGGGGAGGCTCACGAGCGCAGCTCGATACATCTTCTACGGCGTTGAATTTGAGGGCGGAGAGCGGTCGGTGTAAGCCGATGGTTGATCTGGTGGTTTGAGTCAGGTAACCCGAAGGAAATGGGATGAGATGAATCCATGGGGGAGCTTACACATGGATAATTAGGTGAGCTTGGAACATGAGCTCGTCGATCTCCCCCGTTTCGCTCATGACTTGGTTGCGATCCTTCGGTAAGAGAAGTCGCCATCCGTCAATGCTGCAGTCAGCGGCCTGGATGACATGCGTCGAGTCTTCTTTCGCCGCGATCTTGGGGGTTGCAGATATCGCTGCCGCGGCACATTGTACAGCGCCAATGAGATATGCAAAGGAGGAAAATGAGACGTTCTCGGGGGTGAATTCGCGGCAATTAAACTCCTGTAGAGTTCTGGGGGTGGGTGGTATATCCTGTTTAATCCAGTCAGTAATTACAATCCAACATCCAGATGGTTCACACTTGAGAAAATGATATCAGCACTCACCCCCGACTCGTATTCCAGCTCTTCGCAAGGCAAATCCGCAGTAGCGGCGATATCGAAGACCCGAAAGTTCATCGTCCCCAGAGTGCCGGTATAGTATGCGTCGACAATATACAGCATCCACCATGTGCGTCTCCAGCACTCCCTCATCACAGGATCCTCTGCCCCATGCGACGCGGCAAATTCGCTCCGAAACATCTGCAGGTCCACCGCGAGGCCGGTGGCGATCTCCATCTCCGACTTGGAATCGGCCTTATGGTCGTACCAGAATAAGGCAATGGAATACAACAGTCGGCATTGTACCATGATCGGATCCACGGGAGATGCTTGCGCAAAGCACTCCTCCACGCGGTCTTTCAGCGGTATCGACCATTCCCGCGCGTGGTAGATATTCCCGATGAACCGCATGACAGCCACCAGTGGCGTCAAGCTGAGTTGTCTGCCCGGATCCCGATACACTCTTCCGAGGTGTTTCCGGGGCAAGATGAAGGGATGGCATGTATGGAAGTTTTTATAGTATGAATCGATGAGAGTGTCATTGTCGATGGTGCCTTCGCCCACACCGGCGCCATCGTCAATAACGATCCCATCGAGCAGATCAGGCTCGGAGCGACAGCAATCCACCTGCTGGTCCTGAACCGGTTTGATCGGTACAGGTAGTTGGGCGCTCGGATTGCCGACTAGTGGAGGGTCTCCTCCTCCTGCTTCTCCTAGTCGTTTGCGACGCTCCGTCAGAGCTGCGCGGTCTAGCCCTCCGCGCCGTGACCGTGCATAACTACACTGCTTACCGACTTCGGTACAGCGTGCACAGCTGGGTTTTTGGCCGTCGCATTTCAGATGGCGCGAGCGACAGGGCAGACAAGCCAGGGAAGAACGCGTGGCTCTACCATTCTTGGGGGTTGATGTTGATGTCGCCTCCATGAGGTCTTTTGTCAAGTTGGTTGAGTCAAGTTTCAACGTTGGGGGGGGAAAGTTGGCGGGTTTTTAGGGTTCTCGGGTATTCGTTTTATACGTGCATTAATCGTTGCTGACTGACAAGGCTTATTATTATGTACGGTTTTTCATTCCGACCAATCCGAGAGAACATGAATCATATTTAGTAATATAATTTTAATTAATATTATTATGAGTATTTCCTCTTAGCCCTAGTTGACTAAATATGAATTAACTAAATTATAAGATTTGACTACTTAACTATACTCGCTTACCCGACTAGTCTTGGTAGTTGAATTGGCTCCCCCCGCATTCCCCGTTCCCAAGCAGCACAGTTAACCTCTGCAGGGGATACAGAGGACGTCGCCTTCATATAGGCCCATTGAAATAAAAAGATACGGAAACTGACCATTATAAATGCATCAAAACTCAACCCACGAGACATCGTCCTCGCTTGGAAGCGGGCCCTATCGTTGCGAGATATGTGAGCGCACATACTCAAGGAGAGATCACCTGGCTCGCCATCACCAGACTCACACATCTCAACGCCCATTTGTGTGCCCATGCTGTGCGAAAGGCTTTGCGAGGAGGTTCGTGGACAGAAAACGTTGCCTCGTGGACATGTTGACATGTTGACACTGATTCTTCTTCCTAAAGAGATCTCCTGCGGCGCCATTCCGCAATCCATGCGGGAGAGAACTCTGGGCCGAGGTTTGCATCCCAAACATCCCATGGCCTCTCGCGGCGTGTGTCGAAAGCATGCAAAGCATGCGCTGGAGCCAAAGTGAAATGTGACGATCGGAAGCCATGCCGTCGCTGTCTGAAGTGAGGTATACGATGTACACAACCCATTCCTGTCGGTCTGGTGGACAAACAGCTGGGAGATGTTGCCGGTTTACCTGGCTCGAATTCTCCGACGGATGGCACGTGTAATAATAATATTTCTGAAACTCTTATGGACGACAGGATGTCCGACTTCGCGTGGTTTACAAGTGAATCTCCAGCGGTGGACACAGCGGCGCCGTTCCCTCCATGTCTAACCTCCGACATGGAACTGTGCTTAGATAGCTCTGTCGCGGATTTCCTTGAGGCCAACTTCGAGTATAGTGGGGGCTGGGAGGAACTTATCACAAAAGGGAGAATAAGACAAGCCAGTGAAGCATATAAAACATCGTTGTGGTATTCTGTTCCCGGTCAGAGCTGGGCAAATCATGAACTAACCTCATCGCTCACTGACGAAACACCCGAGGCCCTCCTGAAAGAGCTTCGTTCATCGGCTCCGCCTCGCTTCAACCAGTCCGCTCGAGATCAGTTATTTGCCACTCTTATCATATGCGCACATAACAAGTCTCCGGAATGTCTACAGACTCTCTGCTCCGCCTTCCCATCTCCTGCCTTGCTGAATACGCTAGTACACTTATTTCTCGCAAAGCATGACCTAAAGATCGACTCGTGGATTCATTCCGCTTCATGTGAGCCAAACGCTTGGAATATGGAACTTATGGCCATGATTGTGGCCGCCAGTGCGCTTACCACATCATCACCCGCTCTGCACCGGTTGGGGACTGGTTTGCGCCGGCTGTTACGACCACTGATACTTGAGAAGGTGTGCATACTTTTTTCCAAATGGCATTTCTTTGCGATCGTTAACAGGCACGCAGATTGAAGGACATGAGGCCAACTGTAAGCTGGAGCTCTACCAAGCATTTCTCCTCAGCCTTGAACTAGACCTTTGGCACGGTGAGGAGGATTGTCTTCACCGTGCTGGGAGGTTTGCCAGTGTTATCGCCACTGTGAGTATTGAGAGAAATACCTGGCTAATTAGACGAAGTGGAAGAGAGAAGCCTAACTCTCTATCATAGTTTGTGCGAGAAGAACTGAAGGATAGACATCCTGGATCAATTAATCCGCTGTCCCCCACGAATAATGAGGAAAGTAGTATTACCGAGAAATGGATTGCATGGATCAGAGCCGAGAGCTTCAAAAGGTGGGGATTTTCTGTTGATTTCAAACTGAGGTCGAATTACTTCCATGCTGACTCTCGCACAAGACTGGCGACACGATTTTGTGTTTATGATAATCAGCTGTCTATGACATTGAGTACTAGGGCTTTAATGCCCTTATCCGACTACTGCCCGTCTGCGCCGCAGCCAAGAGAACTCTGGTTAGCAAGAGACCACACTGAATGGAATCGGATGTATATGGCTCAGCAGGACAATTACGTCCCGCGGATTATGGATCTGTTCATCTCCATGCCCAGCATCCCACTCAACACCGATTTCGTGGACAGCGGCCTCGCCATGAAAGTAAGCTTCCATTTAATAGGAGGCTTAATCACGGAGTACCAACTCTCCACTCAACAACAACCACACACCATGACTCAAACCTGCCGAGAGGAACCCAGCCCTGATAGTAGTAGTAGTAACCCCTCGCGCCGCAAACAGGAACTAAAGACCGCCATCACGAACTTCGACCACGTCTTCAGCTCGCACATCTGCGCCTCCAACATCGGCCATTTCATCGTATCGTACCTGTCAATGACCCTCGACGTCTCCATCAAAAACATCGAAATCCTAGCCGGAAAGACCGGCGAACAAGAGTCACACGACATGTACCAGATCATGAAGGACTGGCCGCACACCACCGAAGCGTGCTCGGCCATCTGGCACGCGGGCCAAGTGCTCCGGCTGTTCAAGCTGCTGGACCGCCTGACGAGTTTCCAGATCATCATGGTGTACCACGCGGGGCTGGTGCTTTTCGCTTACTCGGTCCTTTCGCGGGTGAATGGGCGGGCTGTTGTTCTGGCGGAGGGTTCTGATACGCGATTCTATCTCAATGATGTCTCTTCTTCCTCGCGCGTTGAAGAGTTTATCCGCAATGGTGTTTCTTTGGAGCCGATGCTAAGAGGCGATTTCCGGGGGACGGAACGTGTCACGGCGCCGCTTCTTACTACGGATGCGGCGGTGGAGATTATATCGGAGGTTGTGTTGAATCGGTCACATAACTGTGAGGGGTTGTCGCCGCGGTTGATTCATGGGCTTGTTAATCTTTTGAGGGATCTTGCGTCTGCTATTCAGGTGGCGGAAAATAGCCACTTTCTTAATGGATTGGAGTTCTGAGATAGTTAGTCTAGAAGTGGCTACTAGTGACATCTATGTTGTGATAGACCGTTGAGGGTTTGGGCTGCCATGTATCCTAACATGCCCTATCAGGGCTAAACCAATGTACTCATCTTACTCAGCTGGTGCAATCATGATTGATTTATTCCAATTGACTAACCGATGAAGAATAGAAGTAAGTATCCCGAATGCCTACGCCCGAGTCCCGGCGGAGGAGGGGCCGTTCCGGATAGTGACAGGGAAAAAGATGTATAAGAAATTATATTATATAACCAGCTCGACTCAGCCGTTAATAATAATAGAAGAACAAAGAAAAGAAGCCTTACGTAGATCCAACTCACCATGACAGACACCAATGGCTACTCCAGCAAATGGACCCCAGCGCTCAGTGTACCCTGGGCCAGCGACCCCGGCCGCATGGAAACCTCGCTGGCCGATCTGATAATCTACGGCGAGATCCCCAAAGAGATCGACGGAACGTTCTACCGCATCATGGCTGACCCATTCTACCCTCCCTCCCCGGAGAACAGCATGCCCATCGAAGGCGACGGCCATGTCTCCGCCTTCCGAATCCACAACGGCCAAGTCGACATGAAGACCAAATACGTCGAGACTGAGCGCCTCAAACTCGAGCGCCAGGCCAACCGCCGCCTCTTCGGCCTCTACCGCAACCCGTTCACGCACCACCCCTGCGTCCGCGCCGCCGTAGACTCCACCGCCAACACAAACATGGTCTACTGGGCCGGGCGGCTCCTCGCCCTTAAGGAGGTGGCTCTGCCCTACGAAATCGACACGATCGGATATGACCCGTTCGCGGGGCAAGTCGTCGCCTCCAAGACCTTCACGGCTCACCCCAAAGTCGACCCCTACACGGACGAACTCGTGGTCTTTGGCTACGAGGCCACAGGCCTCGCTAGCTTGGACGTCGTCATCTATGCCCTCGACAGGGAAGGGGGCAAACGAGACGAGCAGTGGATTAAACTCCCGTACTGCGCGATGGTCCACGACTGCGCCATCACCCCCAACTTTATTATTTTGGTGCTGTGGCCCTTTGAGGCGGACCTCGAACGCCTGCGCGCGGGAAAGCACCATTGGGCGTGGAACCCGAATCGCCCGGCGAGCTTTATTGTCGTTCCGAGACGACCGGGCAAGTACCTCCCGAGGGGGTGGGGGGAGGGTGAATCGCGGGTCTATGAGTGGGAGAACTGCATCGCGCTTCATACGGCTGGCGCGTGGGAGGAAGAAAACGAGCAGGAGGGTGGGGGGGTGGTACTGTATATGGAGTCGTCGCGAGTGTTTGATAATGAGTTACCCTTCTTCGCGCCAGTTGATGGAGCGCCGCCACCACCGACTGGCAAGGCAGACTTTGTGCGCTGGAAACTCGATCTCAACGCACCCACGGGGAGTCAGATCCCCGCGCCCCAGGTGATCCTGGACGTGGCGTCGGAGTTTCCAAGAATCGACGAGCGATTCATGACCCGGCCGTACACGCATGTCTTCCTGGGTGTGGTGTTGGGGAATCCAGGACCCGGGGTGATCCCGTCGCTGAACGGGCTCGCGATGGTCAACACCGAGACGGGGAAGACGGTGTTCTACAATCCCGGTGACGACTGTCATGTGGAGGAGCCGGTCTTTATTCCTCGCCAGAGGGATGCGCCCCAAGGCGATGGGTGGGTTTTGACGATGGTGGAAAGAAAGGCGACCAACCGGTCTGATCTGGTTTTGCTGGATACTAGGGATTTCAGTCGGCCGGCGGCGTTGATTCGACTTCCCTATAGGATTCGGAGTCAGATCCATGGGAACTGGGCGGCTGGCGAGCAGTTGGGGGAGCGTCGCAGTCTTGTGAGGGAGCTTGGTGATGTCCGGGTTAGTGGAAGGGGGGCTTTGGAGGTGGAAGTATAAGATAGTACCTTGTAGGTATCATATTTATGAGTAAAGTAAAGCTAGCATGCTATCTATATTGAATATATCTATTGTCAATAGGAAAGGCATTAAAGACTATACCGGACCGAGATGCGGATAGGCTGTTTGTTGTGATGGTGGTGTACATTTAGCGAGATGTATAGGGTGATAATAACCACGATTTGCTTCCCTACAAGTACATCCAATCGTACAACCACCTCCTAGTCTCCAGTGATATTGCCATCAATCGAACGATTGATCATCTTTCTCACCGGGACATGCGTGACCGAGGCTGTGACAGGCGCATCATCGGTTCCCCCACCGGGAACTCCCCACATTACCGATGCATCGGGATATGGAGAAGTATGGAGAAGTATACCTGATCTGTGCATTTCTTTTAGGGGCATGAGAGCGGGGAGCAATGTCTGTTTGTACACAGAGCTATATAGAGGGTATGACCCATCATAAACCGATGACTTCTAGATATCAAGAGCTGCACACTCCCTATTGACAAGCATTCAGTGAATACAAAAACACAAGATGGATCAACCACGTCCCCTTCCCCAAGATGTGAACGAGGAAACATTAGATGCCTTTTTCGACACGGTAGCCAACAGAATCGGCACCTCGAATATCTCTCGAGATCCCACGTCCGGCGCCCCCATAGGACCCCATGGACAATCCAGCTACGGGGACCCATTCCCCCTAGCCAGCGACCACACTCCAAGCGGTGCCGTGCGCCCCGAAACCGTCGAGGAAGTCCAGCTCATCGTCAAGGCCGCCAACCAGTTCCGTATCCCGCTGTGGACGGTTTCACGGGGGAAAAATCTCGGGTAAGAGCGCCCCCCCTCCCCAACCAGAATGAAACAGCACTCGAAATGTCCCCCCCAATTGACCAGCTCTCCCCCTTGCAACCACAGATATGGAGGGTCATCGCCCGTGGTCTGGGGAAGTGTAGTCCTGGATCTGCACCGGATGAAGAAGGTCGTGGAAATCAACGAAGAATACGCGTACGTAATCGTCGAGCCCGGCGTCACGTTCTTCGACCTGTACGAGGAGGTGAAGAGGAGAGGCCTCAAGCTCTGGCCGTCGGTGCCTTCTCTGGGATGGGGTTCGGTGGTGGGGAATGCACTCGACCGGGGGTTTGGATATACACCCGAGGGAGAGCATGCGCAGATGCAATGCGGGATGGAGGTTGTTTTGCCGGATGGAGAGCTTGTGCGGACGGGGATGGGGGCGATGGAGGGGAATCGATGCTTCGCTTTGTTTAAGGGGTTGGTTTGGTCTTTCTGTCTCTCTCTTGGTTGGGTAGTGGGTCAGTTCGTCGGCTAACATTGATCCCTATCTATCCAGAGGTTTTGGTCCCAGCGTGGATGGGCTGTTCTTCCAATCCAATCTAGGTATGGTATTTCACGCTCTCCCAACCCATCTAGTCATGCTGGGATGGCCAACTGTATACTGACCATCCCCAAGGTGTTGTCACCAAGATGGGCATGCATTGTACCCCGGCCCCGGAGGCGTTTGTGAAGTGCGAAGTTGCGGTTCCGCGTGAAGAAGATCTGACGCCTCTGGTGGGGATTTCAACTGACCTGCTTCGTCGTCGGATTCTGAGCAACTCCCCCGGTCTGGCCAACATTGTCTGTCTGGTGATGGGAGCCGTTGACAACAATCTGGCCGTCCGCGCCAGAGTCGCGCCTTATATCGGGACCTCAGCGATTCCCGACGAGGTCCTGAGGGAGATACAGGCTGAGCAAGGCTGGCCGTGGTGGGTGAACCTATTCTCTCTTTATGGCCCTCAAGACCTAGTGGAGGCCCAGTTATCAGTGGTGAAACGGGCCTTTGAAGCAATCCCGGGGGCTACACTCACAGCCCAGTTGCACACCAGCGCCCCCGGGCAGACGCTGGACGCTGAGGCTATTGGCGAGGCCCCGGAAATTCTCTCTCAGACGGGTCGGCCAACTCTGCATTCCCTCAGTTCTCTCCACTTTCGGGAACAGAATGCTGGGCATGTTGCCTTTGCTCCGGTGATCCCGCCCTCCGGTCGAGAGCTGTATGAGTGGTACTTGAAGGCCAAGAAACTGACCATGGATGCGGGGTTTGATTTCGTCGCGGACTTTCATTTATTCGCTCGCTATACAATCCCTATTGACCTGGTGATGTACAAAAGTTCCGAGCAGAGGCAGATGAGGTCTCTTCTCAAAGAATTGACCGATATGACGGTCAAGCTCGGGTTTTCGGAGTACCGCACTCATGTCAGTTTTATGGACGAGGTGGCCTCCCATCATAACTTCAACGGGGGGGCAATGGCCCGGCTTGTGTGTTCTTTCAAGGATCTTCTGGATCCACATGGCGTTCTTTCACCGGGGAAGTCGGGGATCTGGAATTCAAGCAAAATGTTGTAGCTGTGATGGTACTATACACACCTGGATGCCAGATACTTCCATTGCAGAAATCAGAGTTCTTTCAGACTCTAGGCAACATCACCCAAGACATATTGAAACAAACTCAGCTAGAAAGATTAGTTACTATCTCCAAATCTCGTACGTTCTAACGAGTTTTGGGAGGATATACCCGCTTATACAAGCGCATATAACAGAACTATATAAATGAAACTAATCTAGTCGTTGTCGATCCCAGCCGGCTGTTATGGTATCCGAGCCTGTTTTCTATGGGGCTTCCGTTCTCCGAGATGAACCTAATTTGGTAGAAGTAGACCCATGCGTTGTAGGACAAGCTCCTTTAAAACGGCTAGTATGCGTTCAGTAGGCATCACACCTCCGTAAATAAAATTCTCCATGAATATTCCAATTCCCATCACTACCCAACTGAAATGTCTTCTAAAAACGACCTCAAAATCATCATTGTCGGGGGAGGCATCACCGGCCTCACCCTGGCCAACATGCTGGAGAAGTTCACCATCGACTATATCATCCTAGAAGCGCATTCTGAAATCGCCCCGCCCTTCGGTGCCGGCATCGGCCTGTTTCCAAACGGGCTTCGCATCCTCGATCAACTGGGGTGCTATGAGCCTATCCTGAACCTGTCTCTTCAGGATCAAAAAGTGGCATATTCACGGAACAAGCACGCCAAAATCATCTCCACCTTGCCTTTCATGTCCAAACACCTAGAACGGCGGTTTGTTGCCACAAGATCATGCCTCTCCCAACTTGATTGAAGGAAAAACATTTCTAACTATCGAGTAGACATGGGTATGGACTCCTCATTCTCGACCGCCAGACCCTCCTGCAGATCCTCTACGATTGTCTCCAGCACAAAGATCGAGTCCTTCTCAACAAGAAAGTGGCCGGTATGGACCTCGTTGATGGAGGCGTCACTGTCACCACGACCGACGGCGCAGTTTTCACCGGGGACCTTGTGGTCGGCGCAGATGGCATTCACAGTGTCGTTCGATCCCTCATGACCTCCTTGGCCGGCGAGCTCCAGCCGGGGTATTTCTCCGCCGACGAAGAGGACAACGTGCCATGCTACTATAGGTGCAGCTTTGGCATTGCCCAACATGTTCCCGGATGGATTGCAGGCGAACAAAACTTCGTGGCGGGAGATGGCCGATCACAGCTTGTGGTCTCAGGTCCTGAGGACCGGGTGTATTGGCTCCTGTGTGAGAAGCTGCCTGAGGTGAAGTATGGGAAAGATATCCCCAGGTTCACCAAGGAGGATGAGGCCGAGTTTCTACAGCGGAACTTTGACCTCCCTATCACTACCGAGGTGACTTTTGGCCAGGTTTTCAGCAAGAAGTTGTTGTCGACTTTGACGCCGCTGCACGAGATCGTGTACAAGAAATGGTTCTTTCGCAGGATTGTCACCTTTGGGGACTCGGCGCACAAGGTAAATAAGTCTCTCTCTCTCTCTCTCTCTTTCTCTCTCTCTCTCTCTCTCTCTCTCCCTCTCTCTGTTTTATATCAGAAGCTGTGCGCTGCAGAAAAGGCTAACGATACCTACCTACTCCAGACGAATCCAATCGGTGGTCAAGGAGCCAACGGCGCAATGGAATCTTGCGCCGAGTTTGTGAACGCCCTCCTGCAAAAGAGAGACCAGCGCAATGGCAGCAGCCTGCGTAATCTGACCAACAGAGATATCGAGGATATACTCTCCAATACCCAATCCGCCAGACATGACCGCGCGGAGATGATCGTCCACCAGGCCCATCAAAGTCAGGCAATGAGCGCCCACGAAAACCCACTTATCTCGACCATCGTCGAAGAATTCATCCAGCCCATGGTCGGGAATGAGTTCGTCCTAGGGTTTATCGGACGACCGATGACTGGAGCTTCCAAAGTGCAGAAACTGCCCGTCCCCTGCCGGTCGAGAGCGGTTCCTTTCACCGATGAGCTGCCTTCAAAGCCGACTAACTCGAAAACCGCGTCGCTCGTTCGGTACACCTTCGTGGGAAGCATGGGACTCGTGCTGTATGCTACGACCAAGGCCTGGCGACTGCCGTTCTCGAGCTGTAGCAATTGGGGAGGGTCAAGTCCCGTCTTGATGTCGTGGCTGGGAGGCCCTGTCGCCTCTGGCACCGTCAATAACTTGACAAGCCTGCATCTGCTGGACTTGCTTCCTCAGCTGATCTCTCCGCTCCTCATTTACTCCATCGAGGGCTATCGCATCGGCAACCAAGGAACTCTTCTCTCCCTCCCCAGCCTCCTCACCGTCGGCATGCAAGTCCAAGGCCTCGGCTGCGCAGCTCCTCTGCATGCTCTCCTGAGCGCCCTCATTACAAACCTCGACACGACCGCCCGCGCAGTCCCAAAGCAAGTGGCCATGTCTCTAATCCCAGCCCTCACCCTGGGCTACATACTCCCGACAATCATGACATTCGCACCCTCAACCCCCAGCACAAAACCCCCGCAGCACTGGATCGCGCTCCGGCAATTTGCACCCGTGTTGTTCAGTGCCCTGACACGCCTCTTCTCTGCCGCCCTGAGAAAGTGGTGGACCCCCCGGACAAACAAAGCTCACGAGGACTTTGAACGCTACGAGAAACATGACGTCGCGGTTCTCCAGTCCGTGTATACGTGTGCGTTCACCGTGCAGGCCACAGCCCACCTCGCAATCCTTGCATACACCTGGTCGTCCTATCCTACCGTTTCTGGGTTCAACGCCCTCTTTGCACTGCCAAACCCATTCCACGCCCAATGGAGCATCTCGGGTATTTCAAAGCAGGTCGCTGGAGCCTTCCGGTACGACGCCGTCGCCGCCTGGATGGGAGTTGTCGGCGGGAACTTGTACTCGGTCTGGGATCTCCGCTGTCTTGGGTATATCACCACTCGGAGTGCCGTTACGGCAGCGCTGGGGGTGGTGGCGGGCCAGTTCCTCGTCGGTCCAGGCGCGACGTGGGCTGCGTTGTGGTCGTGGCGTGAGAATACGATTGCGAATCTGGCCGGATGAGCAGACTTCTTCTTCTTATTGTAATGCTGTTTGTTTGTTTGTTATTTCTCCGGCGAGCTACGGGCGACTATTCCCGCCACTCCGCAACAGTTCAATTTGCAATTTTTTTCTACTTCCGGCAATTAGTACTTAAATAAGAATGAATAGTTTTTTTAGGTTTTTTAAATCATATCTCTAAATATCTCCTTAGGTATCCTACTGAGCAACGGAGGTCATGGTGAGAACACCAGTTACACTTCGGACTTGCTCGATCACATTTGATCTTTGGAAGATGAAGATTAGACAAGGACATGGCTTCATTAGGGCTGGTCTAGAATGGAACCTTTCTTCTCGAACAGGAGTCAAGCAACGCACTTCCGGCGTCGGCGGAAGACACAGGGGCGCCACTGTCTGACTTGGAAGAAATTGAATATTATGAGAGTCAGGATCTTATAACTTCATGCAAAGGTCCGCACAAAGAGTTTCCAGTAGTGACTTGTTTTAGTGACAGATGTCGTCGCCAACTAGTTAGTCCCTAGGGCTGGTGAACCGATACGGGGAGGCACAGAAACCCAGTATACATTACTTAGTAAGGTTTATGTCCTTTCTAATAGATAGAACGTGCAAAAAAATGCAAAAAGTTATGACGAGAGTGGGATTTGAACCCACGCCCCTTTCGAGACTGGAACCTTACTCCAGCGCTGGATAGAATGTTAGTGATAATGTTTGATGAGATGATGAGTAATGGTGTGAACTAACCCTTAGACCGCTCGGCCATCTCGCCTGTTGGATGAAATTAGTCTTTTAATTTGCCAATATATCCCAGAAACAATTTTTTCAGCATATGAACAACTTTGAGATACAAGAATCGAAACTAATAAACTTCTTCACATACATAAATTCTTTTGGACACAGTCAGTCAGCTCCATGAAGAAATAAATGGAATATTTTGGGAGACTCCATGCCCAATTCCAGTGTTTTCAAGATCGTCGGTGAGGCTGAATTTCACTAAATTTCGTAGCAGCCTTGCGCTCAGCTCGATAAACCCACCAGCAGTTCAAGCAAAAATTGTCTCTGCCATGGGTACCTAATATACCTTATACCTCCAGATCACACCATACTTGAATTCCATTTCAAGTCCCACATCATATATACCACTCCTTAATGTAGCAACCATGCAAAAACCAACCCCATGGTCACATTGTGACTACAGAGTCGCTTGGATATGCGCCCTACCGTTGGAAATGTCCACTGCGAAACTCATGCTCGACGAAGTTCATAGTGACCAGCCTATTCCAAAGACCGACCCCAATACATACACCCTCGGCCGGATCAGCAGCCACAATGTGGTAATTGTCTGTCTGCCCTCTGGCGTCTACGGCACCGTGTCAGCCGCAACCGTGATGGCACACACCACTCGCACGTTCCCGTCGCTCCGGTTTGGCTTGATGGTTGGTATCGGGGGCGGAGTGCCTAGTAAGAAGAGTGACATCCGACTGGGCGATGTTGTTGTCAGCATTCCGACTGCAGCGTCTGGTGGAGTGATCCAATATGACTATGGCAAGGCAATCCATGATGGACATCTTCGGCCAACGGGGTCGTCCAACAAGCCTCCGACAGTTCTCCTGAATGCAATTTCCCAACTGCGCAGCGATGAATCAACTTGGAAGGGGACATTTGAGACAATAATGAAGAATGCGCCGGGGAGATCTCTTCCCTTGTGGCGGCAATTTTCCCGTCCCACAGAAGATCGGCTATTCGATGCCACATACAACCATTGCGGGGATGGCTCAACATGTTCGGATTGTGATCGAGGTCGCATACTTCCCCGCGCCGACCGCCCAACCGACCATCCACATATCCATTACGGCCTGATCGCATCTGGAAACCAGGTAGTAAAGGATCCGAAGAAAAGAGACTCTCTGGCCAGGACCCTAGATGTCCTGTGTTTCGAAATGGAGGCTGCAGGCCTTGTGGACCAACTGCCATGTTTGGTGGTCAGAGGGGTTTGCGATTACTGTGATTCGCATAAATCCAAGGAATGGCAGCAATACGCAGCTCTCACGGCTGCTGTCTATACCAAGGTGTTGTTGTCGAGAGTGCATGGCGATGATCGTGGAGAACAAAGTCGTCTGCACAAGGAGGAGCTCCCTCTTTTGGAGGATGGAATCCCGCCCAACAGGCTCTGGTATTTCGTGGGTAGGGAAGATATCCTGTCAGAGTTGCATGGGGCTTTGGCCCGTCCGACTCCCCGTGCGGTTGTATTACAGGGCATGGGGGGACAAGGGAAGACCCAAATCGCGGTTCAATACTGCGAGCGAGCCCGAATGGAGTACAAGTTCATCCTCTGGGCAAACGCACATACTAGGTTAAGTTTGGAATGGAGCTATGATAGCTTCGCACAGAAGCTTAGGCAAGATTCTATGTCTGGGGATTCTAAAACTTCCAGCGTTGAATTTGTCAAGGAGGAACTGAAGGATCAATCCTTTCTTCTGGTGATAGACAACCTCGATGGTTTGGATGAATTGTCTGATATCCAGCGCTTTTTCCCGAAAAGCCAACATGGACGCATTTTAATCACAAGGTATGATCGACTAATTTTACCTATCCCGAATATCTGTTTCACCGTGGATCTAATTCATGAGCACAGTCGTCATGAAGATGCTGCTGAATTGGGCAGACCGCTAGAGGTGAAGGCATTCAGCCAAGCAGAGTCCCTGCAATTGCTTCACGCCCGATCTTCAACCACAGGCTCAACAAAGGACGACTCCCTTGAACTAGTCGATGCTTTGAATTGTCTTCCCTTGGGAATTGACCAGGCTGCGACTTATATTCGACGTTCCAAAACCAGCTACCGCCAGTTCTTAGACATCTTCTACAGCCGTCGGGAATTCCTACTCAACCATGAACTGCCAAAATTCTGGAATTGTACAAAAGCGAGCGGAGCAGACCAGCAGCCACCCAGTAACGCGAAAATTGGAGTTTGGACAACGTGGGAAATGTCCCTGGCAATTTTCAAACAATGCGAGTTCAGCCTGGCAAAGGAGGATTTCCTGGCCTTTTTACCCATGTTAGATGGGCATTGCATCTCGCAGTCGGTGTTACAACCTATTCTCGAGCGGTCTCTCCCCGTACCGAAGCTGGGGGATTGGTATTCTAGAGCTGTGCGACAGGCATCTGATTTCTCACTGGTTAATATCGAGCCACAAAATCTGCAGGGAACGACCTTTTCCATCCACCCATTGATAATCGAGTGGCTTTTGACGAGGCCTATACGCAAAACCTTCCATGTTTATCTACGAAACGCGATTTCCGGCATTGCACAGCTGCTCAACACATCCCATCACTCACAGGAAATGGATCGTGAAATTTTGACCCACCTCCGACACATTTTGATGCTGGCGAAAGTCCATGAGCTAGGTGACAACGCAAATTTCGGCGACAAAGTGTTGCGTGACAGCTGCATCCTTATTTGCAGATTTCTAGCCGAGCACTCTAGGGAGGAAGAAGGGGAGCCCATTCTGCGGGTCCTGGTATCACAGAAACCCAATTTGTTGCAAATATCGAATACGGAAGTGGAATCCTACCGGAGTGTGTGTAATCAGCTGGGCTCTATATGCAGAAATCGGGAGGACTTCAAGGAAGCTATCGAGCACTTTTCAACAGTCCTCAACTTGGGACTAGTCCAAGTGACTTTTGAAACGGTATCTGCTTTGGCAAGCTTGGCGACTCTTTACGTTGAGATTGACTTGGTTCGACTGGCCCTGGACTTATGTCTTTCGGTTGTGAGCCGTCTTGCGAAACAGGTTCGACCAGTTAGGCTCATAGGGTGGGCGGTCCTCCTGAACACTATTGCGGACATTTATTGCTACCCATTGATCATGAACCGTCCATCTTACTTGCCTCTGCCTGGCCAACAATCTCTCGATATGAGTGCCTCGGAAATGGAACGATGTGGTGTTTCCCTAGCTATTGAAAACATGTCAGAGGTGTATCTTCTGATGGCGGATGATACCTTGCGGGCTTTGGTCCAATATCACCTGGGAACATACGCGATATTAACAAAACAGGACACTTTTGCATTGGATAAGTTCCGTCGAAGTCTGGAACTGCTCTCTTTCGCGTGCGAGACCATCAGGTTGCGCCAGTTTGAAGAGCAATTAATGCTTTATATTGTTGTGGGTGTCGCGGCTCAAGTATACTTTATGGGTGAGACGCACCCATTCCACCAGACTCCTCAGAAGAACCTCGAGAATCTACGTGAAGCATATACACGTCTATCTCCTCATACTTTGCTACCATGCATGCCCGATCCAATTGACTTTTTCCGGCAATCTCCAGATCTTCTGGGTCTGCTACGGGGCCAAAGACAAATACATCCGACGCTGGGTGCTTATAAGTTGAACCACACATTATTTGACCTCATCGTTGAAAGAAAACATGGAAATTCTGCGTTTGACCAGCAGAATATACCCAGGCATTCGGGGTCAGCAGCCAATGCATCCGGTCAGGACCACGAGGCGCTTGCGAGAATGCCACCTTCAGAGACGACAGGGATGTTCACTCTGGCTGTTCCCGGTATAGCGAGGCCGTTCTGGCGGCTACGTCGAACAGATGAGTGTGGTTATATCATTGGCAAACGGTTCCCCGCGATTGACTGGCAAGGAATGGAATACGAAGAGCGGAGACATGAGGGAACAGGGGAAATCACGCGGGTGGCAGATGGGCAATTGTTGGGGAAAGTGGTGCGGTGGTTCGGGTACAGACAACACAATTATTCCTGATGGGGATGGTTGCATTGCTTCTACCTATATATTTCTATCTTGCAATTAACGGGGTATAATACCTCTTGCGACAATGGCTGTAGCTTAGGGTTCACAATAATTTAGAAAAAGTGTATATGATAAGAAAGAAGAAGAGAAGGGGAAAAAAATGCAAAAAGTTATGACGAGAGTGGGATTTGAACCCACGCCCCTTTCGAGACTGGAACCTTACTCCAGCGCTAGATAGAATGTTAGTGATAATGTTTGATGAGATGATGAGTAATGGTGTGAACTAACCCTTAGACCGCTCGGCCATCTCGCCTTTGGATGATGAAGGGTCGTACTTTAGCGATATTCATTCTACCAGGTAAAAATACGCATATCCAGACCCAAAGCATATGCAGAACATGCATGTGTAAAGGGTAGGTAGTCGAATTGTCTAATTCCCGGCAGTCCCAATCTCCTGGAGCAAAGAATGCCTTGCCTCACTATTTGGGCGCCCCCTGGGATCCTTCTTCGATGATCAAAGCCCTAATGTGATCGTTCCCCCTCCCCCTACATCATACCCAGCCTCGTCATACTCAAAAAAAATCCTTACATTTCAGTGCGGCCTAGATGATCAAGCATATTGCAGCGTTACGTCACACCTTATAAAGAGAGTTCTCCTACAGCCAGCTTGCGCTAGATTTTACACGATCCTCGGAGGGTTTAGCGCAGACCACAGGCAAGGGGGGGCCGTTGCGGTCCATGAACCGGTGGGTCAACGAAGGTTCGTACAGGCACGGGAATGTTCTTCTATACTTGCAGATATTGTGCAATCGGGCAGGAGATCATTTAAAACTCAAATAATGGTTAATATTCCCCGAGAAAGTCTGTCATGGGACCGATGATATCTCATCTGGCTTGCCATGGTCAAGGCTAGGGTATAAGGTATAAGTTTCATGGAAGGCCTCGCTCCCTTCTAGTGTCATAATTTACTTGCTATAAATGGTGGGGTTTAGGGATCCCAGGGGTGGGCTCCTGAACCTCTCGTGGGGAAAAAAATATTCTGGGGTCGGTGAAAAGTCGTGTGACAGAGCCCTATCTTAGGGCTAGGGTCCGGAATGGAATGTAACGAGATTCGCCGCTCTAATGGCGTCAGGGGAGATCCATTCCTCGTTTCCGGGTGGAGGATTCTATACTGCCGTAGCGTTACATCATTCCCTTCTCCCCCTTACGGGGACTTGGATGTATACTGGGATTCCTGACACGTCGTAGGCGCTCCTCGGGGTAGTATATATAGTGATGTTAGAGCCACTTGATAGAGGTCATACTGCCCAGCAGCTTCGAACCATTCTCTTTTCCTGGCTAAAGCTTCCCTCTCGGAGATCATAGTTTTTCTTTCACAGATATCACAGAACGAAGTACACCAGCGATCGGCAATATGAAGGTCTTGAGCGTTACCGTCGCGTTTGCCTTGGCTACCCTGGCAGTAGCAGGACCCATTCAGATGGACGATCATATGAAGGAGCGAAGGGTATGGAGATCACTTATTAGTAACACTTCATAGACAGCTAATGGGGATTATAGGCAGAGAATGGAGAAATGGGTGCGCAGATGGACATGCACCAGGTATGAGGAACGCTCCAGTGGATCGTGGTGGGGTGGCTAATAACAAATTCAACAGGGGGGAATGATGGAAAATCAGATGGATATGCACAAGGTATGAGAAATTGAACAGCCATCGTTCATACGCCACTAACGATCGTTGTAGGATGAAGAGGGGAAGATGATGAACCAGCCTAACATGCGCCCAGTATGAGCATCAAGCCCAAATGATACCAGTTCTATCATGTTAATATACAGTCCAGAGGGGGGAGGAGAAGATGATGGATCGGATGAACATGCCCCAGGTATGGTACCTCCCCAGTGGCGCCCGATAGATTGAACTAACGGACACACCAGGGTGGTAAGATGATGGATACTCCGATGGCTATGCCTCAGGTATGAATACAGTCCTCGTGGTGCTTGGTATCATTGATAATTATCATAGGGCCGTAAGGAGATGATGGGTGCTCCGATGATGAACATGCGTCAGGTATAGAAACAGGTCCGCTGCCGTTGCCATTGCTAATGGATCCCAGGAGTAAACCAGTGGTCAACGATATAATGCACCAGGTATGACTATATATGCGGCGATGACCCTTGTTGCATCTCTATTCAAGAGACAGCCGAATGTGGACTAATCCATATTAGACATGATGACATGTGTGATGGATTCTTGGGATGTAAGCCTTAACATGTGTGGATTCAGCTATCACATCCTAGCTCACAGTTTGTGCTGTGTGGACTGGTATCACGGGTTGCTGTTGGTTCCTTTGCTTTTTGTTATATAATGGTTCTGTCGCCCGCCTTGGTATGGGTTTCTCCTATCTGATAGGTTTTCCTGTACTGTAATGCGAATGCAAAGGCTTCCTTCTACCTAAATTTACGATTTTTTCTACGACAAATATACTGTGCACTGTCGAAATAATGGCAAACCATTTTTAATTCAATAAATACTCTGAATAGTCAAATGCCCAAGAAGCCCTCAATCCATTACTTCGTCAATGTGATAAGTGACAAAGCATCACATACATTGTTAGGTACTCACCTTCTTCGCGATATAGAGTTATTGGCACTCAAAAATGGTCGTAGTGGTATGCGGGTATGGTTACCGACGTCATTAGTGCATTTATCCAATCTGCTCATCAGACAGACAACTACTAGACATTTTATAGACATTGATTGCTGTTGACAATATGTAAGTCTGTAAAACACCCTCACATGGCTGAAAATAGTGCATAATACTTATCACATATGCGTTTGTAACTTTCTGTGGTTGCACCGAACCCCAAAGTTTTATCATTTCAAACCCCTATATAGTCTACAACGCTCAAAGGATTATATAATGATGGTTTGATAATTATAGATTGGCCAATACACATAAGTCTCAGTTCCCTGCTGTAAATACAAGTCAATATCACGATAACCTGGTACACCACCTGATTAGTATACGAGCTCGACCATTGCCTTGACGATATCTGCAACAGCCTGTGTATCGTAATTTGCATTATGATATAGACTAATGTTTACTTCCTTCGACTGAGCCTGTAGGAGAGCTGCATGGACAATCTCAAGAGCCATGGATGGCCATGCTGATGGTAAAAGCTTTTGACAGAGTGTAGCAATGTTGATAATATTGAAATTTCTGCAGGATAAGTGGTCTTGGCGCTCTACAATCACCTCATTGGCTCCAGTGAGTATTCGTTGAAAGCATTGCATGTCCTGGGCGCTATACCAGCAGAAGATGTTGGTTTTTGCAGGATCATATTTCAGCATATTGACTATGCGTGCTTGAATCTCAGATGGCTGCAATCCATTTGTTCGATAGCTTCCATAAACTCGCATAAGAAATGGCCCCATATTAGCCCCTGTGTAGGGTGAGGCAACCTCTATCACCTGGGCCAGAGACATGTCATAATCCACATTAGTGCTCAAGAGAAGCTGTCCATCTAGCTGCCGAATTGATACTTGAATGGGAATTGGTGACTTTTCCCTGATAGACAAAAACTCGAAATCAATAATCCAGTTACACGAAGGACTTTCAATCAGGTAACTTTTGAGCAGTTTCAATTGTGAATCGCAGCCCTCGGCTAGAGAGAGTTCCCATCTCAATTCGAAACTCCTTTGGTCTACTGGGGTTCTTCGGCGATCCATGTTCGATGCTATACGCAGAATTTCGGTTGAGTGAATCTGGCAATAGCGTGAACTAGCAGCCTTAGGGAGTGGACATGTCTGATATTCACATCTTGGCATACCGTCCACAATGCGCTCCCCAGATCTCAGCAGGAGGAAAATCGAATTCCGTTTCATTAAATCTTGTCTTCTCTGGAAAATGCTCATGTTCTCTCCTTTCGCGCTTTCAGAATCGGAGTCCTCAGTGCTGCCATCGTCATGGTTGCTTGGGATGCTGCGGTCAGAGTGCAGAACTTGTTTTATGAGGTCAAACGGAACACAGGTATTAGAAATTGTGTGGCTAAGTCGGAAGTCTTCTAGGCGGTAGAGCTGAAACGGTTGGCTTGTCCTTGACGTGTTCGAGAAATATACCCGAGATCCTCGCGATCGAACCATGTTTATTATAACAGATAGATCACTGAACACACCAATTACAGGGCTGACGGGAGCAGTACGCCTGTATGTAGTGTGGAGTACAGTGTCGTATAGAGTCCATGTCGAAGAGAACCGACGCGGCCTCCACTCACTGCTCTTATGATCACAAAGAAACAGCATGTCTACGTCTGTGATATGTAGGACGGGAGATTGGTAAAATTCGGAGATCATTTTATTCAAAAGAGCGTAAAAGTTCTTTTTCTTGATGTTTTGTCCATTAGCTGTTTCATGGTCGATTGTCCAGCCCTGGAACCAATACTGCTCGGGAGCAGAAAAGCGTAATGTTTCGGGCCCCCGCAGAGAGAGAGAGATGGGGAGCAAAACCTGTACTCCGTCAATGAATGAGAGCAAAACAGCCCACTGTGTTGGGGCATTTTCATGCGGCTCGTTGTAGTCAAAACCAATCCTCACTGGTATAGCATATTGAATCTGGTCATTGGCCTTCAGAAACTCTCGACAAATTATTGCCACGCATGGCTTGAGATCCTGATAATATGGAGGACTCTTGGTAGTTGTATGGCTTGTTTGGGCTACTTGAACCGGTGAAACTTCTGGGGATTTATCGTTGAGGCTTGGAGCAAAGTTGTAAAGAATCTTGCTTAGTTCAAGAACAGAACTCCTTCCCTCCAAAGGGTCTCTAGAGAAGCACCTAGAGTATGATTGACGAGATTCTATATCGAATGCGATGTCGCCGGGACTCCTTGGTGACGTCGGCTGTATCGGATGGCCAGGGTGTGGGGATTCTTCTTTCTTGTCAATAAACTCGTATGCATCCCTGAACGTACGGATCCTGCCTTTTTTTCCTGACTCAATACCGATAAATGGTACAGGGTGGTATGATGGGTGAACCTGCAATAGTAAGTATATAAGTGAAATTCCTTCTGGGGTGTAGATAATACATGCCTGAAGCCAGTATTCCTTGGTTATAATACCAAATTCTATCAACTTTCGACGTGTCAAAAGAAGGTTTGCGGGCCGTGACTTTTTGTCTACTGGCGACAAAACATTCATTCGACCATCTTGCAACTTTTCTAAAGCCTCCTCCATGTTCAGCCAACGCCTCAGATATCGTGCTGGGATTTGAAACTTGTTCGCTGCAGTCTTTATGGATGTGGCCTTCGCTCCCATGAGTCCTTTGCAGTATCGAATGGCTTGGAGCTTCTCTGCCGCAGTATGTCGATTTCTGGTCCTTTTTGCCGTGTCGGGTTTGACAGTAGTCGCAGTTTTAGGTGGGTTGGGGGGGGGTATTGGGTGACATGATGAATCGGTGATTTGTTATGAGCATGCATCTGTCAGGGATATTTATGGCAACACGTTGCAAGGTGCCTGGTGTTGGGCAAAATAATCAGCTCAGCCACGTGATATCGCTTGTTGTTTTACTTCCCATTGTGTATTTCGTCTCTCTTCAGTCATCCTGATCAGTCAATCAAGTCAACTTGTTTCGTTTTATAAAGTCCAATAAGTTCAACATCTGGTTTTGATATTCTGCCGATAAAAAGTACTATATGGCACTTGGCGGGTTGTGGTGTGGATGTTGCGTGTGGTATGATATCCATTGAATCCTTGGTCCGTGGCTGGTGGTGTCATCAAAAGATGCTCATACTTACTTTTTGGGGGGGGGGTTATTGTTCTCTCCATGGCTCTTAACACAGGGTTGGTGTCATCAGACTCCATCCTATATATATATTAAGGTAGGTATACCAATAAGTATACTGTATTAGAGATATAGTGTCACGATAAAATTATAGCAACAACCCAGAGAATGGTAAGAAGATACATTTGTCTACAGCTCTATCCCGGGACTTTTCTTTCTATATAAGAGGGAAAAAGTGCTACTAACTTTAGCACGAGCATAAAGTACCTTTCTTTCCTTCGCTTACAGTAGCATATTAAACAATTCTGGATATAGAGTATTTCTATGAATGCGCTTTCACCAATTAGGCAAGATGGCCGAGCGGTCTAAGGGTTAGTCAGATCCGCATCAAAAAATCCCCACGAACTTATAACTAACAATCATCACAGCGCTGGAGTAAGGTTCCAGTCTCGAAAGGGGCGTGGGTTCAAATCCCACTCTTGTCATATTTTTTTGCTTCTTCCTCCTATATTCATACTGGACACTTAGCCTGGCATGCGTGAATTTTTTTTTGGCACGCCCGCAGTTGAGATTGGCCTAGAGTTAGGGCACTACGGATCTCCACAGCAGGCAAGCAAAGTCAAAAAAGTTGGATTCATCGTTCTCTCCTGTATAGAACCGAAATTAGATCCTCAAAATCCCCTTTCTACATCCCACATGATGAGTTGATCGCTTCAATGTCTTCTCGAATCCTTCGGAGAGCCTCGCACTTACTCATATTCCTTGTATGCTTCCTGCAACCCCAATTCCACATATACACACAAAACTGTTTTCACACTGGCCTGATCCTCGACCCCGTAGTTCTTCTGCAACATGCTTCTCTGCATGGGTGTTGATCGTTGCAAAGCCTTGGTAAATTGGCCATGTAACCCCCCCCCCCCCCCCGAATGTCCCTCCCGATTGCCTTGTAGGAAGTGCCCACAGAGCCAAAACAGTCCAAGTAATCGTCCTGGTCCTGATATGAGTGACCTAGTGGCATTGCAATCCTGGGGACCTGTTCAATATTCGAAGGTGTGGCCTCCCCACCCAAGTGCAGGCCCAGCAGGATCGGGGTATACACTGTGTAGTGAGCAGTCCTACACAAGGCTATCGTGTCACAGTTCGCCTCTGTAAACCCCGACAGATCGGGGTTGTGGCGGGCAGTGATGAGGTCTAGCATTTGTCCCAACTCGGTCTGAGCCGTCGTCTCATGGAAGATTTCAACAAGGGAGGAGTAACATGCTTCACCTCCGAAGTACTTCTTGAGTAGTATGTACAACGTGCACTTCAGTAAGCAGGCATCATTGATGGCAATCATACCCACGTCTGCCATGCTTGGGAGGATCTACCCAATTGGGTGAGGGTTAGAGGTATGATCCGGATGTCAACTTGGCATGGGACCAACTATGGTTATGGGCAGACGCAGTTGGAGGCTGCCGTATGTCCTTTCAGGTAATACAGTTGAGGGAGGGATCCGAAAAAGCAGAGCAAGGTTCAGAATGCCAAAGTTTACTGGATTCTCTCCAGTTTGTGAACTCGATCCAATTACATTGTAATAAGGAGGATGCGGCTTCTCCCTTCCGTGGTATATTTTCTTCCTAATGAGGTTGTCTGCATGCATTTAACACTCCCAGAGGGTGGCCATGACCAGAATTACAACCTTCTCTTCTTCAACTACGTGGAAAGTCCAGTCTCGGAGACTGCGAGTTCCTCCGCATATCAGGGAGTAGACAGAGGGATGCCCACCACACCAAACTGATTGCTTGTATTCTTATTGCTTATCCTGCCCTGTTCAGGACCCTCAGCTACACCTTATTCTACAGGATTTCTGCGCCTTGATTAGGTGAATCATTTACAAAGCTCATTATGGTTCAGAACCCAATGATTGGCACTCTGAGCACCATTTTCTGAAACCCACTAAACTAAGACTACTTTCAGGTAGGCCATTAACCTCCAGAGAATTCAACAAAAAAACAAACAATATTATCTCGATGAGTATGCCGCCCTTTATGGTAGGTATGGCGAAGCGATACCCGTTTTTGAGCCTCTAGATTATGTAGTCAAAATCAGTGCAGTAATTCATCCAATAGGCGAGATGGCCGAGCGGTCTAAGGGTTAGTTAACACCATTACTTCTACCACACTTGTCAAACATATCACTAACATTCCATCCAGCGCTGGAGTAAGGTTCCAGTCTCGAAAGGGGCGTGGGTTCAAATCCCACTCTCGTCATAACTTTTTGCATTTTTCACGTCCTGTTCGCAAGGGATGAATGAGAAGATAAAAAAGGTTTATTTCTTTTTCTTTTCCCTCCTTTTCGATGCTATATTTGCATGTATGCATTACAATCCCCTACCGGTCCCAGTTATAACATTCCTGATTACTAGCGAAGTTCGGGGGTTCTCTTTCTGAAGCACAAATTCTTTTTATCTGAAGGCCACCTTAAGCTGGGGAGATGTATTTCCACTGCCATCGTTGTAATACATTTAACACTCTGTCGGGGCTATTGATGTAATATGCCATGTTGAACAGATACACAACAAAATGTATGTTCCACTCATCAGGTCTGAAGCCTCGGAATTTCTACCGCAGCAATTTAGGTACATAGCTGGACAGGGGACGGTAGCCACAACACTTAAAATGTGTTGTTGGACTGTGTGGCTATTTGCAATGGGGTAGCAAGGTTCATTGCATTCTGTTATTCGATGGATAAATATTAGGCGGTTGTGTTATACATTGTAGTATATAGTGTTCGGGATGAATGCTAGTAGTTATTATATATTTCTTTGCCTAGACAGGAGTTTACATCCACTGTCCATTACAAATATCGGAGGAATGCCAGAAAAAACTAGACGTGACAAAGACCAGCATAATATATGCGGTGCTGCGAATTCTAGAGAATACATGGGATATCAAACTCATTATAAAAATAAGTACGAGCATTGATAGCTTCTCAACCTGGGAATTTACCCCATCTGGCTATCCTATATGTACCTATACTCTAGAAATTAACCTAGAACTTTCGAATACCATGTATACTCTGGAGGAGGATACCGAAAGAAGATAATTGATTTATCAACAACTAGCTGCCATCTAACAAATAAAAAGGACTGTGGAGGTTGAACATAGCAATAATTGTCCATATTGCCTCCTCACGTGCCATAGGTGGGAAAATAATTCCGAAACTTCATCCAAGGCGAGATGGCCGAGCGGTCTAAGGGTTAGTTCACATCCTCACTCATCATCTCATCAAACATTATCACTAACATTCTATCTAGCGCTGGAGTAAGGTTCCAGTCTCGAAAGGGGCGTGGGTTCAAATCCCACTCTCGTCAACATCTTTTTTGTTTTTGTTTTGTCTTTGGTCCACCTTGGGGGTCGGTGGGGCGTACGTAGTAAATGTTTCTTGCAAGTGGATTCATTACTAGGTGTGGAACAGAACATCGTAACTAGGCACATATGGACCAAACGATTTGAGATATAAATCAAAAACTATTCATTATCTATCTCCTTATTTCCTCCATTATGTATCCCCCCAACCGATACAAAACACCTTAGTTTTCAAAACCTCAACAGAAGGTTGTTCAATACCATAGTATATCGCTCGCTATGATAAATCAACTATTTCATCATAGCTCCTTCTTCAGGAAATGCTCCGGCTTATGAGTCGTCTCAAAATCAACATGTACATACGCCCGCTCCACATCCGGCAGCGACTCAAGCTTAATCTGCAGCTCCTCGGCTACATCATGAGTCGCACGAAGGGTCTCATTAGGATCCATCACGACATCTACCTCGACGAGCAGACGCGGGCCAGATGTATACGCACGCACGGTATCAATGGCAGTGATAAAGGGAGAGTGAGTCATTGCTGTAGAGATCGATTAGCAAACAGTCTTTCTCTCGAAAGGGCTCAGAAAAAGAAAAACTCACATATGTACGTAATCAACTGCTGCATCTTCGTATCAGCAGTCACACCAATCAACAGCTGAAACTCATGATACGCAGTATGCAGCCACAGTCCACTAATAAGCACGGAGAGAATCACCGCGCCCATCGGATCAATCCACCACCGCAATTTACTCCCCCCGACGGACGTCAAGATACCGAATCCATTAATGAACAAGTCATTGCGATGATCCTCCCACAAGATCCGGATCTGGGACACATTGTTGCGCAGCGCAAAACAGTACACAAAAAGCACGAACTTAGTACAAAACGCCACCGCAACAGCGATCACCGACGGTAAATGGAACTCGCCCGTTTCCGACTCCGACCCTACCGCGAGATCGCGCACCGAGAACGCAATCAAAATAAACGACACCGAAGTCATGAGAAAGCAGAAGCAGATATTCCCGGCGGTCTCGATGCGGGCCTTCCCCGCGGGGAATTTGCGCGGATCAACGCGATTCACAGCCTTATTGCATAGCAGGAGAGTCAAGTTGGACATCGGGTCGAAGATGGCGTCTGCCATGGTTGTGAACAGGGACAGAGACCCCGATGCAATGGCTCCGTAGAGCTGGAGGACGGCCAGGATGACGTTGGCGGCGAAACTGCCGTAGACGGCGATTTTGTACTTGAGTTGGTTGTTGGAGTTGAGTTCGCGGGCGGCGCGGACGTGCTCCTCGACGGGCTTGAGCATGCGTTCGATGTTTTCGTTCTGCGAGTGGTAGAAGCCCTGCAGTTGTTGTTGCTTGGAGTTGAGGATTACTCGGGGGGTTTTGGGCCCGTAAGAGTCGCGCTTGCGGGCTGTATTGGCGCGTGGCTGGATCTGTTCGATTTCCTCGGAGGTCTTGAGTTTGGTGGCGAGCTGGAAGGGGTCATTTTCGGGAGTGTAGCGAGGAGGAGGCTGGCTTTCTTCGTCGGTGGTGTTGGTGTTGGTGCGGTGTTGGGGGGAGTTGGGTTCGAGGGCTGTGGAGGTGGCTTCGTTGTATGAGAGCGTAGGGTCTCGGGGAAGGGCTGAATGGGGGGGATGGTGGGAGTCGCCCATTGTGTGTGTGATGAAGAGGACGATGATGATGATGATGATGAAAAAGAAAGAGAAAAAGAAGGGGAAAGGAAATGAAAGAAGATTGTCAGCCGATTAAATGACCGGGACCCCCAAAAAGGGATGGCGCCCCCCTGGCGGAGCTTATCTTATCTGATGATCCCCGTGATTTTCTGTGGTGCACAAATTTAAGCAATTGTCAAGTATGCCAAGCATGATCGACGAGAAAACCAGTACGATCCGAATTTTATCGTCCCAGCAGGCACAAACTTCATTCTGTCTACTTGGTCTATCTTTAAATCTATCTCTATCCCCAGTTGAAATCCACCCGTTGAAATATACTCTAGGCCGCATACTTGAGCAGCGCCTTCAGCAGACTAGCCACCCAATCAAGCTTTTCCTCTGGACTACCATCTGTGGGAATGCTCACAGAGCCCGACACGGTGGAAGTGGGGACGGCTGTGATCGTAGCGGATGATCGGATGCTAGTAGCCAGGGTGGTCGGGGTGGAGGGAGGGACCGAAGAGATCACAGTGACTGGGGTGCTGGGAGACGAGGTAACGGGAACATCGGTGGCGGCGGGGGCAGAGGAGGAGGAGGAGGTGGTGGTGGCAGTTAGGCTACTGCTGCTGCTGCTGGTTGAGTACGATCCAGAGCTGGAGCTGGACCCAGAACCACCGACGGTGAAATCAACACAAGACTCGTAAGTCTGGTCAATGGACTCGGCAAACCAGTACCACTGAAGCACACAAGCACCGGCTTCAGAACACTGGTTGCCCAAGCCATCCGGGATGGTGATACTGAAGTTGGTCTCTTCTTCAGTGACGCCAGTGGCAGTCGAGGCATAATCGTCCCACGACTTCAGCGGACTGCCGATGACTGAGTTGGAGGCGGTGTCGACGACGGAGACGTTAGCCACACCGGTATGGGGAGCGCGGATGTCGACAACAAAGTCGACCGTCTGGCCAGCGCTGTACGACTGCACGTTGTCCTTGTTGTCGGCAAACTTGTAGCCCTTGCATAGCCAGATGTCGCACTTGGGGTCGTTGTAGTCATTCTGGCCGTTGGCCACCTGGAGCTCGCCCTGAATGTTCCCGTAGTTGTCTGATTCCTGGTTGATGGCCACCTGCTGGCCGCAAGCTGCCACCATGGCATCACCAGGCATACGGGCTTTTGGAGTGGTCACGAAGCCGTGGCCATGGGCCAGGGAGACGAGACCGGCTAAGGCCAACACAGACCCGACTTGCTTCATGGTTGTTGTAGATATTCGAAGGAGTGTTTTTGAAAGTAGTAAAGAAATGAGCCGGTATACCAGTATACCAGGGACGAATGGAAAAGAATGAAATGGGGTGAAAAGAATGAGATGGTCACAGACCAAGAACCCAGAAATAAATTGTAAGAAAAGAAAGAAAGCAAGCCTGCATGCTGAAGGAAAGAAAGCTAGAAGGGTTTATCACATAGGGTGATGTCCCATGTTGTTTTATATTTCGATGCCTAGCACGATAACCGACTAGGTCGACTCCATCAAAATAAGTCCATGAAACATATTTGCGGGCTAGTGAGGGTGGATAGATTCCTGGCGGCTCCTTCAGTATCATACCACCACCATTGAGGGCTCTCCACCGGAACGTGATGGTTTTGGTGGACTCGGGCTAGAGAACGGCGTAGTTTGGCCTCGGCCGTTCGCCAAAAGGATATGGGTGACGATCGGGCAGAAGCCGAAAGACTTAAGCAGGCTATCAACCTGTAGAGCGCCGCGTAGTTTCACGTTGATTGGCGTGAAACACGATGAGGGAAGATGAACTGAGATAATAAGAGCTAGTCAACATTTTGAGACAACTCGGGGATGCTTGGCGCTACTCGGGTTTCAGCTTCATTAGAGCACGCTCCACCGAGGCGCAAAATCTGGTCAGCGTCATTTTAATACCGTGTAGCCTTATAGTCATCGTTTCGATGCTGATTATGCGTTTATTGGTGGATTGGCGCGCAATGTGTCTGTTGGAGAATCCTTTTACCAGCTGGCCATTGGCGATACGGCGCGTGCACAAGACCCACTGGAGCTGACACCAGAGCCTCCTGACACTCGATCATATATGCAATGGGGTATCGGGATTATACCGAAGCCCCTGAATCCAGAATATGCGACGCTGTAGGACGGAGCAGAATAAGTAAATTTAAAAAAAAAACAAGATGGGATAACTGATTTAATTGTCCGCAAAGCAAAGAGGTATCTCATCAACCAGAATCAAGAATCAAGCACTATAGCTACAATATATCATCACGGGAAAATATTTGAATCGTCAAATCGCCAAAGAAAAGTGGGAAGGGTAATCAAAAAATCAGAGATGGGCAAAAAAAAAAAAAAAAAGCACGCTAAAAAGTCCAAGACTTGTTATCGATCCAAAATGGCTGGCTGGATGGGCACTCAGCGCTAGCTCTCTCCCATCCAACTATTATACGCCCCGTAAAGAACGCGAAACGCTTATTTAGCGGGAGCAGGGGTGGTATTTGAGGTACTGTATGTATCCGCAAAGGGATTTTGGACCTGGAAATCCTCTGACCGGTACTCATACCGAGCGGCGCCGTTGCTTGTAGGATCATTGCTCGAAGAGGGTGAGATCGTCGCCGCCGCAGGAGTCGTCGCAAACGGCGCAGGGCCTGGCGGCGATATAGGAGGGCTCGGCGAGTCCCTTTGGGGGAGAGGGGGCGCAGGGAGCGGCCGCAGGGCCCCTGATGCCGAAGCGTTGTCGTTGTCGGAGGCAGGAGACTGACTGCCGGATTTACCTAGCAGCTTGCGCGCATTAAGGATCGCACGCTGGTGCTTGGACTGGGCAACCGCCAGCTCATCATTTGTCTCAATAAGCGTCAGCAGTGTATCCTCATCTGGCGCGGGGTCAGTTGCGTGGATGTAGGATTGCAAGGCGCGGGACGCGGTGCGACACCGATCGGAAAATTCCTTGACGAGCTCGTTATCCAGAATTTCGGCCGGCGTTGTTGACTGGACGAACTGGATGAGTAGCTTGCCCGAATTTTTTGCTTCCTCAATACGGGCGGCCAGTTCATCGGCTGGCGGCAAAGTTGCGTTGTTCCTGGGGATAGGATAGGTTGGTTGCTGCGTTTGCGAAGACCTGAAGCTGAGCTGTATATAAGATAACCATTAGCGAGCCATTCATCGCGTGCCAATGTGTAGATAAATACACACCCCACTGGTCGACCGCTTAAGCTTGGTCTTTTCCTTCTTCCACATTTGCAGAATCACCGCCAGATCCTCATCCCAGGCCCGCTGGATTTCCAGGGCCTCCAGAGTTTGGCGGAGGAAGTTTTGCACATGGAGATCCCTTCCCTGGCGGAGTTGTTCTTTGACTGTCGCGACGAACTTGCCATCGAGATTGCGCGTAAAGGTGTGGCCGGGGTTGTCAATGAGGATGCGCATCAGCATGATGGCATTGTACTGCATATGCCCAGGGGTTGTTGCGGGATCGGCCAGGAGTCGGCGAATGAGATTGGCGGCTTCGCGGGCGGCATTCGGACTGGATTCGGCGCTTTCGACGATACTCGGGAGACGGACAAATTCGCTTCCTTGCTGTGAACAATGCGTCGTTAGTCGTCTGTTAAGTTGACTTGTGGGGTGGAAGAGGGGGAGATTCCGTACTGAATCGCCCGGGTTGCTTCCCGCCTCGCAGAAGGCCGTCTGTACCCGTAGTAGTCAGCGTCGTGTGATAGATCTTATCTGGAGAAGGGTCTTAACATACCATTTCCCGCAGGATCACAGCCTCCGGAGCGTCATCAGAGTAGTTGGAAGGCACATCGCGCGTGGGACCTGGTTGATTGCGAGAGACGATAAGCACTCGCTGATCGTTGTCTGGGCGTGGAGACGGTTGTTATTAATAGAAGGACTTACTGCGCTTGCCGAGGGAGCTGAGGATGCGCTTCATGGTCAAGGTGGGGAGGGAGAGAAGAAGGGAGAAGTGTTAGGGGATAGTAGTAGATTTGAGAGAGAGAGAGGTAAGAGAGAAGAAAGAAAAAGAGGGAGAGGAGTTGTTGGTGAGTTAGTTGACTCTGTTATTTCTCTCGGCTGTGTTTGCCTGGCTCAATCTGGATTAGGCGCCCGCCCCCAAAAAACCACCAGAAGTGGCGATGCTCCACGTAATGTCTCCTACGTAGTTTAGGTAGGAGAAGTCTTGGAAGGTCAACTATGACTATTAATGGTGATGCCTGGATAGTTGAAACTTTCAAGAGATATACACTTCCACTCCCACATCTCCCCGCAGTTTAAAGATCTGACCTCCGTCAGCAACATGCAGAAACAACAAACAAAAACAACCCTGTCAAAAAAAAAAAAATACACAGCCACCCTTGGCCACGGAGGTATGTATGGGTCTAGAACAGTCGAGGATTGGATTGCATGGAAAGAAGACTACGACAGCAGCAAGGGTTTGAACCAAAGAAATTTCCGTATACATTCATCATGAATATTAAACCCCACCGCAGGCGGAAAATGTCAAGAATCGTATGGGTTTGTCAAAAATATTTTCTTTTTGTATTCCTTTGAATGGACCAGGTATTTGTTCCGTACAACAGCAAACTCCGGCTTTATCCCAATTCATTCATTTTCCGACTGCTCAACACCCCCGACCCCTATTCATCCACTTAAGCCTCAATCAGAGCCTGGCGGATCTGAGCGCCGCGCTGGCGGGAGCTCAGGTGCTCGTTGCGCTTGACAGCGGCCTTGGGGACGACCTCCTCAGCCTCGGTGAGGATCAGCTCGATGTGGCAAGGGTTGGTCATGTAGGGGTTGATCTAAGCGTTCCAGTGAGTTAGTAGCTGCTATCATCCGGATCCGGTGGAGAAAATAGAGGGAAAACATACACGACCGTGGGCACGGTAAGTGCGTCTGCGGCCCTTAGGAGCCTGGTTGACCTGGATGTGCTTGACAACAAGGTTGCCAGTGTCGAGACCCTTGGTGTCGGCGTTGGCCTCAGCGTTCTTAAGGAGATCGATGAGGAACTTGGCGGACTTCTCGGGCCAGCGGGCCTTGGAGACACCGAACTGCTTGCCTGGAGAAATCAGTCAGAATGTTTGTCTCAAATCCGATATTATACCCATAATCCCATATATGATCGTCCTGGACATGAATTCGTTTCCATCCATTGTGGCAATACAAAATTCCACCTCTTCCTCCATCCCGTCCAAACTCTTCATGTCCAACCATAACCAATCTGCATCGGAAAGTAGGGAGATACAGAAGGGGGAAAAAAGCACTCACCCTGAGCGCAACGACCAGTGCTACCAGCGAACCGGCGGAAGGGAACGGCCTCGGCCTTGTTGGTGACGTTGTCGAGGAAGGTAAGGGCACGCTGCAGCTTCATGCCGTTGATGGCCTGGGCGGTCTCGCGGGTGTTCTTGAAGCTGACACGCAGGTAGGAGCCCCGAGCGCGGGCGCTCTTCGTGTTGGAAATATCCTGAGCAGCGTAACGGACCTGATGGAAAGAGGGAAAAAAAAAACCAATATCAGCAAAAGCCCCCTATTTCCCCAAAATAAATGAACACATTGTGTATCGACTGTTGTTCTCGGAAAACGCCATTTAACGGGGCGAAAGAAAAGGCTCGAAAGAAGAGAATTTCAAGACGACCCAAAACTCTTTCGCAATGAATCGATCGCAAGCCGTAATATCCGTAAACACAGAGGGAAGCCATCGTGGAGAGATAGAATCGATAGAATCTTGTCGGGAGCGTCCAATGTCGTCGGGTGGTTTTGCATCGTCCTTCAGTCTCAAATCTTCATCTTCTTTCTTCCCTTTTTTTCCAGCCGTCCAGCGCGTATAGTCGAATCCGAGAACCAGAGCGATATCAATGTGAAAGGATTGCAACACTCACCATCTTGAAGTGGTTGCCGAGCGGGGGGTGGTCCTGTTGTCGGGTGAGAAGGGATGTCGCTTTTTTTCAGAGTCGTCGTCCGCCGTCGACGATGACCCGTCGTGTGCTTTTTTCGCGCTTGGCATCCGCCCGCCCTAAGCGAGCCCTAACACTAGCCTGGATGGAGTCACCGCCCGGCAGTACAACTGGGATTGCTGAGTCATAGAGTGTATTATTCCGCTCGATTCATATTATGCATACAATCCTCAACGAATCGGATGATCCGATCGAAGGCCTCAGGCTCCTTCAGCCAATGTCCATCGTTGTCCGCACCTCGGAATTCGTCCCATTCCACCGTCATCCCCAACTGCCTCACTAATACCTCACGAGCCTGTCGCCCCTGTTGCACTGGTACCCACGCGTCATCTTCTCCATGGCTTAACAACACGGGGGTCAACAGCACGTTATCTGCATCCTCTCTCTCACTCCTCCCTTCTGCCTGGAACACCTCCGAGACAATCTCTCTGAGCCGACATGCCACCCCAGATCGACCCAACTCTCGTATCCTCTCCATATCCTCCATCCGCTCAGCAAACGGCAACCATCCACAGAATCCCAAAAACCCTCCTAGCGGTTCCATAATACCGTGTCCGGCCGCACAGAAGAAGACCGTCCACAGTGCCGTTGCCATGCCCTGACTCATTCCGCCCAGATAGACTCGATCGGTCTTCCCACCCAGTAGTCGGACCTCGTCCTCTAGGATTGTGAGGATATGTAAAACAGACTCTTTCAGTCCGTCAATCTGTAGTTCCTGCCGCTCTTGCGTGTCGGTGAGCGAGTATGCGTCGAACCAGGCGGTCATATCTTCCTGGAACCGCGTGTCCCTGCGAACCCGCGAGGTAGGGAATACCCATCGCCAGTTGGGGAGACATGCGGGTAGGTCTTGGAGCTTTGAAGTTGTGGAGGAGAAGAGCTCGTCAGCGAATTCGACGCCGTCACTTCCACGGCCGTGCAGTAGGATGATCGTGTGAGTGTGAGACCTTTGAGGATGACGGATGTGAGAGGGGGGGAATGTCATGTTATAATATTTCTTCAATGCACATGTTATTATTATTATTATTATTATTCTTCTTCTTCTGGATAATACTCTAGGACGCAAAGTGTGTGTGTGTGCGTGAAGAGAAAATGATTTACAAGAGAAGCGAAAGTGAAGTAAAAATGAATTGCTCGAAGGAAGCATAACCAATCATGATGATTAGCGCTGACTACCCATTGTGGGATGCCCCAATCAATCACCGTCCATCGAGTTTCCCTCTGGCCTGTTTTCTCTCCAACATCAAGATAATCCCCAGTGATCCAGCGGCCACCAAATACATTGCCCCCGTAAACATCTGCACCGGGAAATAAGGGCCCTGGATGCTCCCCGGATCCCGCAACTGCAATGCAACCACCTCCGAGACCGTCCCCGGTGCCACAAGGACCACCCAAAAGATACCCAAAGCACCATCAATGTCATCCATCCCAACCAGATCCGCCGCAACCGCCGCGACAGAAGCCCACAGCGTTCCAGCCTCAAGACCGACAAGAATAGCAAATGCAAAGAGCGACGCAGCGTCGGAAACAAACGTCCAGAAAACCATACACAGAATCCCACACAGCGCAGACGCGAGACCAGCCACCTTGACACGACCAAACCGATCACTTAGAATCCCCACCAGGGGCCGGCCAATAGCCTGTCCGAGGTTGAGAAGGGCGCTGGCGAGACTGCCATCGTTGGAACCCAGACCCACTGCCTGCGCGAAGCTGGCGAGACTAAAAAGCAGAGAGACGTATCCGAGGATACTGAAAAAGCCCCAGGCCAGGAAGAGGAGAAAGGGCGCGCGTTTCAAGAGCGCGGGCTTGAACGGGACGCGCGGTTTGGACGAAACCCGTCGTTCGCGGAGGAGCATGCCGCATACCAAGTTGACCACGAAGGAGAGAATCCCCAGGATGCGAAGAGCCCAGCGGAACCCGAGCTGTTGGATCATACTGTTCGTAGCGAGGGAATAGATCAGACCTCCGGTGCCGGACCCTGCGGCCACAATGCCGTTGGATACACTGCGTCGTTTCTTGAACCATTGGTTGGGGATCCCGACAGTACTGATGAACAGGCACCCCATTCCTAACCCGAAGCATATACCTTGGCTGAGGAATAGCTGCCAGCTGTGCGTGACGAATGACGCGCTGATCAGGGAGGCGGTCTCTAAAAGAACGCCTAACAGGACCACGCGGCGGGTCGACAGGAGCTGCGAGAGGGAGGTGACGATTGGCGCGGTGAGGAGGGCGCAGGAGATACTGAGCCCGCCGACAAATGCGTAGACTAACGCTGGTGTGTTTGGGAACTCATCATGGGACAGGTAGAAAGAAAGGAAAACTCCGTATGCCTGAGTGTGTGTTAGCTACTTTGATGCCCGTCTCGTTGGAAGCGGAAGGGGGTAGTATTTCTCACACTGTTGATCCCCCAGGTATGAGCGTTGATCAAGAATATACAGATCACACAGATCCATCCATAACCACCCTCAGGATAATCGTCATCTGTTCGGATTGGATCTGATGCCCGTTCGCGCAGTTCTAAGCCTGGCGTCGTCGGACCTCGAGACGGGGAAGACATCGGAGAGAGAGAGGGCCGAATAGTGTCGATAGAATTGCCCTGAAACCATATTATCTAGAATGACAGGACGACAATCCTGTAGCCTTTTATAATTATGATAGATGGTGAGAAAGGAAGATGAATGGGAGAAGACATACTACTAAGATCGGAGTTAGGGCTAAGGCTCCGACACGATCCACTCCGATGATGACGTAAAACAAGACACACTTGCTGCCTGACTCAACAAACCCTCATCACTATAACTATGCTTTGCTTCGAGGATATCCAGAATCCTGCAAATGGCAGAATCCCCCCCTGTGTATGCCTGCCATTTCTGTCGGGTGTCGAAAGTGGGATGCGATAAGTCCAGGCCTCGATGCATGCGATGTCTTCGAAATGGCCATGACTGCCATTATGATGCCCCAACACAGTCATCGAATCGCCATCGACGAGCACCATCGACGAAGAAGAAAAAGATTACAATAGATAGTGCACCACAGGATCAGGTGCAGGCTCAATCTCAATTTGAGCAGAGACCGACTAGCGCGTTGCTCACGACCAAGGCGAATCAGGTACAGTATTTCTTCATCGGATATAGTCTGTCTCGGAAACAATCAATGTCCATGCTGAGTAGCCGGTTTTAGACCCGGAACCGTATCCCTAAAGCATGTTCACCCTGTCGGCAGTCGAAGGTCAAATGTGACCGACGAGAGCCCTGTGGCCGCTGTGTAAAAACCGACAAAGAGCACGAGTGCCACTATCCAGCGGCCTCCCCGGCAGGGAACGAGGAGCAAAATCCATCCAAAGAGTGTATTCCCCTCTGGAAGCAAAAGTTCCATACGGCGATCCATTGGACGGTCATGGTGGAGAATGTAGGTTTCATTCAAGAAGGCAAAAGCACTGGATCATCACCAGCTGACTCCTACTTAACAAGATCGAGAGCCTTCTGAATCATCATCGCTGGCCGGAGAGATACGGACGACACATCGAACATAACCAGCTATTCTCCCCCATGGATAACTTCTTCGGATATGTTGGCCCTCTCCAAAATGCCACGCGAAGAACCCTGCTATCATACGTCCCACCTCGCAATGTCACCGATTGCTTCATAGAACACTATCTCAACATCATCGAACCCTCTTACCAGCTACTGCATGTGCCATCATTCCATGAAGAGGTTGAGACCTTCTGGGAGAAACCCAGTACTCTTGACGACGGATGGCTAGCCCAGCTGTTCGCCATACTTGCTCTGGGGTGTCAGCTGCACAACGCATCCATACCACCCGGCCAGCACATGGACTTTGAAGTCCTCCCCGAACGCTTATATGAAGCTGCCCAAGCCTGCCTGCAGCGGACGGCATTTATGATCCGTCCCGAGATGGCCAGTATTCGAACGCTCTGCCTCTTTGTGATAATAAAACAGACCAAACGACTGTTCTGTGCCGAGTCCGACGCATTATGGCCTGCCACTGGGCTGGTCGTTCGACTCGCCGTCATAATGGGATTGCACTCCACAGACCCAAAGCAAGGTACACAATCTACTGTGCCCACTAGCGTCCGAAATGCACTATGGGCTGCCGTGATCCTGCTTGACTTGCGCCAGAGTCTCGCATCCGGAATGCCGGTGATTCCACCGTCCAGCGAACTGATCGAAAGACCACTGCACAAAACTGAGGCAGACCAACCGAGCGACTTCCCCTTCCCGCTGATGATATACGACAACCTCCCTCAGATATTCAAGGTCCTTGAACTAGCCACATCCCCCCAGATTACCTCCTCATACGACTTAGTAGTCACATACGACCAGCAGATCCGCGAGCTCCTCAAGCACTACCACCGACAATTCCTCTCCGTCGAAAAAACCAATGACCACTCCTTCCAATGGACAACCGTCAACGTCTTTTTCCGCCGCGTGCTGCTAGCCCTCCACAGTCGCCTCTACCAGGAGCCGCAGGCCTCAACCCAGTACCCAGTCGCATACTGGTCCTCGCTCGACTGCAGCCTAGCGCTGCTGTCCGAGCAGCGTGGCCTGTGGGATTATTCCTCCTCGCGAGCGGGGGCCGCCATGGCGCCTTTTTTTGCGCGGCTCTTCCGGTCTGAGTTTTTTCTCGCGGCTATCACTGTCTGCTTCTATTTGGTGCAGGCTCATTCTCCGCTGGACTCGCCGAATAGTCCCAGGTGTCATGGGGAGGCTCGGAGGACGGTTTTGGAGTTGCTGACATCTTGTAAGGATGTTTGGGGGGTGGAGAAAGATGCGTCTGTTTGTCATAGTAGGGCTTTTGGTATGATTGATTCGCTGCTGCAGATATCTGAAGATGAGGTTGAAGGGAGAGTGGACTTTGAGTTCTCTTTCTAGATTAATTGATATGTGTACATTTTCACTCTAGAAGAAGAGCTCCACTGGACCGTAGTCTTTTTACTTTAAGTGATCTCTAACTAATCTTTAAGTATTCCATTAAGACCATCAAAACTGAGATATAGAACTATAATATGAGTAATTATTTCATACATTCTAGACAAGAAAAAGTCTACAAGATCTTTCCCCCCTGCAGAACGAACTAATCTAGTCGACATCCATGCGAAAGAAAAAAAACAAAACAAAAAACCAACAAGTATCCCCAAATCTATCCACTTCCACATAAGGAATAACGAACAGAGATTGCATTCTTTTCAAGTCCTATCATGGACAACCCCCCTTAACAACCCGCACAGTTATAAGACCCCAAAAACGTCTGCGTCGGAACATCAATATAACACCCCTGCAAATCAAACGTAATATGACACCCCGATTTCTTCGTATTAGACGCATACACCTGCCCCCCAAACGAGCGAATCATACTGGTAGAATCCGCATAATGATCCTCCCAGCCACTGCGCCCATTCAACGCATCGCCATCGCCATAGTGCACCGTCCAGAACGACCACAGGTTCTCCTTCACCAGGATGTATTGGTTCCTGCAGCCAAAATACATCGAACAGTACCCCTCTTGCCGCTTGTCGAGGTCCCCGCCATTGGGGTCAGCCCCGCCAATGGTCACGTTGAAGGACGAATCCGGGCCGAGAGGCTTGCGGATTGCGTGCTCCTCGTGGATGACGTCCGGGGAGCTCAGATCGAGGGCCTGGAGAGCGCCGTCGAGCTCGAGGAAGCCGTGGGTGCCGTTGGGGGCGTGGGGGTGTTTTGCGTCTAGGTAGACCACATTTTTGGGGGTTGCGCTGGGGGTGTCTCGGGGGAGGGCGGTGGTGAGGGTCGCTGCTAGGGCGACAATGCTCGAGAGGATAAGCTTCATGTTGTTGTTTGAGGGTTGGATTTTTTTTTTCTCTGGAAGGGTTAATGGTTGTTTTTATTGGGCGTGTAAGGTGGGTTGATTGGGAGCTTACTCACTGTATGCGACGTTGTTGAGTTGCGTAGACTATAGGAAAGGTATCTATACTGGGATGAAGCTGAAATCTCAATGGCTTTATACCAGCGCAATGGGCTCTGGATCTGTGACTCCCGGGCACCTGGTTCCATGCTAATCTATTCTTCCCTCCCTACTGGATCGGGGATTAATATCTGCTACATTCCTCAGGGAAGCCGCTAGTCCGCTAGCCTCCACATTGTCTCTGAACGTCCCCGGAGGAGGTGATCTTTGCCGACGTCGCTAACGATATACAAGCACTGGTGAGTTGCTTTGATTGGATAGGATTCAAATGACAGGATGGGAATTCTTGGCACATTTCAATTCTCAGCTACTCGATGCAGAAGATCAGACTACCTCAGCTGCACCCACGCCGCCGGGCTCCATACCTCAGAAGCCGGCCCAGGTGCCCGGATGGTGGATTGGCCTAGCTTAGATTCAGACTCTCAACTGGATGAAATTTGAAGTATGAGAATGTATTGCCAATTTGAACTCTCTGTAGACTCTGATTCATATCTACTTCCTATTCTGATGGAATAAATAAACACAACAGTCAGATATCAACGGAATGTAAACCAGACAATATTATCAAGCTGAATATTTCTATATATAGCTATTGTCCTCTAATCTCCCCAATACGTTCGATACTAAGTCACTTGTCCCATAGTCCAACCCCCCCCCCCCCCAAAACAAAGAAGACCAGCCTACCAGTGACCATTCTGTGAAAGCCACAGACTAATCTTCAACGCCGTCACTCTGTGAGCCGCAGCCTTAGGGTGAAAGCACGAGTTCTGTTGATACCTCGATGCCGCGCCGCCAAAACCCGGCTCATCGGTAAAGTTCGCAGGAAGCGATGCGGCCCACGCATCCCACACGGCCACCTCCGAATTCGTCAACGCAGGATTCCAGTCTCCTTTCTCGTCCAGCACAGTCGTGATATCGTTGAACCAAACCTCCTCGGCTTTGGCGCCCCGACCAACCGGGTCATCATCATTCGCTGGCTCACAGAATCGGTGACCGTTCCAAGTCTTCGGATCGTCAATGTTGATGTAGACGGCCTTATTGATTAGACCGATCTGGTCAATCACCTCCGTTTGGATTTTGGCGTTCACCTCTTCCACAAACTGATTCATCGCTTGGCGGGTGGTATATGTCATTTTCAGCTTCCGGCCAACCCAGAAAATGTCGAGGAAATAGGTGTCGTCGCATTTGTCGCCCTTCACGGGTGGGGCGAAGAATTTGGCGTAGCCCGTGATAAATAACACGCCTTCTGGGTTTAACGCCTGGCTGATAACCAGATTCGCCTTGTCCCGGTATTTGGCCCAGTTGGCCTCGTTTCCAATGGCTTGTCGGGCCTGGTTCAGCGCGTTGTCGCAGTTGGCCTGGGCATTGATGCCCGTTATACCCCAGGGGTAGACGCAATTGACCTGTTTGTGAGATCCTGATGTTAGACAACCTTTTCAAGGGAATATTTGATTTGATTTGGGGAAACGAGGGACACGTACCACAACATTTGCAAACCCAAAGTCATTGCCACTGATGGAAAGAGTCGCAAAATCCACTTTCTCGGGCAACGACGCAACCTGCGCATCGATGCCGTCGAGCACATCCCCTGAGCAGGAATAGAAGTCCCGCCACGCATACTGTTTCTGGAAGGGGTCCAGCTGCCATAGCTGGTAGGGATATGAGCCAGTCATGCGTGCGCAGGGATTGTCCCGTCCATCCTGTCCCTGGTTGATGAATTTGCCCGCGCCAATTCCGGACGAAAAGCTATCTCCAAAGGCCGCATAGCTTTTGGGGGCACGGAGGTTGGGGTTCTGATAGATTTGGATGCGGCCGCCAGAGCCACAGTACTCGCTGGCATCTCCGGCGCAAAGCTGGGAGCAGTCACTGTCCGACATCTGGTCTTGGGATTGGAGGATGTTGCCAACGTGGCATTCGCTGGGGGAATAGTATGTTAGCAACTTGATTTTTGACAATAAATTCAGTATAGACAAGGGGGAAGAAGAGAGGTACCTTCCAAACTCTACGCCGGCATATCGGAACCCGTTGGCAATCGCATAATTCACGCAGTCATCCACGGAGATGCTGTTATCTGTGAAGGAGTCTCCATCGAGTACTCGGGCATCGGACGAGTCCACGAAACACCCCAGATACTCGAACTCCCCGACTTGCTGAGTGAGAGTCGGCGTCGGCTCGCCTGTCGGTGGCGTCGTGGTGGTGGTAGTGGTAGTAGCAGTAGTAGTAGCAGTAGCAGGAGGAGGAGTTGTGTAGACACATTGGAAAATTCCATCCTCATACTCACAGGTCGAAGATGCCGTGGGACATGTACCGGATCCACAGATGACACTCCCATCGGCGATGCAGACCACAAATTGGCCCTGGTGATCACACCCACTCCCCTCGGGACACATGTTTTGGCCGAGACAGATGTCGATGTTGGTCAGCAAACACGCTGCGTCGTCACATGCGTAGTCTTGAGGGCATACAACACCCGCGCACGGGTCGGAACTTTGCCTTTTGTCCAGAGCATCGTTGCTGAGGGGCGAGGCCGAGGGGCGGAACACAGGGGGAGATACTGGGAAAGTCAAGCTGGTTCGATTGGAGGTCTGCAGGGCTGGGAGCACAGCTCCCAGAGCCACTGCAGCCTGCAAGGAGAGAAGGAGAGACTTCTTCATGTTTGAGGTTTGTGACTGGATTTTGGAGATAATCCGAAGGGCTTTTCTCCCATCTTTATAGTAAGTGCCTCATTCCAGGAGCCCTGGCTCTAGGACCGGGTTCGGGCTCATGGTGGATTTTTCGGGGATCACTTTTGAGCATATTAATTGATCCTGACGCTGTGGAAGCTCTTGTCGGCAAAAATTCCCCCCAGCGTTGTTGAGATGGATGGGTGAAGCTGAAACCTCAGCCCTAGAACTGCTGTAGCTTCATTCTCGTCAGATCTAGAAAGCGGAGCCTAGCGGACTAGCGGCAGAATTCCAATGAAACTAGCGTATACTCATTCTGTTTGGAGACTAGTAGTACTTGAGCTGAACAATCCAGGTCACTTCGAAAAAAATGAAAATAAATTGGGGGCTTCAGTAGAAGAAGAAGAAGGAAATATACTCCCCAGAGAAAAGTACTTAAACCACTCCGTGACCACCTCCATCATCAGCTTCGTTCTCTTCTCTACCGGACTCCAACCGCATTGAAATAAGTATATTCCCCCTTCTATATATTGCATTTAGAACCACACTAACAGTTCAAAGACTCATACACGCCATGAAGCTCACCTATCTCGCCAGCCTGTGCGCATTGCTCGCCACAACCACATCGGCTCTGCCCGCTGCTGAAGAGGTGACCGCGCGAGCCAACCCCGAAGTCTATGGACGAACCTGCTACTGCGGCGACGACTGCAACACTGTCAGCTGGATGTATGGGATCAACTGGGCCGATGGACCCTGTTTCAATTTCTACACGGGCCTGTCCGCCGCGTGGTCGGATCCTGGCGTCAAGTGCAAGTTCTACAATGCGGCCAATTGCAAGGGGTCGGTGATGTCGTCGTCGAATAACTGTGCCAATTCGAATGTGGGGTGGTTGTGGTCTGCTAGTTGCACTACGAGGTAGTTTTTTATGTTACAATCTATGGTTTATGTGGTTTTATGTCGGTGGTGATGTACTTATCTGAAAAGAGAGGGATTCAATGACGCTGAATGAATGCATGGTTTAATTTTAATTCCTATCTTCTATCGAATTAATCTTCTTCTTCTTCTTCTACTTCTTCTGCTGCTCCGGCACCAAAGTAATCATCTCTCCCTTCTCCACCGCCGACCGCAAATTCTCCAACACCAACAGCTCCATATCCTTCTGCGTCTCATAGGTCATCGTACCAATATGCGGCAACAGCATCACGCGCGGGTTATTGACCAGCCCTTCCTCCACCACCGGCTCATTCTCATACACATCCAACCCCGCAGACAACACCTTTCCGCTCTCCAAAGCCCCTACAAGGGCCTTCTCGTCAATCAACGCTCCCCGCGCCGTATTGACCACCACCACCCCATCCTTCATCTTCGCGAACTCCTTCGCCCCAATGATGTGTCGCGTTGACGCATTCAGCGCCAGGTTCAAGCTCAGCACGTCCGACTGCGCCAGCAACTCGTCGAACGATACATAGGTGGCGCCGGCTTCGAGCTCGGGCGCCAGCCGCGAGCGGTTGTGATAGATGATTTTCATGCCAAAGGCGCGGGCTCGGTTGGCCATTTCCTGTTTTTTATTATGATAGTTAGTGTCTTTTCTTTCTTTTTTTCCCCTCTGGAGTGAAGAAGTAGGGGAAAACTTACTCTACCGATTCCTCCCATTCCGAGAATACCGAGCGCTTTGCCCTGGGGGTCGCGGCCGAGGGTGGCTTGGCCTTGCCAGTTGCCTGGTTCAGAAATTCAATTGTTAGTTGGAGGGGTTTATTTTGGGGCGGGGAATTAATTAATTAATTGGACTTACCCGCACGAAGCGCCGCTAAGGGGACATATGCCTGACGCAGGGCTCCGATCATCAGGAAGATGCCTACATCGGCGGTGGCGTGATTGACGGCGACAGGGGTACTGGAGACGAGGATTCCTGTGATATGAGTTTTGGTTAGAATTGTATTCTTTTTGTTTAAAAAAAAATCTCAGGTTGTTACATACCTTTTTCTGTGCAGGCGGGGATATCGATGTTGTCATAGCCAGCGCCATTGTGGCAGATGTACTTGACGGATGTGGGGAGGGCGGCGAGGAGTTCAGCGTTGAAGGGACCAGTGAACTGAAGGGGAAGTCAGTAAATAATTTCTTCATTTTCTCTCTATCTTTCTAACAAAAAAATAAAAACAAAAACAAACAGGGGTTCAATTACCTTGGTGGATGTGTTGGAGCGGTAGATGACTGTGACATCGTCGTATTGGCCCTGTTGGCAATTGCGCAAGAAATCCTCACGCGTGCCAGTAGGGAATTCCTATTTGAACGGTCAGTAAAACCATTCACATCAGTGGCTGGTGTGAGGGGCTATGGAATCTATACCTTGAGAGTGAGGAGAGAGGAGAGCTCCTCCCATTCCTTGCGGGCGTGGGTGATGCCACCGATAAGCAGAGCGGAAGGCATGATGACGGTGTGTATGTGTGTGTATGTTGTGTGTCCAGAAGGTATGGGATGAGAAGAATAAAAAGAGAAGAGGAAAAGAAAAAAGGAAGAAATCGAGAAAGATATAGAAATTAATAAGAGGGATAGCCCGCTTTTTAATGGTGGTTCCCAGCGTGGATCACATTGCGTGGGGGAGACAAAGAAGAGCCGGTCGGTCTATACAGCACGGAGCTAGCCCTAAGTTGCGGGTAAATCCATCAATCGTAGGGCTGCTAGTTTGGTAATAATCCATGCGACTCGAGTCTTGAGAGCCTCCAATGGAATTAATGTCCCTGATCATGAATCCGGATAATTTGAAGCAGTGAATAGATAAGTAATTAGTGAGGGAAACTAAGAAGAATCAACGGGGATGACATCATCGTCGGCTATTGATCAATTCCCGACACGGATTTGATCCGGCCTAGCGGCGGCAACCCCCACGTTGACCAACTAAATGTCAAAAGCCGCTCGGAGATGGAGAAGAATCCAGGCAGTTTCCATGCGCCAGACGGTATAACAGAGCTCGATTCTTCTTCATTCACTCCCTTCCTCACTCATTTACCATCCTAACTTTCTCCCTATCTCTATCAATCGCCAACATGACCTCCCCCTCTCAAGCTCTCGTCCTCCACGGCGCCAAAGACCTCCGTCTAGTAAGTTCCCCCGTACCTGAATTCTACTCAGGATATACCCTCCCCTTATACTACTAAGATACTGACCATAAAAACCCACAGGAATCACGCCCCATCCCACCCCCCACCCCCAACGAAGTCCAGATCGCCATCCGCGCCACCGGCCTCTGCGGCTCCGACCTCCACTACTACACTCACGGCCGCAACGGCGACTTCGTCGTGCGCGCCCCCATGTGCCTCGGCCACGAATCCTCCGGCACCGTGACCGCCACCGGCGCCGCAGTCACCACCCTGCAACCCGGTGACCGCGTCGCCCTCGAAGTCGGTCTCCCCTGTCGCGTCTGCAGCTACTGCCAATCCGGCCGCTACAACATCTGCCCGGCCATGAACTTCCGCTCCAGCGCAAAGGTCTTCCCGCACGCCGACGGCACCCTCATGGAACGGACTAACCACCCGGCTAATATGTGCCACAAGCTGCCTGGTGGTGTGAGCTTTGCGGGCGGTGCGCTTGTCGAGCCGCTTGCTGTGTGCCTGCATGCGATTCGCCGGAGCCGGCCGCCGACGAAGGCTGAGGTCGCACTTGCGCAGGAGCTGGAGGGGCCGTCTGCGGCGTTGGTGTTTGGCGCTGGTGCGATTGGCTTGTTGCTGGCGGCGGCGTTGGCGACGACGCAGCCGTTCGGGGAGATTGTTGTTGCGGATATCGACCAGGCGAGACTGGATATTGCGGAGCGGTTGGGGCTGGGGTTGAAGACGATGTTGATTCCCCGGGCGGAGGGCGCGCCGGCTAAGGATGCGCCTCATGCGGAGCAGGTGGAGTTTGCGCTGGGGAATGCGCAGAAGGTGGCCGGGGAGTTGAAGGCGTTGGTGTCTGGTAAGGTGGGCTTTTCGAGGGTGTATGATTGCACGGGCGTGCCGGCTTGTGTGCAGGCGGGCATTTATGCGGCGGCGCCCGGCGCGGTGCTGGTGCAGATTGGCATGGGGAATCCGGTCCAGACGGTGCCGCTCGGGGCGGCGGCGTTGCGCGAGGTCGATATTATCGGCGTGTTTCGATATGATGGGTATGCTTATCCGGCGGCGATTGAGTTGGTGGCAAGTGGGAAGTTGGATCGTGTGGAGGAGTTGGTGGTCACTCATCGGGTGAAGTTGGAGGATGGGGATCGCGCGTTTGCGTTGGCTGGGAAAGGTGTGGATGAGGATGGGAAGCCGGTCGTTAAGGTGGTTATTGAGAGCTAGACTGAGTTGTTTTTTTCTTTCCTATGATGTGATATGATTTGATATACCCTGGAGGGTTTGGGTTTGCAATGCATGGTGTTAAGTAGAAAAAAGACAGAGAGAGAGAGAGAGAGAGAGTATCGCTAGAATTGGTTGATTGATTTCATTATGTTAATTTCACTATGTTTATTTCAATCCTCCTGCCAGTAGCAAGCTTTGTCCAGTCATGTATCCTGTCGTCACCAGCATGGTGACCACATTTGCGGCCTCCTCCGGCAAGCCGAGTCGCTTCAACGGGATTGTCGGCGCGATATCGGGAATCGCCGCTGCGTTAGGAACCATCCCTGTATCTCCAATCATTGCCGGCGCCACGTCATTGACGCTGATGTTATATTCAGCCAGTCGGGTGGACAGGTTCTTCATCATGCCGGTCATGCCGCCCTTGGATGCTGCGTAGTCTTCCGTCGCGCGCAAAAGTAAAATTAATTAGCCTCTGCTTATCAGGGAAAATGTATGTATGTATCATCACTCACGACATCCGTTCATCCCTCCGCCATGTCCAGCAATCGAGGACATGAACACAATGCGACCCCAGCGCTGGTTCCTCATGTGGTCGACCACCCCCTTCACCAGGATAAACGACGCTCGCATGTTGACGTTAACCGTGTAGTCGAATTCCTCCAGGGGAATATCCCACACGTTCTGAATGCGTTTCCCATGCCCGGCGTTAGAGACAAGAATGTCCGGCCGTTGCCCATGTTCCTTGTCGATTTGCTCGAACATTGCCTGGATTTGATCGGCGGAGGCCACATCCACCTGGTGAACGGAGATGCGGAGATCGGGGTACGTGGCTTTGAGCCCATCCACCAAGGCCGTGATGGCGGCGAGGTTGTTGGAGTACGTCAGGGCGAGGTGGGTGCCTTTCTCTGCAAGCTGGCGCGTACAGGCTGCGCCGATACTATAAGCGTGTTATTCTTCTTGTCACCCACTCGTTCAACTAATAAGCCAGCGAAACCCACCCTCCAGAGGCGCCGGTGATCAAGGCCAGGCGGCCGCGGATTTCATTCAATTGCGCCATGTTTGCGGAGATAAATGTTGGAGAAGAGGAACGGAGAATTATCCCACGGGGACGGACAGGTTCTTGAGAGATGTAAATATGTTGTACCCTCGGTCTGAATCCGTGGATCGGAGAAAAACCCGAGTTGTGGTGGCACCCCCGCACTGCCCCGCATCGGCCAGATGCAGTAAATACAGTAGCCGCAGTGGCTCTTTCTAGTTAGTTATGGAAGAGGGTCGGGATATGTTCTGGTTCTGGTACATATGGGTCCATCGCCAAGAGAAGAATGTGATAAAGAGTATATGGGTTCACCTGATTCCAAACAATAAGGAGAGAGATGTTGTTGGAGACGGCTCGGTGGAAGCACGGTCATTCAAATAAACAACCCAGTTCCAAGACAGGCACAGCGAACCAATAGCATGATGCCAACACAAGCACATGGAACAAACTAACCGTGATTGAACAAATATTAGATAAAAGATATAATAAATAGGTATCTGTCTAGAGTTAATACAATAATTAAATATATTTTAGGCCAGAAAGACAGGCGTCAGGATCAGCATGCTCGTATAATTTTGCTCGGTAAGTTTTGAATACAATCAGAACAGAAGATTGGTAGTGAGATCGCCAGTCCATGACGGGACCTGCCACATCTGCGACCGATCTTGTCCCGTTTGGTAGAGTTCGGAATTCTGGAATGCATCAAAGGCCAGTATATTAGTTCCCGATATCTGGTCTCCAGAGACATAATCCCCAACCGCTTCCAGGTCCAGCCAGGAGAAATCATTCGCGGGACTGAAGTAGAACGCGCTTTGTTCAGGCAAGAGTTGCGGTATGTTACTGCTCTGCATCCTAATATCACTACCCCCCTGGTGTGTGCCTGCAGGAGAGGCGGTTGTAGTCGATTTAGACTTCCACAGGAGCTCGAGAAGTTTCGAGTATCGCGAACCAATGTCGTCTGGCCCGGCACTTGCGCGTCTGAGGACTTCGGTCGTCCGAGTCACGAGATCACGTACATTTATTTCCTCTGCAGGAAGCATGACTCCAAAAGAACGAGCCTGTTTTTTTTGTGTTAGCAAAAAAAAAAAAAAAAAAAAAAGAACCAGACAGGATAGTGTAAGATTCGAACCTTGTATAAGAACACTGCTGCATAGATTCCGTACAAATAGAATCTAAGAGGCATGAAATGGAGGTGCTTCTCGGGATGGACTCCATCGACAAGTATAGTCAGGTATGTTTTGGCAGCATCGACAGATTCATAGATGAATCGTGCGTCTTGCCTCGATGCCACATTGTTAAACGTGGAACGTAAATGTTCCCTCTGAGACTGGTCATCATTTTTGAGCTTCGACACTAGCGATTGCGAAATGGCGGCTTGGAATGCGAACGCATTGATGTATAGTCGTAGATACTCATACGACAACTGTAGGGTGACCTGCATTGGTTGCGAGCCTGCACCCAAGTCAGTATATAAAGGTACTCTGCTGAAAATACGGACTAGGCTCACAAGGCAAGGACCCCCATCGAGACTTCCATCGTAGAATTGCGAGACGAAAGTCATCCACATATTTCACATAATCGCCCATAAGCATCATTTGGTTACTCGTGCGCATGCCAGAATAGAGCACATCATGCACATTCCCGTACAGCTGAGTGAGGTCCAAAGTAGCCTGGATGATCCGAGCATAATCTTCGTCCCCTTCTTCGACGGGCTGTAAAGAAGGGAAGTCCTGACTGACCAAGCCCGTCATTGGTCCCGGCCCTCGCGACCAAAATGCCCGACCAATACGAACAGAGACTAAGCGATCGGAGATATAACAACTAGTCCAGGCTAATCGCCTGCGGGCTTCATTCTCAGTATCCCCAGGAGAGTCGCCCCGAAACGACGTACGATCCAAGCCGAGGAAGTAGCCTGATCGCAGAGCGAGTCCTACATGCATCCATGCGGCGCGATCCTCTTCTCCACGACCCACGCGTTCTATCCGCGGCCGAAGCCCTTGTGGTTCCCACTCCGCAAGAAGCAGCAGAGCCTCTACTGCCTCAACATCGCAGTCTACCCCAGCTGCAATCCCGGAGATCAGCTCGTGCATGTATTTTGAACAGTACTCGTGGATCTCGGGGCGTTCCACCAAGTCTTTCGAGGCAATGGTGAGTACAGCGGTGAGTAAATGCTTCTCATTCGCAGCGAAGGAATCTAGCGCACTCCGATGAAAATACTTTCGAGGAACCAAGGGAAGATATGGGTGGAAGTGTTCGGCGTAGCGGGCCACGAGTTGCCATACAATTCCAGGATCCAGAGACCGTGTTTGTACTAATCGGTAAGCCTTGATCCCGGTAGTTGATTGAAAATCAGCCACAGCGCCATCTTGGAATGCATTGTACGAAAAGGTATTAGGAGCAACGCGCAGAGAGTCCGAGGTCGTTTCCGGGCTTCGATCGTCGGCGCCTCTTTTCGCAATGCCAGTCAAACATTGCCACGCATCAGAGGGATTCTGGGGAACTGATCCGATAGAGGCGGTATCTTCGTCATCTACCGATACCGAGGTTGGTGCTTGAGGGTTCGGGGGCACGAAAACCACGGGGCCAGGATAGGAAGTATTCGTAGGCTGGCGGTTGCCGGAACTGCCCGGACTAGTTGAATCCATGATCAAATCTCGTTGAGGGGCAGGGTTGGAGTCCGGAGTAAAATTTTTCATTTTGTTTTTTCGAATGCGACGACCCCCGCGATTGGAGCTTCCCAGGACGCAATCCCGACCATCTCGGAGGCATCGTTGGCATGGAGGAACCCCTGGACCCCCATTACCATCCCTAAAAGAGGTTTTTTAGGTGAGAGACTTGGATAAAAGTCACCGAGTTGCAACTTACAGATCACACTTGGACTTGCGCTGCCTACAATGCAAACATGCTCTTGACACGCGCTTCATCAGGTGATCGGAACGAGATTTCGACCGCGACTCAGGGGTGCTCCCCAGCTGCGAGGATAAGTCGTCCTGGTCCATTGTAGCTGGACACAGACAAGATTAAAACCGGTCAGCCAATCAATAAAAGACCGCAGAGACGGCGGTTTTTCACCAGCACATCATGCCGAGTGAGTACACTCGTGTTGTCAGCGACAGGTGGAGATACGAGCGAGAAAAATAAAAACAAAACTCCCCCGAGATCTCCACTCGAGTCCAGAAAGATTGATTGTAAGTTAAACCCTCAGGCAGGAAGAATAACAACTTGTGATCTAGTACAATGAGGCTGGGGGTGTTCAGTCTGCAACTTGCATTCAGGGAGGTATAGCGTTAGGAAACTCGATCTTCGTTATTTTCCCCACACATGGAGGTGTTCTGTAAATAAGTCAGCCGGGAGCTTAGACTTGAGAATGGGCTAATGCCACGCCATGGATTCCAAATGGTTGGGGCAAAGGCGCAGGATGATCGGCCGCGGGGGAGGCATACCAATGGCTGCAGACTCACGGCTAAGACGGAGCTAGACAGGGGGATTTCGGCCGTAATTATTGATTGTTACATCGAATACCACATATGAATAGGATGAGTAAAACTCAATGTCCTACTGAGTTGGAGGAACAAGCGTTGCGTAAGAAGACGAGAAGATGAAGAAAAAATGTTTGTTGGTAATGATGAAAATGAATGATTAAAATCTGGTTTCTTTTTTGGGGTGTAAAAGTCACTGGACTCTAACCTTTTTTGGTAGTCCTGCAGTGGAATTGTTAAACAATTCTGCCAGATCTACCAGCGATGTAAACAGGATCAGATGATAGGGTCTATATGAATTAGATCAGTTTCCTTATTTTTATTTCCCTAAGACAATGTTGTCTTCATTTTTGTTAATTGATAAATAAACAATATTTCTACAATGTCAGAGAAAAGAACATGTTCTCAGCCACATACCCAATCTGCTATGAATGAGCCAAGTACACTTGCACAATTCAATTGTATTCTTGTTGTAATCTGAAACATTCCACTTCCCAATTGCATTATATTAATACTATTGTTGCTATCCAGTCAGATCCTTATAATACAGCCATGCCGATAAATACCCAATTCAGACACACACACACACTGAAATGGGCATAGCCGACCATGCGGGGTATCGGCATTTGACGGCAACGGACATGACCAGTTTAGTGATGTAAGTGAATTAATTGCCCCACACCAGATGAGCAACAGTGAATGATTAAATAATTATCGCCGTTATTCTTATTCACTGTCTTCACATTTTGCTCACACCAGCTATAAAAGATAGACAGAAATTATCTTCTTCTTCTTATTCCATATCTTACTCTCAGACACATACTTTCAGTCACAAACCTGAAATTTCCACCACCATGTCTGCAGCTATCCCCGCACTCTTCTCCCTGGGAGGAAAGACGGCAATCGTCACTGGAGGTACCAGAGGTATTGGTCAGGCCATGGCCATTGGTCTGGCTGAGGCTGGTGCAGACATTGTCCTGATCCAGGTATGTACATCAAACTCTATCTATCAGCTACAGGCGCAAGGAATATATGCAGTAGAAAACATATGAAGCTAACAATCCACCAGAGAGACGAGTCGAACACAGCAACACGCGACGAGATTGTCAACCGCGTTGGCCGCAAAGCCTGGATCCACGTGGCTGAACTGTCAGACCGAGAGGCCATCAAGGGCGTGATCCCCGCCTTAACAAGCCAGGGCATCAAGCCTCAAATCCTTCTGAACTGCGCCGGAATCCAACGACGACACCCCAGCGAGGAATTTCCCGACGAAGATTGGGACGAGGTAAGTTCTCTCTCTCTCTCTCTCTCTCTCTCTCTCTCTCTCTCTCCTAACCTACCCATTATTTATCTGGCATGTTCCAAAAACATCAAGATGAAACTAGTCAGCTAACGGCTATATTTTATGGCACCACTAGGTTATCCAAGTCAACCTTACCTCCGTGTTTACCCTGTGTCGTGAGTTTGGAGCCTACCTCCTAGCCCGTGATGCGTCCGAGTTCCCCTCCGGCCGGCGTGGCTCGATCATCAACGTCGCCTCCCTGCTGTCCTTCCAGGGTGGCATCACCGTTCCCGCCTATGCCGCGTCCAAAGGAGGGATCTCGCAGTTGACGAAAGCGCTCTCCAATGAATGGGTGGGCAAGGGTCTTAATGTGAATGCGATCGCCCCCGGATATATTGCGACGGACATGAACACGGCTCTCATTAATGACTCTAATCGCAATGCGGGGATCATGGCTCGAATCCCTGCAGGGCGGTGGGGGAAACCTGAAGACTTCAAAGGCGTGATTGTCTTCCTCGCCAGTGAGGCCAGCAGCTACGTTTCAGGAGAAATTGTCTGCGTGGATGGGGGTTGGATGGGACGGTAAAAGGGAAAAGAAGGATGACGAAGTGTTTTCATTTTGCGGGGGGGGTGGGGTTTTCTTTTTCTCTCTCTCTCTCACATCCGGAATCCTTCGTGCCAGTGTCATTATTATGATTATGATTATTGTCGTTAGTTACTATTCCCAAATAGAATAAATTCTCGAGTCCTTGATCAAGACGGCTAGTAGTTTTGGCCCGTGCATTGTAGTATGACCTCAATAACGCGGCAGCTGTCCGCTTCTGATCTGATGATGCCTGGAACCGCCGTTGGCAATCAGGAGCTTCAAATAGAAACCGTACCATGCTGTTAGTGTAGATTCGGATAAATTATGTCTCATTTGCATCATATTGGGTGTTATCTTGGACCCAGGTGCCCAGCGTGCGCTAGAAGGAACTATTACTATCGGCTAAACTAGTGGCTGGTATCTTTTTCACCAAAGGAATATTGCGGAAAATAAGTCCGATCAGGGTTTAGGTGCCAAGTCGGACTGAGGATGAAGAATCAACAGATGCATTATTATTGTCACTATTATTATGACTATCATCCTTCCTCCGTAGGTCTCGTATTCTGAGTTTGAGTCTGTATAGAAACGATGGTTAGGGCACAGGCAGAACCCGTGACAGCCATGTGATCGGGAACCCAAACTGCTGCAACTTCTTCTCTTTGTTCGGGGAAGAATTTGACCCTCGACAAGTCAACTAAGTCAACTGTCTCAACCTGAATCATGGGCGGTGTTCTTTTTTTCCTCTCTCTTCACCCGGCAGTGGGTCGGATCATCCATCACCCAATCTGGAGCGGGAGTTGAAGTCCAGCCTGCCTTACATGAAACACTTGCCATGTACGCTGCTAAAGCCAAAATTTCAGAATTAAAAATAAAAAAAATAAAACTACCGGCGACTCGCTCAGCTGCTGACGGGAATTCAGGTGGAACTGTAAACCAATCATTAGATTCGTGCCACGGGAATATGACGGAGAAGTGCAGCACAGCGACCAGGGGTAGACACTGACTCGGCGCCACTTGTGCGACGATCTCTGCCGGTCGGATATCTCTGTCCAAGAGACTATGCTTCCTTGGTGAAGGCCAGATGGTCTGCCTAGCGTCTCCGGGCGTGTCCATTTGTCTTGTCTTAATTTCGAGACGACTAGGCAGGGGACGGGGGGGCGTTAACCCCGGAGTGGCCCCGACTGGCTCTCAGCGCATCATGGCGCTCGTCTTGGCGCCCATGAGGATGAACATGAGCTCCGGACAAAGATCGGATCAGGCCATGGAGATTATTGATTATTAGGATTATTCCTGCGAGGTCAGTGGATGGATCTGGGGAATGGGGCTGGTGATCCGCAATCTCCTTTCCCTTTTCCTTCTTAAGGTTGACAGGAACCTTTTTGACTGTCTCCACTGGTTTGTTTTGCCCCTTTACCTTTTCTCTTGGATTTGTTCTTCTTCACTGGTGCAGCCTGCACTCTCACTCACTCACTTTTCTCAATAATCCCATTTTCTTATTGTCACACATTGATTGTTTATGGACATCATCTGTTACTACTGGTAAACTGTCTCTGGTTGGACAGTTGCATGTTTCAGAATTTCTTCACGTCGAGGTTTTCCTTCACGGCTTTCACTCATTTGTCTCCATGAATGACTCTTCACAATCACAATAATAGATTCTTCTCTCTGGTGGACTTCTTTTGTCTCTCTTTTCTTTTGTCCATGTTTATTTTGCCTCTTTCATCTGCATCTTCAACGCTGAGCGTGATTCCCCCTTGCTGAACTATGCATATAGGACAAACTTCGGTAAGTTCTTCCACTGCTGGCCTGCCACTTTGACAAACATCAGAGATAATGACAACAGTGTTGCTGGGAGAAGATTCTCATTCTCGAATTCGCACCTCTCTCTCTCTCTCTCCACAGAGCCACTGGTCTGTCGGCTGTGCCACATTCCTTGATAGGCTCTTCGATCAGGTCACCTGGAACTATTTAGACAAACAAAAGGCATTGTTCCAAGAATAATACCCACGACATAAAGAGATCGATCTTCGGTCGCCTCCATGAATCGGCAACGGCATTGTTTATAATCCATCGACCGTACTTGTTCGATATTTCGTCATCTTCGATCACTAGACGCCTATCCTTTCCATCTCCCTTGGTTGTTGCATGCTTTAACCGCCCGCATTCCTACCGTCGCCCTGTCACCACGCATTCTTTTCAGCGTCATCTTACATATGCTCTACGATTGACGGATCTCTCATCCGCTGTTGATTGCCACAAACCCTAGGCTTTCTCCATTAATATCCGTTGGATCGCAGTCGAGAAGTTGACGACTTCTACACGACTGCACTCCGTCTCCAATGGATGATCTTCGACGTCGCCTCTCCCCCCGGGGCCATTATGGGACAAATGCGACGTACGTGTACGAATACTCTCGAGGCCTGAACGGCGTCAATGTGCCTCGCGACGTGCTCTTTACCCGCCTCATCTACACCACCGTGATCGTCATAGCGTTCGTCATCTTCTGCATCCGCATCGCCCAACTCAGTCATGGCCACCTACGCTTCATCACATCGCTCGGCGCTAAGCGTCGACAGCAAACATACTGGAGTCGAGAGGCATCGTCAACATGGGCTACCATCAAGAAACACATCCTCTATGCGCCTATCAGTCGCAAACGACACAATCGCGAGATCCAACTCTCCTCCGCCATCAATGTCGGCACCCTTCCCTCGCGCTTCCAAGCCATCCTCATCCTCCTCTACGTCGCCAGCCAAATCGCCTACTGCGGCTTGCTCGACTACGCCGTCAACGAGAAGGCCGCTCTCGTCGCCGAGCTACGCGGCCGCTCCGGCACCCTCGCCGTCCTGAACATGGTGCCTCTCTTCCTCCTCGCCGGCCGCAACAACCCCTTGATCCCCCTCCTCCACATCAGCTTCGATACCTACAATCTCCTGCACCGCTGGCTCGGCCGAATCGTCGTTCTCGAGAGCGTCATCCACACGGCCGCCTGGGCCGTCAACGCCATCGACGAAGGCAACTCCGCCGACATGCTGCTCCGCATCCGCACCACCCCCTTCTTCAGCTGGGGCTGCGTCGGCAGCCTCTCCATGGTCTTCCTCATCCTACACTCCCCCTCGCCCGTCCGCCACGCCTTCTACGAAACCTTCCTCCACCTCCACCAGCTCGCCGCCTTCCTCGCCTTCCTCGGCGTCTACCTGCACCTCGACCTCGACAACCTCCCCCAAAAGCCCTGGCTGATCGCCGTCGGCGCCATCTGGCTCTTCGACCGCATCGCGCGCCTCACCCGCCTCCTCCGCCTCAACTTCTCCCTCAAAAAGGGCCCCACCAAACTCCGCATTGAGGCCCTCCCCGGCGAAGCCTGCCGTCTCACCTTCGACCTCCCCAACCGCGTCCACATCCCCGCCGGCTCCCACGTCTACGCCTACATCCCCTCCATTGCCTGGTGGATGTCGCACCCCTTCTCCGTCGCCTGGGTAACCCCCAGCAGCTGCACCACCGTGCCCGTCCTCACCGACCGCCCCCTCCGCCCCTCCCCCTCTTCCAGCACCAGCAGCAACCTCTCCCTACTTGAAAAAGCACAACCACCACCTCCTCCTGTCCAATTCCACCTCGACGACTACATGCAAGACACCAGCAAACCCACCAGCGTTTCCCTGGTCGTCTCCGCCCGCGAAGGCATGACCCGCCGTCTCTACGACCGCGCCCTCGCTGCCCCTGCCCGCACCCTCCACACCACCGGCTTCCTCGAAGGCCCCTACGGCACCGCCCACAGTCTCGCCAGCTACGGCACCGCCGTCCTGTTCTCCGCCGGCGCCGGCATCACCCACCACGTCCTGCATGTCCGCGACCTGATCACCCGTGCCGCCGACGCCCGCGTCTCCACCCAGCAGATCTTCCTCGTGTGGTCGGTTCGCTCGACCGACCACCTCACCTGGGTGCAGCAGTGGATGGACCAGGTGCTGCGTCTGCCGGGTCGTCGCGATATGTTGACCGTGAAGCTATTCATTTCGAAGCCGAAGAGCAGTCGCGAGATCGTCTCGCCGTCGTCCACGATTCAGATGTTGCCTGGCAGGTGTCGGCCGCAGGTCGTGCTAGATGAGATTTTGCCCGACAGGGTGGGTGCCACGGTGGTTTCGGTTTGTGGGCCGGGGGCGTTTGCGGATGAAGTTCGCGCGGCCGCTAGAGGGAGTATTGGGAAGGGGATGGTGGTGGATTTTGTGGAGGAGGCTTTTACTTGGTGAGATTGATGGATGGATAGATCCACTTTCTTTTTGGCATTTTTTTTTCATATGTACATTTTGCATTTTACTTTTGTTTTGCATCAGCGGTTTGGTGTGTTGGGTTTGCTTTTTTGGGGAAGGGCGTAAGGAGTGTGAAGAAATCAGGGGATGTTTTTTTTTAACTGTCTATCTCTTGGAGATGGATTATTCGATCTTACAAATGAATCCTGATACTACCTTAGGTGTCTTAGGTGGTCAAAATATGTGTGTCCCTATATATCTCGACTATTAGAGAATAGATATAACGTCCATCATCATCCAAATTCAAGGTTATTCTGCAGTTCTTAGTAGATATTCTAGCTACCTCCCTTCCATGAGCTTCATACACTGACATGAAGATATCCCCATAGATAACAGATACGTGGGGTTGTCACGAAAGCAAATGCGACAGATCAGATCACATCAGATCAGATCAGTCTATCTGACCTTGACATTGACTAGAGCCTAGGCAATGATGCACCCTCCCCCATCACCTCACACATCAACGGATCCCGAAGAAGTCGACGCATAGCTTCCAGCGGCAGAGCCACCCTCGCCTCCACAAGGCACTGAGCCCCAGCTCTTGCAGGCAAGATACAGACCGTGCCATCGTTGCGATTCTCCGCCTGATCAAAGTCCACCACCGGGCCCAGAACCGAGCCAAAGTCCAGCCCATACATCCCCATGCGCCGGCAACTGGTCAATGTGATATCCCCTTGTTTGAATGTTGAGCTCCAGTCGCCGCTGTCTTCTTTCTCCCGGATCAGGGCCTTGATGTACACATCGTCCACGCCCAAGCGCGTGGCATGGACGTTGAGCGCGAGGTCTGAGAGAACTCGCAGCTCGGAGGGGGTCGATACTCCGGCTGTCATTGGGGGATAATGCTGCCACGAGATGTTGTTGTGATTGTTGTTGTTGCTCGGCATCGACGCCAAGATAGGCTCTCTCGGTGTTGTGGTTATAGGTGGGACAACGCCGTTGCCCACGTACGAAAGTGGAACTGGGGGGACCACAGTCCGTCGAATCTCTGTGAGGAGAATAAGCGCGCTGAGGGCTGGGTCTGAGTCTTTTGGTTCGGGGTGCTGGTGTCCATACCGTGCTCTGACTATGGTGAGCCACAGCAGCGCGGTGATAATGTCGTTCGACGAGAGTAGCGGAGGCGGCTGCGGCTTCCAGGGGGATCGATAGCACCGCCGCCGCCGCACGAATGCGTCACAGGATTTTTTCAACGACTCGATGGTGGCGGGTCTCAGTCTCAGACGGCGGCTGATGAGGCCTTCTGCAGTCTCGAACGTGGCGGTTTTCAGGGTTTGAAGACGACGACGATCGCCTGGAGGGTCTGCGGCACTCCTGCCGGTGGAGGTGACGCTGGTCGTCGTCCCCTGGAGTCTATGTCGTCCTTTCATGAGGCTCGCTTCCAACGAAACATCCCGGGCGGCCGGGTTTGGCTGTCGACAACATTTTGCCAATGCCGCCTGGACGATGACGAAGCCGGCGCCATCAAACACGGAGTGATGGAAGGAAACGGCTATCACTAGCCCGTCGTCCAGGATGTTGGCCTGCCAGCGGATGACGGGACACACTGGTGCAGTTATCATGGCCGGAGGGATCGGCAGGTGGCCATCAGCCAACAAGGCATCGGCTGAAACTTCATCGATGGATTGATTCTCAAGGCGCTTCACTCGCAGAACGGGGGGGAATTCACGCAGCGAGTCCGGCGTTGGAGGATGAACCTCTCGAATGGAGTGATAGTTGGTCCGACCATCCTCGCTGGGAGTGATTCCTACTACTACATTCCCAGCCAAGAAGTGGTTTGCGTCGAGCAAGTGGCTGAGGGCGTTTTCGAGGATCGGAACGGCTCTCTGGGGGGCCTCTAGTCGAAACGAGTAGAAGAATGTGATGTAGCATATGGGCATCATGCGGTCGACGGGGGTGACCCGGAACGGGGTGAAGGAGAAGTTCATAATGTTTCTATCTGCGAAGTGAGCCTATAGAATATCCTTCTAAGATATCCATATTGGTGGTTATATATAGGGTTTCGGATCATCAGATCAGATGTCAATGCATATATGGACATAAGGAGACCTAGAGTTGACGGATCAAGATCTAGAACACGATTATATCATTTTCTGAACCTTGTTCAGCTTTTGAGGCTTGATCAGATGTTCTGGGTCTAGTTGTTAGTTATTGTTAACTTTTCTGAATCTTGATCTCATCTCCCGAAAACTAACCCTAATCCTACAACCAGAAGAACGGCGATCTCCGCTGAAGCTAGAAAATCAAGTACCTAACACATGTGATTGATTACATCTGAAAAACTCATTGTTATCTATCTTGATTATTGAAGTGAAACCATGGGACCACTTCCTTCCTTTTCAGATCTTCATCGTCGATGGATTCATTCTCCCGAAAACGTTCGATCTGCTTGTCCATAACCTCATACTTAAACCCTTCCAGCTTTGATAGGATACGTTTGATTCCACAAGAAATGAACTGGGCGCGAATGTGGCATCGAAGCGTTCGGTCATACTCAGGTGCATCCACAAGCATGTTAATAAAAAATGTAGTTGAAAGACAATACTCCAAGAAAAGATTCTGCTCGCCGTCGGTCTTGCTACTGGAATTGTGCATGTGCGGCTGAGTAGTATCAATCGCCCCCTCAAAAACGCGCATCCAAAGGTCAAAACGGCCTGCCTCGTGATGCTGGTCCTTGACATGGTCCATCGCTTCGAGAACATTTTGGTGGCCCAGGCCGTCGCCCCAGTGAGTGAGAAAAGTCAGAATTTCGCTCACAAGCTTCCTGATGTTTAATCCCGGGGAAACGAGGGAGTTTATGAGGGGGATGAGAATCTGTGGATGGGACAAGGCATGGTCCGCGCCGAATTTGTTGTTCATCAGTGCCTTGAAGCACTTGATGATACTGAACTCATTTCCTACGTCCGGATCGTCACTGGAGGACTGTGGGCTTTTTTTGCGATGGATTTTTGCCAGAGCATTTGCCAGGGCAAGGAATCCCCGTGTTTCCAAAAATAATTTCACCCAGCTACATTGCTTATGAGATTAGTTCCTAATAGCGCCAACTTGCAGGGGGGGAAGAGAATTTTTTGATAACTTGCCTGATTGGTTGTGTCCGTAGAGACACAGATAAAGCGTCCCATTGCTTAATTGTAATAGTCCCGTACGTAATCTTCTTAACGTACCACTCAGGACTTCCCTCCTCCAGATTCTTCATTTCCTGTTGCAGATCCACCAATCGATCCTGGTGGATGAGAGTCCATTTCTTTGCGGCCGGGTAGGCCAACATCTGCTGTCTAGCCTGTACGGGGAGGTTCTTCCACCCTCTCTTTTCCATCAGGGCCAGAAACAGCTGGTCGACTTTACCATCATCCTGTGGTCTCTGGAGGTAATCTTGATAGTCCCCAGCTATAGGAACAGGTGTCTGCTTCTGCGTTTCCTGTGGTCTCTGGAGGTAATCTTGATAGTCCCCAGCTATAGGAACAGGTGTCTGCTTCTGCGTTTCCTGTGGTCTCCGGAAGTATTTTTGATAGCCCTTAGCTATAGGAACAGGTGTCTGCTTCTGCGTTTCCTTGGGTAGAAGTGCATGTTTCTTCTTCAACCAGTGCAGCATATTGATCATGATATCTCGGACACGGGGTAGATAGCGGTCAAGTGCCTGTGGGGACGCATCTTGAACTAAGGCCTCCTCGAGAACAGTACGAAGAAGGTCAGGGAAGGATGGAGTGTCCGTGGTGTCGATTCCGACACTCTTAAAGGTGCGACAAGCTAGATTGAACTCGTACCCACAGCTCACGTAGGCCTCAGAGACATCATTGACCGAGGCTTGTTGCCTCGACCACTCCGTGAGCTTTTCTAGGAGCTGCTTGGTCGCAGCCAGAGTGTGGGTAACAGCTTTCCGCGCATCATCTACCTCAGACTGTACAAGCTCAATGGGGCTCGCACCAGGAGTAGAGAGCCTAACGGTAGCTTCTGCCGCATCCAGAGAGTCTACTATATCACGGACGTCACTTGGAAGTGAGGAGGTCTCGGTTGATGCGTTCAGAGGTTCTAACTTCGCAGACTGGAGCTGGGATCCGGTTTCCAGTTTTTCTGGAACTTCCGGTTTCTCTGGACTTGCAGACCGAATGGAGTCTTCGGATGGTCGTCTTCTCTGCGAGAGCCACGAGTTGTTCAGTGCGCTCTCAGCAGATAGGCGACCCCCTGGGTCTGGGACGAGTAAACCTTTGACAAACTCTGTTCCCTCGGGGGTGATCCGATCCAGAAGAGGTTGCTCAGGAAAGGCTCCCCCGTTACAGAATCTCCTTAGACTCCTACGGGCTGGGAACGGTACGGCTTGGGTAGCGACTTTGTATAGGACACACCCCAACGACCACATGTCCACCGCGTTGTCATATCGGGATGTCGGCTCATCGGTATCCAGGTCCCCAGTGACCTCGGGCGCCATGTAAAGAGGCGTCCCAATGGAAGTGTAGAGGGCGGTTAGCTCGTGGTTGACGCGCTTGGAGATTCCAAAATCCCCGATTTTCACCCACCAATTCGCCGCTGGGGGCTTCTGGACCACAAAGATGTTGCCCGGCTTGAGGTCGCGGTGAGCAAAGCCTTCGTGGTGCATAATGCGGAGGCCATTGAGCAGGTTGGTGCTGATGTCCTTGATATCATCCTCTGTAATGGACGCAGTGATGTGACTGTCGAGGTCCCCCAGCTCGAAGTATTCCATATACACCATCAGATCCGAGGGTTGTTCGAACCATCCGAGGAACTTGACCAACACCTCCTGTTGCTGATACTGAGGCTTGGAGAATTTGGCCAACGCCAGCAGTTCTTTCTTGTAATCGATTCCGTGGTGCGTCATCAAATCCTTCCCCAGGATCTTCACCGCCCGTTGATTCTTCTTATTATCCCCTGCTTGATTCTTATTATCCTCTCGCTCCAGCCAGACTTGGCCATACGAGCCCCGTCCAATGGATTCCTTCCTGCGGTACCATCTCTTCTCGATCTTTCGAGGAGCCAGGCCTTGTGCCACCTTGTATTCGATATGGGTGGTACAATCCCCCGTAATCACAGCATCCAGGCGGAAGTGCTGTAGTAAATCAGTGGCCTCCGATTGATTGATGAGGTTTTTGATCCGGTCGGTCAGCTCCGCGTTATCCCCGAGATCCTGGAGGAGGACCGCGAGCGCCGACAAATCCATGACTGAGAACGCGCGAAGGACCCGCGGGATGGGTCAAGCATCGCTGGGTATTTCACTCAGTTTCTTGCGTGAACGCGAGGCTGAAAACGAGGCTGAGCAGAGTGGATGGAGAAGATCCAATGAGAATCAGCCTCGACTCTAGCGCTACATCATGCATGGTGCGGGGTATATTTTCCAACAGAGTTACACCTTTGGACAATCCTAGGAGGAGTTTGTCTGAACGAGTATCTGAAATAAGAAGAGCCCAAATGGAAGCCGTAGGGCTGGGATTTGCGGCCGCCTCGGTGGCAGAGCTGTGTTTACGGTGAGCCCTATGGAACTTCCCAATATTAGTATGAGGTATAAGACTGACCAGAAACAAAAAGAATCGGAAAGGACCTCTACAAACGCTGTAAATCCTACCTACAAGCCGAACATGAGCTGCGCGAAGCCTCACTCTGCATCCAGGGCCATTGGATCAAGATCGAGCACCAAATCTCCGTCCTCCATCGCGTATGGAAATCGCTGGGGGATGACCTTCAAATCCACCAGAATCTGGTCCTCCAGGTGCTCCAGGGGAAGTTGCAAAACGCGGTTAACACGGTACACAGCCTAGGAGTCCTCGATGACCAGCGGGAAACATCCACGTTAGACAGGGTCGTGGCCAAGATGGGCGATACGAAACGCCTCAAATATGCCGCGTATGCGAAATCGTGTCTGGAGGGCATCATTGTGGATCTGGAGAAGTGGCAGAGGAGATTCGATCCCTCCTGGTTTCTCTTAGCCCGCATTGCTGTGCCAGTGATTGACCAGCAGTTGTTGGCTGAAGAAGAAAAAACCCCCGGCCAGAGCAGCGTCGTGTCGAGTGTGATGCAGCTACGCCACGTTCACAACCTCAATCGGAATGACGCAGTGGCATCATCAGTCAGTACTAGCATCTTCCTCCAGGCCAGCTATGGGATCCAGAACCGGGAGTTGATTCCACTCTCGACTGCATCCACCGGCAGCAACTCGGGCCACGGGCTCATCATCGACTATATCCCCGCGAGGGCGCAAGTCCCCATCAATCTAGCTACCAAGGATGTCCGAAATCTGGCGCACGTTCTCTCCAATGTCGATCCCGAGCGTTTCGGTCTTCTCCCCTGTCACGGGGTCGCCAAACGTCGTGACCCTTCGACTCAATCCATCTCCGGGTTTGATATCATCTTCTCCATCCCGGAGAAGCTCGTCCATACACGACCTAGGAGCCTTCGTTCTCTCCTTTCAACCTCCCCCGCGAGTGTCTATCCCCTGAACGAGCGCGTCAAGCTAGCCGTATCCCTTGCCCGGTCGATTGTGTTCCTCCACTCGTCCTGCTTCGTGCACAAGAACATTTCCCCCGAGAACATCCTCCTCCTCCATAATAACCACCAGCCCACCGATGTCCTAGGAAATCTGTTCCTAGTCGGTTTCGAACGATTCCGTCTGGCAGAAGGCCGCACATACATGTCCGGCGACAGTGCCTGGGAAAAGAACCTATACCGGCACCCGAAACGCCAGGGCCTCCATCCCGAAGAGGAATACACAATGCAACATGATATCTACAGTGTGGGAGTCTGTCTGCTGGAGATTGGTCTCTGGACTACATTTGTCTGCTACTCGGAAGATCCAAAGTCGGTTACTACGCCCAGCCCGGCGCTACGACCCATTGAGGGACACATTGGAGCGAGGGACCAACAGAGGGCTGCGACGTTGATCAAGGATATTCTTGTCCGGGAGGCCCTGACCCGTTTGCCGGCTGTGATGGGCCAGATCTACAGCGATGTGGTTGTCTCGTGCTTGACCTGTCTGGATAAAGATAATCAGAGGTTTGGAGATGAAAGGGAGTTCGAAGATGACGATGGCATATTGGTTGGAGTGCGCTATATTGAAAAGGTAAGCTTGTTTGGTTAACTAAGATATTGAGTCTTCGCGATATAACTAATCGGCCAACGAACAGATATTATTCGAACTGGAGAAGATTGTTGTGTGAGCTGACGCTTTCTACCTATCCAATCAGAGCTAGGGGCGGTGTTGTTGGCGCATCCCCAGGTAGTTAGTAGATAGGACAACACTCGAAATTATAGAACTTCCATTGATCTTTACGATAGAATTTGCTTTAGCGACAAGAATGACGAGATGAGATCGTTCAATGACAGGTCATATTTTATCCTAATCTTTATGTAACGCCTATAGGATGTTTCTCTGAACATGTACATTAATATGTACGCAGATCAAGTAATCCAATGAAGAATGAACCAGAAAAAGAAAAAGAAAGGAGAAAAGACATGACTCGGAAGAGTATGTCCGTGATGGCAGAAATGTGCAGAGAACTCGGCCAAAAAAAAAGCCGGAAGAATGAGTGGGGGGGGGAAGGAAAGTAAGTACAAATAACAGTAGTGTATGTATGTAATATCATCTAACCAAGGAAAGACATTTATATCTTTTTCTATCCATGAGGAAATAAAACAAAATCAATCCAGCTTACGCCGATTTCTTGGTCTTGTTGTTCTTGGGAACGCGCGCAAGCCAGTAAATAAACACGGCAGCAAAGATGTTAAACACGATGTACACCCACATCAGACCAAAGTTGCGCCAGGCGTCCTTGTAGTCGCTGTGCACGGCCTTCAGGAAAGTGTCCGTGTCGGAGATCGAGCAGAAGGAGCAGTTGCTGGTGGCGTTATCGTCCTGCAGGTAACCACCGCCCGTTTTGGAGATGTAATCGGACATGTACGCCAGACAGGTCTGGCCGGAGGGCGGGTCGAAGTGCAGGAATTCATAGTTTTCGCACATGGCCTTGGCGCCGGACACACCCGTGGAGAGCATGCCGGATACCAGATAGGTGAATGGCGAGACGCGGTACATGAAGATCCAGAACCCGGGAAGGACTTCAGGGGTGGCGAGAACACCACAGAAGATCAGGCAGAGCGAGAAGAACAGATTCGCCAGGTTACCACCCGTCTCGGCGAGCTCGATACCGGCGATGATCATGTGCGCGAAGGTGGAGGTGAACAGCAAGAAAGTCAGGATGAGGAGCCACATCAAGGCGCCACGCTCCGTGACCATGTGGTTTGCTTCAGCGTTGCGGTAGAGGCCGATGGGGTAGTACCAGCACACGTAGATGAGAACGCTCATGAGGGTGTTCCAGGGGAGTTCGACCAGGATATTGGCTGTCATGAAGGCTTGCCACGAGTAAGTCTTGGAAGGTCTCTCACGCGCCTCGTACAAGGAGCGCTGAGTACAGAAGTTAGGCATGATTTGTTGCACCAGGTTACCGAAGATAGTCATCAGCATGAAGATACTGAACATCTGGTTCTGGAGACCCTGCTGAGTGTTGTGCGCGTGGAAGAAAGAGAAACCGATATACAAGGCAGTCAGAATACACAGACAGGCCTTGGAGTAGATGTACACGGGGGTGCGCCAGTATTGGGAGAACACGCGAACCAAGCACTCCCACAACTGTACAGTGAACGGAGCGGCGAACTCGTTGAAGCCATTCGCGTCGGACTTGGACGGTTCGGCGCTCTTCTGGGAGAGCGTAGACTTCAGTTCACCCAGGTGATCGCGAACCCCTTGACGCTCAGGACTCTCGCGCCAAACGGCAGGCCAATCGACCTCGCTGTGGGAACCAGGGGCAGCACCAATAACTTCAAGCATCCATTCGGCGGGGTTGGCGTCGTCGGAAAGTTTAGGAGCTCCATTCCGTTCGAAGTAGCTGGAGAGGGTCGAAGACTTTTCACCGATTTCACCAAAGTAGACGGTCTTTCCACCCTTGGCAAGGAACAACAGGCGATCGAAGCGTTGGAAGAGCATAGCTGAAGGCTGATGAATCGTACAGAGGATAGCTTGTCCGTGCTTGGTAAGGGTATCGATAAGATCAAGAATGGACCAAGAAGTTTGACTGTCAAGACCAGAAGTAGGCTCATCAAGGAACAGAAGAAGCTGGGGTTTAGCAGCCAGTTCAACACCAATGGTAAGACGTTTGCGTTGTTCAACGTTGAGACCTTCTCCGGGAACACCGACCACAGCATCAGCGTAGGTATCCATTCCAAGAAGCTTGATCACCTCTTCGACGTAATCCAGCTTCTCTTGGTGGCTGACATTGGCGGGTTGACGAAGAACAGCACTGAACCGAAGAGCCTCGCGCACGGTGGTAGTATGGAGATGAAGATCCTGTTGCTGGACATAACCGGTCTTTCGCTGGAAGGATTGATCGCGAGGGCAGCCATCTACCAGCATCTCACCGGTCACGACACCCATCGTCACACGAGTAGCAAGCACGTCCAAAAGTGTGGTTTTACCAGCACCAGAAACACCCTATTTCCAAAGTCAGACAAGGCATGATTAGAGAAAGTTCAAGAGAAAGGTACTTACCATAAGAGCAGTGCATGTACCAGGCTTGACCCAACCATCAACGTGATCCAGAATGCGACGATCTTCACCCTTGATCTTAATATCGTAGCACACATCCTGCCACTGGAAGATAGCCTCTTGGCGCTGAATGGCAGCACCTCCAGAGGCACTTTCATCCGTTTTGGCTGATGCACCAACTTGAGAAGTCATCTCGATATCATCGGACGCGGCAGGAGGGGCTTGGCCGCGGCGGAAAAGCAATACTTCACCCTTCGACTTGGCCTCAGAAATATATTCGGTCGCAGCCAGGTGAGTCACACAGAAGAAAACCATGAAAGCAAACATAATACCCAAGTTTCTCCACTTGTGGCTGCTGTAGTAAGCGAAGCTCTGGTCGAGATAGTCGGTGCCCTCGACCCACTGGGAACCAGCAACAGACCCGACGGTGCGGCAGACCTTGTTTGCAAGGGAAGCATCGGGGTAAGCCGGCACAAAATCAGCCGGAGCACACGAGAAACGGCGGTTGTGAAACTCGTTGACCATGAGACTCTCGAATCCATAGGCAATTGGGTTGATGTAGTTCATCCACCGAGACCAGCCAAGCATGTTCTTGGTAGGGATGGTGAAACCAGTATAGATGACCAAGCCCAGAATGAGGATAGCAGCTGGGACCAGAGCCTGCGAAAGAGTTCGCGACGAGGCGGCAATTGTACGGAAAAGCATAGACATAGTCAAGGTGGTCACGAAGGAGAAAAGAAGGAACACGAAAAATGCGCCTGCTTCCTGGCGAAGACCCGTCATGAAGTAAAGCGTGATGTTGAAGATGATCGCGTTCAGAATCTTGTAAGGCATGTCACAGAGCATAGACGCAATAGCTTCGGCGAAGGGGTGGTACATGGCGTAGCGGGACTGCTTCTCCACAATAGGACGTTGGGCGTACAATGTCAGAATCTATGTCAATTGAGTCAGTATTGCCAGTTTCCCATTCAATGACTGGAGACATCTTACCTCAAGGGCACTGGAAAATGCATTAAGTAGGACAGCAAAGAAAAGCAAAGCTCCACGGGAATAGAAACTCGAAGTAGTGTCATTCATCTGGTAGAACACACTACCGATGATCAAAGCCATGATGAAGTTACCAATCAGCTGGGACATGGTCAAACTAGCATCACCCTTCAGACGCTGGAATCCTCGAACCAGGCAAAGCATCACCTGCTCGTAAAGGGAAACGGTATAGGGGGATTTGACGCGCTGGTTCTTGGCCTGCATGGCCTTGCGGGACTCAACGAACCTGCCCAGCGCCTCACCACCGGTCGGGTACTGCTGGTTGTATGCGTCGATTTCCTGCATCAACTTGGAGTATGCGGCACTGCTCTTCCAAGCAGCAGCAAACTCGTCAGGAGTCCGAGGCACTTGTTGTTCGAATCCGGGCTTCACGATACGCTCCGAGGCACTCGTCAAGGAAGTAAGGAAATCAGCAGTAGTCTGACGGTCGGGACAATCAAAACCCATGTTGGTGAAGAATTCCCTGGCCTCGCCCGTAGGGCCGAAATAGATCTGACGACCCTCATAGAGGACGGTCACCTTATCGAACACATCGTATGCGCTCTGGGAAGCCTGGTAGATGGCGACGGCCACAGTGGCACCCGCATATTTGGTCATCAAGTTCAGGGTCTTGCAGAACTCGAGGGCGTTGGCGCTATCCAGACCACGAGTACTGTTATCCCAGCACTGCAGCGGACTGCCACTGAGAGTTGCCTCGGCAATACTGACACGCTTACGTTCACCACCACTGACACCACGCACGAAATCGTTTCCGACCTGAGTGTTGATGGTGTGAGAAAGACCTAACATAGCCATCACAGCATCACGCATGTGCAGGGCATATTGGTCCTTAGTGACACCGGGGAAACGGTTGCGCGGGCATCGAGCCAGTGCAGCGAATTTGAGGGTGTCACCAACGGACAGCTGGGGGAAGTGAACGTCGGTCTCGGCGGTGTAGATGGCCTCACCCCGGAACTGGTTTCTCATTTGCTTGGGGGTAATACCCTGGTAGTTCATTTCGGAGTTAGGTTCCATGTGAATGCCGTTCATTTCTCCGGCAAGCGTCTTCAGGAAGGTCGAGCAACCACTACACGATTGTCAGTATTTGTCAGGTTTTAAAATAAGTTTAGAGCAGTACATACCTTCCTGGGCGACCCAGGACGACAAGCATCTCGCCGCTCTTCACTAGGCCATCGAAGTCACGTAGGATTTGAATCTTTTGCTTTCCGGTACCCGTCACGGTGCGGAAAAGCTCTCCGATCTGCAGCACAGAGTTGAAAACATCCTTCTGGTAATCGGTGGGGCTACCGAAACCATGCACGCTGACATTTCTAAAGGCGACACCAGCCTCGCGACGAGGGTATTTCTCGGGGTCACGCGAGGAGAGAGCCAAAAGATTCTTCATCCAGCTTCTGGACTTGAATTTATCGCTGTGGGGGTTCAGTTCTGAATCGTCGGTGGAGCCCAAGAAGGAGTTCTCGGCGTTGGCGACGACAGTCGATTGGCGAGTCAATTGCTGGGCCAGGCGATGGATCTCTTCGTCGGCAGCATCCTCCGAGAAAGAGTCTTCATCATCACTGTCCTTCCCCAGGGCGGTTTCGGCGGTACTGAGAGTACTCATATGGCGTTCATCGCGGAGCTTCTTCTTGGGGTCCCGGAGGGACTTGCTATCAGAACCGGCCGTGGTGGGGCGAGAGTACTGGCCGCTGGCGTTCGGTTCATCGTCCCAATTCTCCTCTCTTTGAGATTCTCTGCTCGTCCTCGCTCGAAGGCCTCCGCCTAAATTATGGCGGTTGTTGTTGTTATTGTTGTTTTGGTCGTCATCGTCGCCCTGACCGCGGCCACCGGCCAAAGAGCGGGATGGATTAAGATTAGGGTTTATAGTCCCCAGAAGAGACATGTTGGATTAAAAGGGGGAGACGTCGAGTCTCGATGGGGGATTAAAAGTGAAATGAAAACGAAAGGAGCCCGAAGGCATAAAAGGGGAGGGGGAGCCGGGGAAGAAGGTAATTATCAATCGTATATTGTGGCTTATGTATGAAAGGAATGTGGGAAAAAGTAAAAGGAAAGACAGGGAATGATAGAACAATAAAAGTAAAAATGAAAGTAAGAATGATCAAGAAGAGAGAATCTGTGTGACAGGGGAGAAGGAGTGGCTTAGTGTCAACGGGATGGAAGCTGTCCGTCTCCCGTACGCGATGGATAGATGGAAATCCCCAGGAACCGATAAAAAAAAATCAAAGATTCTGGCTCGGCAGCAAGATTTTAACTCTAGCCAATGGATAGGGGGCAAACTATGGGACCAGCCAATCGGGAGAGAGAATGTCGGCCACTCCGGACCCGCATCTATGGGATTTGAATTAAAATATTAATTAGGAGGTATTCATGTTTAATACACGGGATAAGCGAACCGGGTCTGCTGTTCTCCGATCTTTTCTCCATCTTGCCCTTGGACCCTGCAAATTAATTCCATGAATGTTTATTACTCATAATGATCATGTTATTGTCTTCATATTTTACAATTTGGTTTCATGATAGCGAATTATTACTAGGTATGGGTACCTACCTACTCATAGTGAGTCATCGGGATATTAAATTTAATTAGGTAAAGGAGGACGTACATATGTTGCCTACCTGCACTATGTACCCACCCCCCCCCCCTGTCAATCCATCGGAGCTATTCATAGCATTGGGAGGCTGATCCTGTACATGAGTCGTAATATTAATCCAGATTGGACGATCTCTTCCCGTGTATATAAATCCCAAAGAACAGAAGGAATTGGAACGTAAAAAATCTCAGTTTTAAGCTTTTCACTTGGATCCAAAAATTGTTCCTGCGGATTCAATATCAGCACACACCTAGACGAAGGGATGAATTGACCTGTCCATGGATGCATCAAAAACGTGGCAAACGGAAACGGCTGTCGGAAAATGTCGTACAAACAGAATCTACTGATGAGGTGCTATCATCTTGTGGGGCGGCATTGCAGCCATCCGAACCCGACCGGTTCGCCATCGTACCAAACCCGTACCAGTACCGTCTCGGAGGGGCTCAGATCCGAGATTCTACGCTGGTAACTTATGTCAGCACTGATTTCTTATCCTTATCGATACGTACAATTTCCAAGGCGTACAGAGTGGATTCTGGCCAGACTCGGGCGGGGGGCCTTACCTAGAAGGTAACTATCGTCTCATTGACCATCAATATAACGATAGATGGATGTTTAACCTCATTCTCGACATCGTCTTCTTCTTCAACTTCTATTTACCCCATTCTTTCTTCAATTTTTATATACTAAACACCTCCCCCCCCCATGGTTCTCCTTTAAGAGGATCGATCGGGAACTCATAAACTCTAACCTCCACGAAGTCGAATAAGATCTCTGGTCCTGACTAGCCATCCGCCACGATCGGCACCGATCGTCTGGTTCGTCATGTGTTATTGGATTTCTCCTCGTCCCTCTTGTGGCCCAATGGGGCCCTGAATGACCATCACGAAACAACGGTGCCCTTTTTTTTTCAGCCTTGCCTCTGTTGGTGGCTACGCGTGGATCATTTATATCATCATTACTACATCCACTTTCATTATGACATTCTTTATTACTTGGTGATAGATGTCGTTACCCGAAGATGCAAGGCAGAATGATTCATACCTTGCATCAACAGACAAAAAGATCTCCCTGTCTCATGCAGAGTTACACACTATTGATAGAGCATTGACGTAATAAACCTTATCAGGCGGAGTTGCCTACTACATCTAGCCTACGGAACGAGATATATCAGACAAAATAATCAAAAACAGTTTGGTTGGGATGGAATTATCAGACGTGTCCTTGCTCGGTTAGGGCAGAACTATAGGTTAGGTAGGTAGGTATGATGATGGAGTACCTAAAGTATTTACCTCTTGTAAGCTGCTTGTATTCGGAAGACTTCGCTTCCCCTTGCACAGTTATGCAACGCATAACCCCTCACTGGATTCCCGTCCATTTGACAGGCTCTTGTGTACATACATAAAAGACAACCCTTGTCAATCATCATAGCGATTATTGCAAACTATTGTAGAGGTATCGCATAATGAGTGCCAGAACGGGAAAAGACAAAAAAAAAACAGGCCTTGAATCCAGGGATAGGTCATTCTATTCGACTCTGGGGCAATCAGTAGAAAAGAAATATTATTACATCCCTTTTCCCCTACACTTCCTCTTCATCGCTGTCATCATCAATCGGCTCGACCAAGAGGTTCCCGCCCCGACCAACCTTTTCTCGGATCAGCCCCCCAGCTTCAACGTCATAGACCGTCCGGGGCATGGGAGAAACCAGACGAAATCCATAATGATGCTCGATTCCCTTCGGTTTTTCTACTAGCGTAGTCTTCTCTTGCAGCTCCGTCATAAGATCGTAGCACTCCACAAATGCATAAAGCTCCTCGATCTCGGTGTCTGGGGCGAAACGGCGGATCACTCGTTCGCCAGATGGAAGCCTAATGCTGATACGCACTGCATCTTTGAGATCCGCACTGGGTTCCTCTGCGATGTTCTGCGCTCTCCACTGCTTCCACAACCCAAGGTCGTGGATGCGCTTTTCCTCCGCCACGGCCCGTTCCGCCGCCTCTTGCTCCTCACGCTGTCTGGCCGCTTCGGCTTCTCGTCGCTGTCGCGCACGTTCGCGATCGATGGCTAGTGAACGCTCGTATGCGGAGTCTTGCTCCTCGCGGAGACTTCGCGAAGCTTGTTGTTCGGCTCGCGTAGAGCGAATACGCTCGAGGGGCTCCCGGTTTTGAGAAATCGCGGTTCGTAACTTCTCCACAAATTCCGTCGGCGAGGTGGTACCCGAGATTCGCGAGACAACCGACATGGCTGTCGAAGACACGCCGGGCGTGTGCACAATCACAGCAGCAAATGGGAATTTGGTGCATCGTAGGGAGTTGGACACCTGGTATGCCTCCGAATCCTGTACATTTCCGCCCCAAACAAGCACGTCATTTTGGGGATCGTTGACGAACTCTGTCACCTCTTGGGACAGAAGGGTATCGCGGACCCAATCACTCGTATCATCGTGTTCCGGCGCAAGAAGTACAACCAAGAGGAACTTCATATCGCGGTGCGCCTTTTCGAGTGCCATATTGTAGCCATTTTCCAGGAAACCAATTGAATTGGACTCATATTCCTCCTCAAACTCGCGGATAAAGCGAGCTGCCGTATCCTGAGGGCCTAATGCCCGCCGTCCATTCGTATTTCGGCGAGCACCTTGTAAGGCGTTGCTTGCAGTGCTATTAAAGAACCGAGGAAGGAACGGAAACAATGCCCCGAAAATCCGGAAGCCGCCCCAAACCAATCTGTAGAGGAGGTTGAATGGAGTAAAAAGGAGTGCGACGATAAATGAAGGACGATAAACCACCTGGTTTTCAGGTTGTGTTTCCACTCGAGGGGCAGGGTCGACTCGAGGGGCCGGGGAGAAGTGCGCATTGAGGTCATCCCTCATAAGGTTCTGGGCCTGGCGAGCAGGCCGTGGCGGAGGGGGGTTATTGAGTGCAGCACGCGCTTCTTCAACGGGGTCCGGGCCTTCCCCGTCAAAAAATTTAGAGATGGCGATCTAGATGATTTCCCGTCAGTCTTCTATTCATCAATATGCTCCCTGTCTTAGATGGGTTGCGTCATACCTGCACATTCCATTGCGAACGACGCAATAGGGGAATAGCTTCGGAAGGTTCCTGGCCTGTTACCGCGGTGTAAGTTCCGAGGGCAGACTGTTCATTCTCGGAGAGCTGGGAGATATCGAGCCCAGAGGAGGACATTGTCGCTGGGGTCTTTGATCCATAAACCAATTAAGGCTGGTGTGAGGAGTGTGCAGAGCAATGGCCAAAGTCAAGAGGGTAAATAGACGATGGGGGGAGCTGACACGGACTAAGAGCAATTCGGACACATCAAGGATCTCGTACAATCCGTCGATTTGAAGTTGTATTCCATCAACCTAATTGGGAGGAAGATGAGATGCAGTCTGCTGTCCTCTTCGGTTGAAGCTCCGTCATCGCCGGCAGGTAGATGCGGTAAGCGCCAGGCGCGCGGCAGGGGCGCCAAGGAGGACCGATCGGGCGGTCAATGGCTCCCCTCTCCCCGCGGGCCCTTTATCCTCTCTCGTCCTGCCTGGTCCTGCTCTCTCCATCCTTCGTGGCTGGTGTCATTGCACCATCTCTCTGCGTGGTGTCCTATCACTTCGTTTCGCCGTCTCCTCCCCATCGATGTGTTGAAAGGGGCCGATCAACTCGCACCTCTCTACCCGGCCTCAGGCCTTCTTCCCTCGCCGACGGACTACATACGTACACAGTGGCACCCGAATTCCCTCCCCCAACCGCTCCAAACAAACAATCCCTCGCTTCTTCGTCGGATTAGCCTGTGAACCCTCCAGGAAGAGGAATGTGGTTTCCTCTGGATCTACTCGGTCGCCCCGTCCCTCTCCCCTTTGATTCAATGGAGACCCTTCTTCCTTGATCTGCGCCCAATTGTGCTTACCAGATATACAATGGCCTCCGACTCCCGCCGTGGGACAGGATCTCCCAAAATGAAGGCACGCGGTTAGTGTTAGATGAATGACGGTCTTTGGGTCGTGAAGGACCTCGAATACGGAGCTAACATACTTTGCCGGTTCAGACAACGCGAAAGATACCCTGTGTCGCAACGTAACCATCTACGGTCGATGCCGATATGAAGATAAAGGTGCCGCACTACCCCTTCCTCGTCGCGTCCCATGGTTTTTCTGACGTGTTGAAAGGATGCGCTTTCAATCATGACCCGCATAAAACCAATTCAGCATATTCCGACAGGTTGGCTCCCAGAACATCAACCTGATCTCCTACTTGGAGATCAATTTACACGTTTAGTGCGACATTCTCACCTGAGACTATCAGTAGTGGCAATAATAAAAGGCGATTGAACGTCGACTCCCCGAGCTTCACGCCCTCCCTTATCTCCTCCAATGGATCGTCCCCAACATCTACAGCAGCCTCTTTGAAGAAGACGGCTACGATATCCCCCAAAGCCGCGAATGCGGCTCCTTTTCAACCCAGGACTATATCCTCTCGTAAATCTGATCTCTCTCATGTGGCAGCGCAATTTTTTTGGCTGACGCAATATAGGATCTAACGCCAGCACCCCTTCTGTCCGAACCGAAAACATGACTCCCGACTGGTCTGTGGCTGAAATCCAGGAATTTGTGCCTCAGGCCTTTGATACATCTCATATGGTATGCAACCAAGTTCCCTTTGGTGAATAAAACAGGGATTCCCTTCCATGTCTCTTTTCCGCGTTGCACCATATTCACTGTCATGTCGTTCACACCATTCACCCTCCTACGCATACTGCTCTTACTGCTGTGAATAAAAATATGTTCCGGCCAGAGCTTCTCAAACACTTCCACCCACAAATAAAACCTCCATCGCGCAGTCTCCCTGTTCCCATCACATCACAAGCGATGTACTCTTTTTTCCAAGATTTCTTTAACCAAGATGCAACTGTCCCCGAGTCGCCCCTTGAACGCGCTGGCTAATGATTTCCGCCCCCAATCCCATTTCACCCCTTCTATTCCTACTGGACCACGGCGTGGCGGTAGAAATAGAAACCATAATCGTCCGCCTCGATATGCTAATATAAGTCATCAGGCCTCTATGCAGGGAAATGGAAATGGAACTGTCCCTTCGTCAACCCCGTTTGACCCTTTCGTGACCGCTTCGAACCCTCTCGCTGGCGCAAATGCTGTTGGCCCCGTCCAAGCGAACCCTTTCTCTCCTGATAACGCTGCTGCCCTAGGTGGAACCGCTTTCTTTACCAATCAGTCTGGCTTCCAACAACCAGTAAGTCTGCCCAGGTCTCTATTGGCTGTCTCCCAAGCTAACCGCCATATAGGTCCAGTATCATATGTATGCGCCAATTGGCCCACATAGTCAAAACACTCTTGGATACCAACGAAATGTTCATGACCTCTTTCTTCCCAATGATTTCCGGGAAGAGCTGCAGAAGAAAGCGGCAGCTACTCTACAGACATTACCCAGTATGTGCACATGACAAGGAGATCTGGGACCCTTCTAACCTTTGTAGATACTCAATTACCACATCAGGTGGATTACTTTCATTCGCTCGTCCCCTTGGATTTGAACCACCAGAAAAATGCCACGATCTTTGGATTTCCTAGTTGGGTCTACAAAGCGCAATCCAGCAAGGATGGCAACTTTTATGCCCTGCGAAGATTGGAAGGTCAGATTCTAAATACTTAGTTCTTAAAATTTCCCCGAACTTTTCAGTAACACGCTCTTAGGTTTCCGATTGACGAACGAGAAAGCCATCCGATCCGTCCAGGCTTGGAAAAGAGTTTGCAGTGGCAGCGTGGTCACCGTTCATGATGCTTTTACCAGTCGAAGCTTCCAGGACAGCTCGCTGATCTTCGTCAATGACTACCATCCGCTCTCCAAGACCCTGGCCGAGCAACATCTAGGTGCCGGAAACAGATTCCAAGGTCGCCAAAACACACATATTCCCGAGCAGGTTCTGTGGGGATATATGACACAGATTGCCAACGCCCTCAAGGCGATCCACAGCAACGGCATCGCGGCGCGCATCATTGAGCCGAGCAAGATTCTTCTAACCGGCAGGAACCGCATTCGCCTCAATGCCTGTGGAATCATGGACGTAGTGCAGTTCGACACACAACGGTCCGTCGCAGATCTCCAACGCCAGGACCTTGTCAACTTTGGCCAGCTCATTGTCACCTTGGGCGCCAACTCACCCAGCGTCATGCACAACGCTACCAAAGCCATGGAACACTTCACCCGGGCCTATAGCCCGCAAATGAAGAACTCGGTCTTCTGGTTACTCAACGGCCTGCAAAAGGATCAAGACCGCACCATTGACGTCTTCATCAACGGCATTTCGTCGCAATTGATGTCGACCTTCGACTCGGCGCTCCACATGGACGACCAACTCACCTCCGATCTGAGCCGCGAGCTCGAAAATGGCCGTCTGGTGCGCCTCATGACCAAGCTCAACTTCATCAACGAGCGGCCCGAATACGAGCACGATCGCCAATGGTCTGAGAACGGCGAGCGATACTTCCTCAAGCTCTTCCGCGACTATGTCTTCCACCAGGTAGACGCCCAGGGCGATCCTTCCGTCGACCTCGGCCACGTGCTTGTCTGTTTGAACAAACTGGACGCCGGAACCGACGAGAAGGTCACTCTTGTCAGCCGCGATGAACAGAGCTGCTTTATTGTTAGCTATAAGGAGCTAAAGAAAGCTCTAGAGTCGTCGTTCCAGGCGCTCCTGAAGCCTCCCAGGAGGCTTCATTAATCGACTTACCCCCTTTGTCCCTCTCTCCCCTATTGTTAAAGCCTCATTAGAGGCGATAGTGATATTTTCTAATGAGGGAATTTTCTTTTCATATATATGTGGAGGAGGGGCTTGGGCGAATGGACACTTTGTAATCAGAAAGGGTGTCCTGTGAAAGATGTAGGTACGGGCGGACAGGTATATTTTTGCTCATGCTTTGGAGGAATGCATTCGGGAAATATTCGTGCTTCAGCAGGGAGAGTGAGGGAAATCGCTGGGCTTGACCTGGCCGTTTCAAATGGCTAGGGGGCCACGGTGGGTGTGCTTGCTTTACACAGATACGATGTTCATTGGTATACAAATGAAGACATGCAATTGATTAGAAATATACTGGCTGATTATCTCGTTATATAAGTAACTGGTGGTTTCATATAGAACAAATAAGGAAAATAAAGTCCAACCAACTTTTCACCCTCTCTTTCCGTCACGTTTAATATACGTACCCAGAAAGTCAACATAACCACCTTCCCCCTTTAAGTACCAGTGTATGTTTACAGCTCCATCCCCCGTCCCCAAAACCCCTCATACTGCTCATCCTTATGCTCGTCCTCATCCACTTCCCCGTCCACCCAATCCCCCAGCCTCGCCTTCAGATCTTCCACTGTGATCTCGTCCTCCTCGCCCGTCCAATCCGGCGCCGAATCATCCCCCACCCTCCGCGGCGGAATCAACACATGATCCACAATATGCACGTTCCCATCACGGGCCAAAGCATCCTCAAACGCCACCCGGTGGTACCCGTTGATCTTCAACGACGCATACGGCCCATACCGCGCGACATCAACCGCCAACGACCGGTCAGCCAGGAGCGTCGGCAAGTCGAGATGCGTGAACCCCTTGACACCAAAGGGCTTGATCTGGCCGTCTTCAGTGTAGAACACATCGGAGTAGAGCGTGCGGTTCGGTACGATATGGTACTGGAGTAAGGCGCGGAGGTATTTATGGCCGCATGGCGAGAACAGGAAGGCGTTGATTTTGAACCCGAGTTTTTGGAATGCGGCGTTGGAGGGGGCGAAGATTGTGCCGCCGTGATGGTGGTGTTCGTCCAGGGTGGAGGCGAGGATGGTGCTCAGGTTGAGCGTTCGATCGGGGTCGGAGATGAGTCCGGATTGGAGTACGCCGAGGACAAAGGTGCTGAATTGCGTGGGGACGATTTCGAGGAGTGTGCAGGTGCGGGGTGGTGGGATGAGGATGCTGTCGATGCCGTGGATTATGCCGTTGGAGCCGGCCTGGAAGAAAAGGGAAAAAATGAAGGTTAGTGGTTGGGTTGGGTGGATGGATGGGGGACAAGAAGGGCACGAACTATATCTATGGCGACGATATGACTGTAGAAATTCACAGTGAGACCCTTCCAGCCTACGCGGACGGCAAGGCGCTGGGGGAGGCCGTTCCCTAGCGATGAGTCCTGGACTACCGTTGGGAGGGTGTGGCTGTGGAAGATCTGGGCCGCATTGTATACTCCCGGGGTGACGTGGTAGCGGATCACGGCGCGAATGAGCTCCTTCGGAGGGTGGTGATCACCATGATGGGGGATCTTTTTGAAGGCATCGTCTGTGGGTGCGAAGACAGTATGGTTCGCCTTGGTTGAGTTCAGGAGCTGCACAAGCTCGTTGTCCTCGTTGATGATCTTCGCCAGGATTGTGGTATACTTGCTCTCGGAGATCAGCTCGTAGACTGTCTTGTTGGAGGGCGGGTGGCGCGGTGGAAATGACCGATACACGGGGGATATCTCGCTAAGTTCCTTGGGTAGGTTGTCGGCGTCATCGTCCACACGACGGTTGAAAAAGTTGTTGAGCCAATACTGTTCCGCCTCTGATGCGGTGGCGGCGGCCGAGCGCCATGCATTGTTGGCAGATTCGAGAGTCTTGTCAAGGACGTTATCCACAGTGGTTTCCACAGACTCGATCAGCGAGGGGACGTCATCTCTTAAATCGCTGATTCGGAGGTCACTGAGAACTTGTTGGTCGGGGATGACGATGGCGGTGCAAAGAGTGACTGCCGCCACTGGCCAGAGATGGTGAAGCTTCATAGTGTTGAGTATAGGGATAATATGCTGGGTGAGAATTTAGGAATGCATTGATGGGGGGAGGATGAGAGGGAGGGGAGGAGGGGACGAAAGGCAATAAATAATCATAATCATAAGAATCCTGATATACCTGACTGAAATCCAGGAAGACGGCGGATGGTTGTTGGTCTCGCCCTCGTATTTGTTGAATGACGCCAATCATGATGTCACGTCGCATTAGTCACATGTTGTGGTGTGTATAGTTAGTCATCACAGGCATAACAGTTACTCAAGAGCAATCACAATCACAATCACTGGTTTCACATCATCTCTCATGATTCATTATTGCTATTGCAAAATAATAGTCACATCCAGACCAGTCCTCTAACATACAGCCATTCCAGTCCTGGGGTCGAGGTGCCATGCATTCATTCATCCCACATCATCCACCAGCGCCCCACAATGTCAAGCAGAGGAATAGGACTCTCCTTCAATGTAGAAACCTCGGCACGGTCCAACAACATCCCCGCAGCCGAATTCAGGATTCTCACTATCCCCATCGATAGGGACAAGACAATGATGATCTGCCACGTAGAGAATTAAACCCATGGTCTGGCACGTCAACATTATTTTCATTCGCTCAAATTCAATTCCAGAAGCGGTGCGATGCCGATCCAATGGTGTATGTTGAATGATGTTTCAAAGCAGTTCGTCTCATGACCAAGGCGTTAAAATATCTTCGACACCGAGAATAAACATCGCTTCAGCTCTGTGCAAAAGGCTCGGGACGTCATACATGGTAGGGAACCGCCGTCCTGGTCCTGTGAGCCGGTTGGGTAATTTACTCTTCCTGCTGCAAGAAGGGATTGGGAATCTCCTCGCTACCATCGGCAGGGGAGATAAGCACGATCAGAGTGCCACGGGCGACGATCAGACCCAGAGAGCGAGTATTTTCGTGACCTTCGTCATCTACTACATGTTAATTCAAAGGGCCCGTGGGATCTGGAGAGGAAAAAAGTCACTCACCACGCATAGTCTCCTTGACATCATCCAGAACCAGGTTCATGAGCTGATCGTAGCCTTTCAAAAGACCAACAACTGTATATCAGATTAGTATAAATTTAGGTAGAGAGAGGTATAGAGAGAAAGGGAGAGATAATTAAAATACCTTCACGACCCCCATTGAACTTCACACGGACCTCTTTGTCCATGTACTTGTTAAGATCGAGGATGTTTTCCTTCTTGGGCTTCTCTTGCTGCTGGTTGGCACCGCCACTTGCACCGCCACTTCTGCCACCCCGGGCGCGATCATGACCTCCGCCGCGGCCACGGCCACCACCTCGGAACGACCCTCGTTCGGACATGCTTGGCTAGACCGATATCTGGAATTTATTCTGAGTTTAGTTTGGTTGGTTCTTTTTTTTTTCTAAAAAAAATATATGGTTTTTTATTATTTCAATTTGGGATGATTTGATTTGTCGGTCCAATCTTCCCTATCTTTTTGAGGGGAATTGACTGGGGAGGAGGAAAAGAGGGGGGAGGTAGTGAGTGTGGAAGAGAGCGAGAGAGAAAGGAAGACCCCCCACGCTGGTTGGTGGGTGGATGGAGTTAGGGGGGGTTAGACTGTGGATGGGGTGGGAGAGTGTAGGGTAATATGAGGGATTTTCGAGAGGGACAACAAGGGACTGACGACTTACCAGGTAAGTTTAGGTCACTCACTGGAGGGTTTGGAAATACACTGAGAAAAGACGGACGGAAGGGGGGAGGAAGAGAGAGAGCTAGAGCTAGAGCTGGCTGTGGTCACGGGGTTGCTGAGGAAAACTTTGATAAGAGGCTAAGCTCATCGGTGACCGTACCTGACGGGAATAGATTACCACCTGCAACGCTCCGCCCTTCATGTCGGGCCTCTACACCAATCGGCGGGGATGACGAATGCTCCCAAGTCATCATTTTCATTCCAACCTACCTCCTGAAGTAAGTAAAATTTCTTAGTTGTGTACCGCATGCACCTATCATCCATGCGCAAGGGGGGAGGAGGAATGGAAGAGAAAGAGAAATATATACCTATGCGCCTACATGACTTACACAGGTACTTAGGTACCTGTTTAATAGGAATATACCAATACATAATATCTCCTTGGTTTATAGCAGTATACCCGCCCATCACTATTCAATCAATATACGATATCGATCACGTAGGCAACTGATAATACCCAATCCAGTACGGTTATGACGGCACATAATCCTCCGAACCGGGCGAGACCGATTTGGTCACAGGGAGCGGAACAGCCCGGCGGGACGGACTCCGCCCTCCCACAGTAGTCAGACAGTCTGATAAAGAAAAAACATTCAACCCTATTGGATTTTTGTTATTATTTGTATCTCTAATTTTTCACAAATAGGATGGATTTTACCAGAAATTAATTCTTAGTTTAAAGTAACTTAGGTAGTATTCTATGAGATTTTAATTAGGGTTGGAAGGTGATTGGACTTGGACTGAGGCACTGTGAGTCGGTGCCTTCCCTCCCCTCCGTTCCGCCAGTCTCGATTGGTGTTGTTGTCCACCCGGCATCCAAACTCCGTCCGCCTTTTCCATTCTGGTCTCCCTTTCTCCCTCTTCCTTTCTATCTGTGTGCGCGTCTCTCTCTCTTTGCCCCCTTTTACCATCTCCTCTTCTTTTTCTTTTCCCTTTTTTCTTCCTTTTCTATCTCTCTCTCTCTCTATCCCTTAATATAATCTCCTCCATCTCTCATCCTTGTTGGATCTTTAACCCCACGGAGAAACCGTTGCGGATTGACCTCCACCTTCTTACCTACCTTATTACCTAACTTGAATCCCGCACGCGCTGCCCAGTGGCTGAACTTGAATCCGCATTCTGGAGCCTTAGGCTCCGCCATCGGCCTCACATCCTTCACCTCCTTCCCACCCTCCCCCCAACACTCAATCCTCTTTGGATACGGCCTTACCTATCCCCCTTCATCTTTGGCTTCGTTTTCCCATCCTCTCGGTGGGAATCCTAGGAACATTGTTCCTCTATTACTCTTGTTATATTTATCTTTTTCTTGTTCCAGAATTATTATTCTATCTCTCCCTTTCCACCTGCCATCATGGAGTCCCATTCAGCGACGGCCGCCGAGCCGTCAAGTAAACGACCCCGATCGCCCTCCGGCGAATTTCCTCCCATCGCCTCCAAAGTACAAAAGACCCATTCCAATCATCTCCAGATTAATTATCTGGCGCGTCAGTACCCCGATAACCTCCCCTTGGTCTCCGTCGATGACAACATGTCCTCCATCGTCCACCTGATCGGGGAGTATGACGGTGTCCTCCACCGCCACGAGAGTATCGCCGGCAACCTAGGCGCATGTCCCCTCGGCCCCATCCTAATCAAGCGCTTCGAGCGCCTGTTCGATGGCCCACCTCGGGTGCTCAAGTCGCACGGAAAAGACTCCCCCAACGTCACTTGGCTAGACGTCGTCGAGTTTGCCAAGAGCAAACCCGAACAGTTCAACCTGGAGAAGTCTCGCAATGGCGTGCGAGTCTGTCAGTTCTACACCAAGCAGTGTCGCGTCGAGATCAGTGAGGAGGACTATGTTCTGATTGCATCCGGAATGCCTCAGAAGATGATCCCTCCGCAGCCGATCATCGAGGATGAGGAGAAGGAATTAGGCGCGTTGGAGATCTTGGAGAAAAATCTCCAACAGATCACCCAGATTGCTGACCAGGGTGAGTACCCACTCTATACAGTATCAATGTTACACCCAGGACGATACAAACTAACAGTCCATACTCTTAGTATCCGCCCGAGCCCGGCAGCTGAATCACCGCCTCAAAAACCGTCGAACCGCGATTGTCACACGTCGAGAGAATGACGCATCGCTTCATTCCCAGCACCAACAGCACCAGCACCAACGGCGCTCAATCAGCCCCACCTGGCGCGATGCCACTGGTGGACAATTGAATGGTAACGGTCATACCAGTGCGCATTCGCCTTCTGGCTTTGTCGCCGTCAATGCCAGCCGATCCGCTGGTGGTGAAATCGCTGCGGAGGAGAGCTCCTTGTCGTCGCAATTCCTATTCTCCCATCCTAACACGGAGAATGTCACTATCATCAATGGAACCTCCATTAAAGGCGCATCCCCCACCACCCGCGCCGAGCTCATGAAGAAGTTTTTCACGACACAAGACCGCCAAGCCCAAAGCCATGAGGAAACCTCCGGGTCTCAGAACCGACAATCGTCCCGACCAAGACCTCGCGCCTCGGACGCAACGGACTACAGTATATTCACACCTGCTCCAACCACAGTCGCCATTCCAAGCACTCCATCGTCTCTCTTGCCTCCGCCTAAATCGCAACAGCATGAGAAGGATGACGGCGGGCCCTTCAAACTGGAAATGGTCACCCGCATGGAAGAGTTACAGCGTGGGGAGCGCATTATCCCCCCCTGTGACCGATGCCGTCGCTTGCATATGGACTGTCTCAAGAACCTGACGGCATGCATGGGATGCACCAAGAAGCATGCCAAGTGCTCTTGGAAGGATGTGAAGGAGGACGAACTGCAGGAGCTCCGGTCCGACCACAGTTCTCGGGAACGTGTAGACGATGGTCCATTATTGAAGGATTCGACCACCTCGACAGCCACGCACCCTGCTTCCCTGTCTGCCTCCACCACCGCTGCACCGGCTGTTGTGGGCATGGGCCCTGGGCCCGAGCGGCTCGTAGATCGGGGCCGGGAAACTGGTATGGATTTCAGTAGCCGCCGAGAATCAGCGCCGACGACGGGTCCTACCCCTGGAACGCCACTGGGCAAGGATGCTTCTCCCCGTCGAGCAGTGAGTGAAATCCATGGAAGTGGGGGAAACCATGAGTGGCATGACCGACATGACCGACATGCTGGCCACCACCGTCCTGCCCCCGTCGCCGAAGATGACGGCCCGGACGCAAATCAGCGACTGATGCAGGCGATTCTGGATACGATGGACCACCATAGCCGGGCGACGGCTGTGAAGGAGGCCGGGCCTGCGTCGGGGGAGCGAGAACGGGAGCGGGGACGGGAACGGGAACGGGAGAGAGAGCAGGATCGCGATCGAGATCGAAATCTGGTGAGAGCTTGAAGCCTGGGATGTTGAGGTCTGGATGATGGTGGTGGATTTTTGGCTACGAGAATGTCCTGTACATCATTGGTTGTTTTGAGCGCATTAGCGGATATCCCGGCATTGTTATGCCATTTGTATTGCATAAGGTATGGCAGTTGGTTTAATGGAACATGTTTATTTTAAGTTGGATGTATGTGCTATTAGTTTAAAAGAGAACGGTCCATTGTTACCTCTTGTGGTGGTGTACATAATATCAGAATGTATCTGCCGAATATAGATATAAATAGTTGTAGTCACATGACCGGTGGCCATTCGCTGAGGACATCACCCAAGCGTACGTTCGTATCTACACATAGACCACTCTTAGTTCTTGTTATAATCTCAAACAAGTGTGCATATTGGGAGCTATCTTAGTTTGTTTCAGAGGAGTTACTACCCGTAGTCTACCGGATTCTCAAAGACAACAGCTTCATACATGAAATATATATAATAATAATGAGCAATATACAAGGAGACTGACTGCTTACCGGGCAGAGATGGCAGGAGCCACACCAAAAGAGATCATAGTAACTAACAGCCCAGAGAGATATCGGACAGAACTACACAGTGTTCGTACACCTGGGCAGACCTATGGCCAAGACAAATATCACCTATTCAAAAAACACGATATATACACTGTACAAGACGTCAGGTATTCATTACCAGTTCTTTTTAGTTTGAGATAGCTCAGGAAGCGCGCAAATCTGCATCCACTCGCAACCCAACACTCCGCATTAAAGAAGAAAAAAATCTTTCCTTTGTCTCAGAACATGAATGTACCGAGTCCAGGTAGGTTAATAAAGGATTCAACTTAGAAGAAACAACAAAAAGATGAGGCGAATGAACACCTTCAAACCAAGTCAGCGCAAATTATTGGCGCTGCTGGGAATCGAACCCAGGTCGAATCGGAGCGTCGGGTTGTTAACCACAACGATTCATGATGACCACTACACTACAGCACCTTGATTTTATGCCAGATTGATCAAAAAAGTGGATTATAGATGGCCAGACTGCTTCCATCGGACAAGGGCTTAACCGGAAGAAACTCCCACATTCACCCCACAATCGTAGGGCGGAATGATTTCCTCCATGATTCATCAGCCGGTGGGGTATCACCAACCCAAGGACCAGACGCCGCCTCAAAAAGGATCAGAGGAATCATATTGGTCAGGATATATCCATTGCCGTTACCGAGTCCAATTGTCTGATTGTCTGGGGATAGACAATCCCTTCTCCATTGAGCAGTACTAAAATACGTTATATCCGTATATCCTGATGGGCTGCACGGATTCAGTGGGGGATTCCCGACAGTGTCGAACAGTCTGAAGGCCGGGATTGCTAATACACGCTCCAACTCGGGGAGGAACCATGCTTATTTGATTATTATCAATGCGGGGTGTTCATCTCCCCCACTTATCGTATGAATCTATAATTTTTATTTAATTCTTCCTCCCTCTCTTCTTCTTCTTCTTCTTCTTCTTCTTCCTCCTCCTCTTTTAGAATTGATTGAACCTCTACCTCCAACCCCCACAACCCTTCAAAATGGATCCCTCACAAGTCAAGCTCCCCCCCATGAAAAACCTAACGGTTGACAACATCACCGAAAACACCATCCGCATCAACTCGCTCTGCCAGGATCCGCGCACCAAATATGTCCTCGAACGCCTCGTCACTCACCTCCACGACTTTGCGCGCGAAACCCGACTCAGCACCGCCGAATGGATGACCGGCATCAAATTCCTCACCGAGGTGGGGCAAATCACCACTGATGTCCGACAAGTGAGTTCCAGCTAGCTAGCTTGATTGATCCTATCTCCTCAATTCAATAACAACCTCTAATCAAAAATGTAGGAATTCATCCTCCTCAGCGACGTCCTCGGCCTCTCCATCCTCGTCGACAGCATCGACCACCCCAAACCCCCCGGTTCCACCGAAGGCACCGTTCTCGGCCCATTCCATACCCACGAAGCCGAAGAACTAGCCTACGGCGGCTCTATGTCGCACGATCCCAAAGGCGAGCCGCTTCTCGTCGTCTGCACCCTGCGCGACATGCAGGGCAACCCCATCGAGGGCGTGAAGATTGATATCTGGGAGACCGACTCTTCCGGGCACTATGATGTGCAGTATGCGGGCCGCGACGGGCCCGATGGGAGGTGTGTGTTGCGGAGCGATAATAGCGGCGTCTTCTGGTTTAATGCGATTACGCCCGTGCCATATCCGATTCCGCATGATGGGCCCGTGGGCCAGTTGTTGAAGAAGTTGCATCGTCATCCGTACCGGCCGAGCCATATGCATTTTATGTTTGAGAAGGAGGGGTTTGATCATTTGATTACGTATGTTTTTTTTTATTCCCCCCCCAGCCCGTTTTTCTTCTCTTTGAGAGATATGTGAGTCAGTGGGTGGGTGAGAGCTAATATGTTGATGTGTCTAGGGCGCTCTACCTCCGGAATGACCCGTATGAAACCTCTGATGCAGTCTTTGGGGTGAAGGACTCGCTGGTGGTGGATCTTGGGAAGGCGGGCCCCGAGTATGCCAAGAAGTATAATGTGTCGGAGGATCATGCTCTGCTGAAGTATGACTTTGTGCTGGTGTCGGATGAGGAGACGAGTGAGTTGCGTGCGCGCAATTCCAAGATCGCGCTGGATAAGCTGGGTCGGAAGGTGAAGATTGTGAATGGATTGCCGGTGCCTGAGCTGGATTAAACATCATAAAGCTGTCTATGGATGAATATGAATAAATACAATAAAAATAATAAATAAATATTTCAATATATATATCTGGTATGGGTTTTCTCTAACAACAGTGGGAGGATTTGATGTCTGGTGGCCGGGCAACCCTCAGTTACCCCAGTGTCTATAAGATGATATAATATGGCCCTTATAACCAACCCCCCTTTCTTTCGGCGACTCTCAAGTATCACAGGTGAATATGACTGTGAGTTGTATAAGACATTTTCTCTCGTCTCTGAATCATGATTAGTTAGTTTCTTCTAATTACCTCTCCAGTCCACTCAATAAAACGGAAAGAGAAGGAGAACAACGATGTTGGAAATCAAGTACATTCTAAAGTATATCTTAATGTATATCTATCTATATATGTAGGTATATTTAATCATTCAAGACGAATGCATTGGCTGATTAGGTATATCAAGGTAGATTGATTGATCCATCTATCACCATCCACATAGTTATGTACCACTAGTATCACCATCAACGAGCCTTGCGCTTCGAAACCTGACCAGCTAGATCCTCTGAATCCCCTTCTCTCTTGAGAGCCTCTCTCTTCTCAGTTGTATCCAAAACCGGGTACAAATGGCTCGACCCCGTGCGATAATTCTCAGTGCGCGCCTCGAGACAGTCATGTCCATTCTCACAAAGTGGGTCTCTACAACTCTCATTCCAGAGGTGAGCGAAACAAGTCTCCCTCGCGTGGATGAGACCGCAGGTCAAGTCGCAGGTCCTGTTCTACTTCCTGATTAGTGCATGATCTGTGTGATTTGTGTGAGAGTACTAGTACCTTGCAAGTACGAACTGCGGGACATTTATCACCAAGCGTACAAGCCACTCCATAGAGATCAGCAGGGCAGATTGAGGCGATCAGCTCTGGAGTTATGGTGGGAACGGCAGTGGAGAAAGGGGTGGTTTCCTGGGATGGTAGCTTAAAGAAAGTCATTCAGTCCGTCAGTGTTGGCTCGAGGTGATACGCTCTTACTATGGAATTTGAGGGGTCTTCGATGAAGAGTTCGACTCGGCGACCCTCAGATATTGCCTTGTGGATCTCCTCGATCAAAGTGTCAAGTGAATCGGCGGTCACGACATGCATGTAGCCTTGATGTGCTGGGGTTGACATGGCTGTGGAAGATAGTCTGTGGAAGATCGTCTGTGGAAGATGGTGAGCTGGGCTGGGGAGAGACGAAAAGGAAGGGAGGAGGAAGAATGGGGAAATAGGAGGGTTGGAATATGCATATTCACTATTCATCTATATTTTTTGTCTGTCACTTGATTCTGATATTCACTGTTTCCTCTTGGAGAGTAAATATAGGCTAGTATTTCTTTATTCAATAGTCATTCGCAGCTTGTTATCTGGGGTTCTATTGAGGTCTCCTCAATAGAAGACAGACAGATACATTCGATACTAGATGTCAATCAAATAAATTATTGAAACTATCAAGAAGATGGCATTCTCGTGTCAGACACTATAGCCTCAAGCCAAGAGAGTCGAGGAGCCAAACTGCGCCACAACAACCACCAGTAGTCTGCGACTGTAGCCTCTCTCTTCTCTCTCTCTCTTTCTCTCTCTCTCTCTTTCTCTCTCTCTCTCTCTCCACACACACACACACACACACATATATATTTATTTAATAATAACAATAATTATAAAAAAATGGCTCACCCACAAAACCAAACCATCTACGCCCCCTCCACAGAACCCCCCCACGGCCTCAAAACCATCTTCCTCGCTGGCACCACCAGCAACGCCGTGAACAGCGACTGGCGCGAGTCCCTAACCACCTCTCTCTCCAACTACCCCGTCACAATCTACAACCCATATCGTGCCGACTGGGATAGCTCGTGGCGCGAGGATATCAGTTTCGCGCCCTACCGCGAGCAGGTCGAGTGGGAACTGGAGAAGCAGGAGACGGCGGATATCGTCGTTGTGTACTTCCATCCGGCCTCGCAGGCTCCGATTAGCTTGCTGGAGTTGGGACTGTGTGCGAAAGAGCCGGGGAAGGCGATTGTGGTGTGTCCGGCGGGGTACTGGAAGAGGGGGAATGTACAGATTGTGTGTCGGAGGTTTGGGGTGGAGATGATTGAGGATGTGGAGGGGCTGAGGGGGGCGATTGTGAGGAGGTTGGAGGGGATTTAGTTTATTTATTTATCTATATCAGGGATGATTTATTTATATCCAGGATAATATCAATGGTGAATTTACTGAGGATGGAGTTAGGGCTGAGGCATCTCAACCCTAAGATGATGGGAGATTCATCCAAACCAGAATTATTGATTACTATTAGTATAAATATTAATATTAATTAACTAATTATTATTCTGATCAGGACTAGAGTACAATGACATTCGGGTTCCGCGGATCCCAGCGAGTAGATCAAGTTTCAAGTTGATCTAATCTAAACGCTCAGATACTTTTGTATAAACCCCCCAACCTTCTACCATATCGTCCTCTCACATCCACTACATCCTCTGCATCCACCATGGACCACTTTCTCAGCCTTCTCACCATCACCGCCATCATCTACATCCTTTACTCCTGCGCGACTATCATCTCCGACCGCCGAAATGCCAAACGCCTCGGCTGTCAACCAGCACACACGCAAAAAAACCGTCTACCCCTCGGCATAGACCAACTGCAGAGACTCCGGAAAGCTGATCAAGCCGGGCTCGTTCCTGAGGAATATGCGAACTATTTCGCCCAGGAGGGACGCCGCACCTTCAGGGCGAGTATGCTAGGTAGCACCTTTGTGCAAACCATCGAGCCCAAGAACATTCAGGCTTTACTGGCGACGCAGTTCAAAGACTTTGAACTGGGAGATCTGCGTCGACGGATATTCTTCCCATTTCTGGGAAATGGCATCTTCACCGCTGATGGAAGCCTCTGGTGCGTTTTGACTGATCCCGTACCACCTGGTGGTAGTACGAGTACTACCCCTGTACCCCCAGTAGTCAAAGACCATGGTACTTATGACAACACTTCATACACAGGGAACACTCCCGAGCCATGCTCCGCCCCCAGTTCGTGCGCGAGCAAGTCGCCGACCTCGATCTCGAGGAGACGCACGTCCAGACGCTCCTCCAGCTCCTTGTCCCCACCGATGCCAACGGCTGGACCGCATCAACCAACATCACCCCCATGTTTTTCCGCCTAACCTTCGACTCCGCCACCGAGTTCTTCTTCGGCACCAGCGTGAATTCCCAGCGTCAAGCCTTCCTTGAGCAGTCCGGCCACGCCCCCACCGAAGCCTTTGAGTGGAAAGACCTCGCCCGCTGCTTCGATGCCGGCACAAAACATCTCGGCGACCGCGGCCACCTCATGGAGTTCTACTGGCTCCACAACCCCCAGGACTTCCGCGACAGTATCAAAGAAGTCAATCGCTTTGCGGACTACTGCGTACAACAGGCTTTGGCCAGAGCTGCCTCCCCTCAACTGGAAGAAGAGAAGGGTAAGAAGAGGAAATACACCTTCCTCGACGAGCTCGTCAAGGCCACCACCGACCCCATCGAACTCCGCAGCCAACTCCTGAACATCCTCCTCGCCGGCCGCGACACCACAGCCAGTCTCCTGAGCTGGACGTTCTGGCTCCTCGCCGCCCACCCAGGTGTCTTCCACAAACTCCGCTCCGCCGTGCTCGCCGATTTCGGCCCCTACGCCCACCACACAGAGACCATCACCTTCACTGCGCTGAAATCCTGCACCTACCTACAGCACGTCATGAACGAGGTGCTTCGCCTGTACCCCCCCGTGCCGATGAACTCGCGCCGAGCAACCCGGGACACCACGCTGCCGCTGGGCGGCGGCGTGGATGGCAAATCGCCCATCTATGTGCGCAAGAACGAGGAGGTCGGGTACTATGTCTGCGTGATGCATCGGTTGAAGGAGCTGTGGGGGGAGGATGCGGATGAGTTCCGACCCGATCGGTGGGCGTCCAGGAGGAATGGCTGGGATTATCTGCCGTTTAATGGGGGGCCGAGGATCTGTCTGGGGCAGCAGTTTGCGCTGACCGAGGCGGGTTATGTAATTGTGCGCCTGTTGCAGCGGTTTGATCGTTTGGCTTTGGGGGATAAGGATGCTGCGGAGCCGCCGAGGCATCGGTTGGGGGTGACGGATGCGCCGCAGGATTATATGATTTATTTGCATGAGGCGGAGTAGGGGGAGTTTGAATTGAATTGAATGGATTGAATGAATGAATGAATGAATGAATGAAGGCATTGCTTATTATATTGGCTTCATGGGGAAGTCCCGAGGGGAAAACAAAATCGTACGAGTAACCTAGTAATTAACAAAAGGTATTCATGTCATGCTCAACGCCTAGATCAACAAAGTCGTAAAAATCAAATTAGACGCCACTTAAATTTACAGCCGCAAACAAACACTATCCGGCGTGGTTGAATCCCTCCTGTTGCCAATCGTCCCCGTGGAGTGGCTGCGCGCCACTATAGTCGTTGCTGCTACTTCCCGACCCGGCAACGGCGCCGGCGACGGCGGCGCCCAGACTCGCGCTGCTGTGTTTCTCCATTTCCATCGTACTCATCATATACAGCATAGCAAACAGGAGGAAATGGATGGCGAAGCAGTAGCCCGCAAAGAGGTTTCGGCTGGTGCGATTTGCAAGGATGATTCGCGTGAGAGAGAAGACAATCCGCTCCGGCAGGCTCATGCGTTTATATGCGCGCGCAGATTCGCGCCCGCGAAACGCGGCAAATGGCGAAAGCTGTGCCTCGTAGGCGGATTGGTACCGATCGAGCGAGAGCCCGGAGGAGGTGTCTGACGAGAAGTTCACCGTCGACCCCGGTCGATTGCCGTAGGTAGACGACGAGGAAGCTGCGCCTTGGCCATTACCGCGGCTGTATGTGGACACATATCGGGTCTTCTCGTACAGGCCCAGATTGTCTTTCTGGAGAGTAGCAACCTCTTGTCGGAGAGATTTGACGGTGCCGTACAGCTTGGAAAGATCCTCTTCCAGCTCCGTGTTCTTCTTCTTGAACCGGTCTCGTTGGGCTTGGATCATGGGCAGAAGTCCGGAGCCGCCACCAACGGCTTCCCCTGCCCGAATGGCTTCCATCGTGTTGGATGATCCCCCGGAGTGGTCGAACCCGGAGATGATCGACGACGTTGGGGAGGTGCCACCCCTTCGAGACGAGTGAGGGTACTTCGAGCTGTAGGTGCCGGCAACAGACATTGCCGAAGACGGGAATGTGTTTGCAGCTTCCTGCTGCACGCGCAGGAGATCGTTCTCCAGGGTCGTGGAGAGCTTCTGTGATTTCTCCAACTCCTCTTTCGTCGTGGAGAGATCGTCGCGCAGTGCTTCAAGCTGGCCTTGCAGGTCGCGATGCGACACTCGCAACACAGTGAGTTCATCGGTGAGCTTTTTGTTTCTGGCCAGCAGAAGCTGCTCTAAGGAATTCTTCTTTGAACCGTCCTTGGGCTGCGCTGCAGCACCGTTGGCGGGAGTGGCGGTTTCAGCAAGGTCTGCATCTTCGTCATCTCCGGCCGAGAATTCGATGGACTTTGACAAGTTAGAGAGAAAAAGAAAAAAAAGCATTCATGGATTGAAATAACATAAGACTCACCTTAATCATCTCTAGTTCCCGACGAATGTCTTCGTAGTCGGTCAACTTCTCCAATTTCGATCGTAACTCGTCTCGCTCGGCCGTAATCTTTGTAGCTTGTCTGTCTGATTGGGATATTTTCGATTCCCATTTATGTCGCTCAGAATCCCTATCAAATCGTGACGCATCCAATTTCCGCAGTAGAGAAGAGTTCTCCGACTGTAGACGGAGGTATCCAGGATCATCCTCAACAGACCGCGTTTGTTCCGACTGAGAATGTGATACAGCCTGAGCCAGCTCAAGCCTCATCTGCTCATTCCGAGCCTCTACTTCGGCCAACCGGAGGCTGGTCTTCTCCAACTCGGCAGATACCAACTCCAGCTCTGCGGTTGTCGCACTGTTGTGAGGACCGTCGCTGCCCTCGTTATCTTGACCTAAGCGCTGCGATACCTCGTAATTCGCTTTCAAATCCTTGATCAAACGGTCTTGATTCTCCACCTTCTCGTCCAAGCTCTTCTCCTTGGCGGTCCAGTTGTTCGTCTTCTCTGACAGTACAGCTGACCAAGAAGTCTCGACCTCCTTAATCTTTGTCTCCTGGTTTTCCTGCAGTGATTGTCTCGCGGTACGCTCTTCTTCTAGTCGCTTTTCGGTGTCATCTAACTGAGAGGTGAGGCGATCGACAGATCCTTGGAGTTGATCACGCTCGGAGGTCAATTTTGGGACGGTCTCTTCCGAATGGACAAGTGAGTCGACTGAGGTTTCAAGCAAAGGGTACGGGTCGGGCGCCTCTGATAACGAGGAGTATAGTTGAAGAAAGGCCGACGATGAAGCCTTGCCCTGGTTTGTTAGGACATCGATAAAGCTTTGATAAGCTACGGGAAACGTGTTAGCTGGGGCGGCCGCGATCGCGAAAAGAACAGGACACCTACCTTTTAGAAGACCCTTGAATTCCGACAATTTGGAGGCATCATCAAGTTTCCGAAAGTCCTTTGTCTTCTGAGCTAGGTCCTTTCGTTGCACGAGAGCATCCCGCTGTTGAGCAACCATGTCCGAAGCGGTACCATCCAACTTTGCGACGGTGTTGGACAAGTCAATGCCTATGTTTGGGAAAAGAGTGGTAAGTATCATTCACGGATAGATACGGAATAACTGGCAGAGAGAAAAAATATACCCCTCCATGCTGCAATGGCGCGTTGGAACTTGTTGGCGCCTTCGGGCAGCTTGCTGGTGTTGTCCTTTTCGGTGTCGTGGCCATCTTGACTATTGGATTCAGGGACAATGCCCTCTGTGATGGCAAAGGCATCCATGATTGAGGAATTTCTTTCCAGTTCAGCTCGCCAAATGCACACTAAGCAGCAACTCCATGAAACAGAGACCGAACAACAACCACAGCGAAAGAGATACTAGGGTATCTTGAGTCGATGCGATGCGGCGATATGATATGATATGATATGATATGGACACATGGAGACCGGACCGAGGATGATCCGACCGCGTCAGCCGCCATGCTCAGGCACCGATTCTGACTCAGCAAGGTAGACCCCGGAGTTAACTAAACTACACCAACTACGTAACTCCCCTCTGGAAAGCTCCCATCCTCCTCCTCCCCTCTCCATCCCCTTCGAGACCGGCACCAGAGCTGGGCTCACAATGGTGTCCGACGATGGTGGCTCCAATCCGCGCAAGAGGCGCAAGATTGCGCCTCCAAAGACCTCCCCTTACCTTTTCCGTACCCTATTCGATGAAGTCCCGCTGACGGCGGACGATCCCAATGCCAAGGTCCATATTACCTGCGTTGAGTATTGGAGTGAGTTGAGTCCTGCCTACCACTTTTTTTCAACTGGTCATTCCTACTAACTGTCGCCCATGGCCAGATGATAATCTGTATATTGGAACTTCTGCCGCAGAAATTCTACATTTTGTCCATCTTCCTCCCGATCCATCCGACGCCGCGAACGAACCCTCCTTTATCTTAGCCTCCAGATTACCCATTCCCTTCTCCCACAACGCTTCAGCCTCGCAGCGCCCGGGAATCCAACAGATAGTTCTCCTACCGAAGGTGAACAAAGCATGTGTTCTTTGCAATGGGACCGTCACCTTCTACTTGTTACCGGAGCTCAGCCCGGCCTTCGATAACACGAAAGTCAACAACTGTCGCTGGATTGGGGGCCTAGATTCAAACGCTGATCCAGAAGACCCGGAAAACCCCGTGATTATGCTTGGAGCCCAGAACAGGATCATGCTGGTTCGGATCGGCGACGCAGCCCGACGGGTGAGGAATATCGAGTTCGCTAGCTGCTTAGCCGCTGCGCGAAGAGGCATCATCGCTTGCGCCGCAGATGCACAGGCATACTCGCTGCTAGATGTAGAGCACCAGCAGAAGATACCATTGTTCCCTATATCTGTTTTGGACGAATCATTGGGTTTCGGCCAGATCGAAGACATGCCGTCGTCCTCTCCAATCCCAAACTTGTCTCCGCCGACGGCCGATCGTTCACACAATAGAAGCTCGAGCTTAAACACCCTCGCCGAAATGCTTCAACCAAACCCGCCGTCATTATCTCGTGACCGATCCGACTCTGCAACACCAGATCTATCTCCGGACTCTGGTACCCCGATTCGATCTGTGTCAAGAGAGCGAGGTAGAAGTGCTTCTCCACGAGCATCATCCGATCACCCAGAAGGCGAATCTCAGCAATCTACCGGGGAGGATCCCAAGCCTCTTCCGCCGTTACCGAAACAACCTTCGGCGCAGCTCAAGCCGCACATTCTTACTCCTACTCCGAATGAATTCTTAGTGGTCAGAGGGACCGATGCAATGGAACCTGGTGTTGGGCTATTTGTAAATCTGGACGGCGATGTCGATCGTGGTACAATAACCTTTCACCGGTATCCAAAGTCCATTGTGATCGACAAAGGCGAAGAGAGCAACCTAATGCAATCGCCCGACGATACTCGAGATCAACGTGTCATTGCAGTCATTGAAGCGGACAAAGATGGGGAATTGCAACACTTTTTGGAAGTACAGCTTTGGGATGTGGATCCTGGACAAGCGGAAGAGCACAAAAGCTGGGTGGACATACCATCTGCAGAAAACACAGAGCCACCTCATATCGGCATATCCCATACGATCAGCTCGAGCCAGCTCGAAATACATGAGATGGGCAAGCTTCTCCAAATGGTTCGACTGAAAACTCCACTTCTATTACCCCACGTCCCTGCGACAGACTCTAGAACCCAGGCATCGATTGAACAACTACAAAAAGAAAAGGAATTATTCGAGTCTACTGACTCGGAGGGATCGAGGAAGGGTGTGGCATCAGACGACGGCTGGGAAGCCGAGCGAAATGCAGAAGAAGCGAAGTTTGCCCGTGCTCTGGGCAAGACTCAGAGTAGCCTCTTGATGTGGAACGGAAGCCGGATATGGAGGCTTGCGAGGAATCCAATAACCATCCAGCTCAATGATACTCTCCATTCCACTCAAGACGTGGACAGTGGCAACCACAAGGTGCTAAACCGGGGGGCTATAGCAGATACCGTCGCGCTGATTGAGCACACAGAGCCCAAGTCGGAGGCAGAATTTCTGGGTCTGAATTACTTGAAACAGAAATCAAGTCTGCTTCTTCTTGGGGATCTAATCTTTATGGAACCAACCATCAGAGATGCTGTAACAATTGATAACACCGAGAAAGCACTCATATCCGGCAATCTAGACCCCCGCATAGCTCTCTTGTTAGTTCCATCTCTACGGTGTGAGGTCCTCCAAGGCCCCCAAGGGATCTGGGTCCATGCAGGCCTAGCGGAAACTGCAGAGGTCTACATCAAACAGTCAGAGAAAATTGGAAAAAAAGATTCCAGTGTTGGACCCGGTGTGTTTGACCCGGAACTTTCGGATATGGTTAAACGGTTCCTCCTTTCATGGCAGCAGAAACGTGGCTATGGCAGTATAACCGACGAGACTTATGTCTTTGACAGCGTGGATGCGGCTCTTCTGCATCTGATTTTGGAGCAGGATTCGAATATGACGGCTGAGCAGCGTCTGTCATCTTCCATACGTACGGAGTTGAACAAACTGGTTGATAACTGGAAAGGAAGCTTCGAGCGGGCGGTGGTTCTGTTGGAAGAGCATCGACGGTTATATGTCCTGAGCCGTCTGTTCCAAAGTCGAAAAATGTCACGAAATGTCTTGAAGACCTGGCGACGAATCATTGAAGGCGAAGACGACCTTGGTGGTGAGGTCACTGGTTCCGGAGTTGAGTCACAGATGCGCAAATACCTGGTCAAAATTAAGGATGCGCAGCTTGTTGAGGAATATGGATCCTGGTTAGCCCAGCGGAACCCGAGCCTTGGGATTCAAATCTTTGCCGATAATAATAGCAGAGTCCGATTGGACCCTACGGATGTCGTTGCATTGCTAAAGGAGCGCGCACCAAATGCGGTTCAGGAATATTTGGAGCACCTCGTCTTCTCCAAGAATGTGAGACCACAGTCTGCCCCATTTCCATCACCATCTTTTACTAATATATCCTTAGTATACTCAATATGCGGATGATCTTCTATCATACTACCTTGATACCGTGCTTTCCGTCCTTGAGTCCTCGCCCTCAGCTCGAGCATCCCTCTCAGAATCCTACTCTACCTACCGTGCCCTTCGTCCACCCAAACCAACGTATATGAACTTCATCACAGAAAATGCCCCCCCAGAACCGTGGTGGCAATCGCGCCTGCGCCTTCTCCAACTCCTTGGAGGCGGCAGCAGCAGTCAATTCTCCTCACTTCCGTCACCAAGCCTATCTTATTCCATTCCCGCCGTGCTCGCACGCATCGAACCCTTCCAGAACGAGCTCGTCTCGGAATCCGTTATTCTGGACGGTCTCCAAGGCCGCCACCGGGAGGCTCTCCGTCTCCTCACCCACGGGCTGGGTGACTATGACTCCGCCGTGCGGTATTGTCTCTTCGGTGGTCCGCGGAGCACCAGCTCGACTGGCACTCTGACCGAAGTTGCCGAACGGCCACTCCAGTCTGAGCTTTTCAAGTACCTCCTGGATGAGTTTCTGCATATCGAGGACCCATCAGAACGTATCGAGCGCACCAGCGATCTTCTTGCGCGATTCGGGTCCTGGTTTGATGTGAGCGAGGTTCTCCGCCTGATCCCAGATGATTGGAGCGTGGACATCTTGAGTGGGTTCCTTGCACACGTCTTCCGCGTGCTAGTCTCGCAGACCCGCGAAACCAGGATCGAGCGCACCTTGAGCGCCGGGTTGAATTTGCGGATCGGATCGGAATACATCGAGGGAGTTGAAAAGGTCGGCGGATGGGTGGAGGATGATGAAGGGTTGAGGCGGTTGCGGGATGGAGATGCTTCTTCTCGTGGGCCGGTTCAGGACGACAACGATTTTGGGGAAATGGTCAGCCCCGGTATTTAATGAATATGTATATATGACTACCTGGTAGGCAGGTACTGCTTCAATATTACGAACTCCTTAATGTGAATCCTTATTTATATTTATGAGTCCATCCAGGTAGATCGAGTGACGGCCGTGATGGTTCAATTCAAGAGGGAGTTTATTACTCCACGCACAACTAAATTAATAATCCGTAATAATAAGAATCGTCACAATGCAATTCCGACTTAAGTCCGTGGAGATGATGCCTATCAGGAGTTAATCCCCGGAGACCGAATACGAAAACCCCGAAGGCAAATCCGAAGTAAGGAGGATTTGTATTCTGGGGTGATTGATAATCATCCCGATGCATAAACTACGTACCTACCTGGTGCCTACCTAGGTACCAGGTATATAAAACAAGAATAATCCAACAAGGACCAACAAATTGCCTCTAACGAGACATCCTCACAGACCTGCGACACCATGACGAACCTGTTCTCTCCGCTCCGAGTTGGGCGCATGGAGCTCCCCCAGCGCATTGCCATGGCCCCCATGACGCGCTTTCGAGCAGACAACAACCACCTGCCTCTCCCCTGCGTGACCGAGTATTACCGCCAGCGTGCCTCAGTCCCCGGGAGTCTTCTGATCACCGAAGCCACCGTGATCAGCCCCCGATATGGGGGATACGCCAATGTGCCCAGCATCCATAACGAAGACCAAATCGCCGCGTGGAAGCATGTCACCGAGGCCGTTCACGCCCAGGGATCCTCGATTTACATGCAGCTGTGGGCGCTCGGTCGTGCCGGGAATCCGCAGTTCCTGCAACAGAGTGGCTACGACGTCGTGTCCAGCAGCAATATCTCCACGAAAGGCGCCTTCAGTGGCGAGATGCACCATCCTCGCGCGCTCTCCGAGGAAGAGATCTGGGATGCGATTGCGGATTTTGCGGCGGCGGCCACAAACGCCATCGCGGCCGGGTTTGATGGAGTGGAAATCCACGGGGCAAATGGGTACCTTGTCGATCAATTCACCCAGGATGTGTCGAACGTACGAACCGACAGCTGGGGAGGGAGCATCGAGAACCGATCCCGGTTTGCGCTCGAAGTTACGCGCGCGGTCGTGAGTGCTATTGGGAATGATCGCACGGCCATTCGATTGAGCCCCTGGGGCAGATTCCAGGATATGCGCATGTCGGATCCAGTGGCCCAGTTCTCTCACTTGGCGGACAAACTAGCCGAGTTCAAGTTGGCATATCTCCATTTAATTGAATCTGATGCCCGGGCGGAGGGTGAGAGTCTGAGGTTTCTGCTTGATGCCTACGGAAATGCAAGCCCGGTAGTCCTGGCAGGAAATTACACCAGTGCGTTGGCGAAGGAGGTGGTGGACGACGAGTATAAAGATCGGGATGTGGTGATTGCGTTCGGTCGCCCATATATCTCCAACCCGGATGTGCCATTTCGCGTGAAGAATGGGATCCCCTTTGCAGATTCAAACCCGGCGACAATCTATGGGCAGAGTCCGGATGGTTATACGGATTACGGGTTTAGTGAGGAGTTTAGGGCTTCTCTGTAGGGTTGTAGATAGATAGAACAAGAGTTCAAGATTTATGGTACCTAGTCTATTCAAGCATCCAAACCCACCACAAATAATACACTAGGCTTACTAAAACTAAAAACCAGACTAAAGAGAGGTATTGCGTGGCCGCTGTTAGCTTGTATCATAGTGTCTTCTCTAGCGTGAAGGAGGAGTTTCTCTCCAGTTTCATTGGGCATTGGACGACCAGCCTCACATTCCCAACTGGGCTGACAGAATTGGGATTGACAATCTTCGAAAAAAGTTCATGATTCACGGAACACAGGGCTTAGCGTGTCCTTGTTCTTCTGATAATTCAACTCGAAAGAAAACTGAGATTACAAAAAAGACACCATGACGTTCTATCAAATGGTCAGTCAAGGGCCGGCCGTGCCATGGCCTTTCGTCTTAGCCATTGTGATCTTGGGCGTGATGATCCGAAGAAGATACCTGAGCCCAATCAGCAATATTCCAGGGCCCTTCCTGGGATCATTTTCCAGCTTTTGGAAGATCCAGCAGATCCTCAATGGACACACAGAGGAGCAGATGCTGGCACTGCATCGGGAGCACGGTACGACTTGATCATCGAAAAGAGCCACCTTCTTTCTGCTCAACAAATGCTGATCCAGATACTATGGCACAGGAGATTTTGTTCGCATCGCCGATAACGAAGTCAGCGTGGGCCATCCAGACGCGGTGAAACAACTTCTCCATGCAAAGATTGCCAAGGTTTGTTTTGCCGTCCAAATAGGACCACCATAACTTTGCTCATGCTCAACGTGATGCCCCCAGGGCCGTTGGTACGAAGTCTTCAGCATCCCCGACTACCGGTTCGTGAGCCAGATGTCCGAGACCGACCCCCAGCGACACATCGAGAAAGGAAAAAACGTCGCGGCGGGATACGCCTTGTCCAACATCATCAAATCCGAGCCGTACGTCGACGACATCGTCCGGGCCCTGAAGACCCAGCTGGATAAGTTATCTGCGTCGGAGTCAGACGACCAGCCCGCCCATCTGGACCGCTGGTTCAATTATTTCGCCTTCGACGTGGTGGGCGAGGTCACCTTTTCACGGTCCTTCGGCTTCGTGCAGGCGGGCATTGATATCGGCGGCGCGATCGCAAATGCGCGGCACTTGTCCGTGTATGTGTCGATCATGGGCCATTTCATCTGGCTTCATAACCTCACGCTGGGGAACCCTTTACTGAGTACCTTGGGGCTAATCCCCGCGTCACACCTTTTCGATACGTGTGTGGCGGCGGTGGAGGCCCGCAAGAAGAACCCAGACACTCGGAGCGACATGATGGCGCGCTGGCTCAGCGTTCGGGATCATCCGGAGAGGGAAGTGTTCGCGGCGGCCGTTACAAACGTCGGTGCTGGCGCTGAGACCGTCAGCGCTTCGCTCCAGACGTTTGTCTATTATCTTCTCAGGAATCCGGTGTATCTCGAACGGCTGAGGAAGGAGATCGATGCAGCCCAGGCACGGGGGGAGCTTTCGCCTGTCCTCCAATATTCCGAGGCTCAGAAGCTCCCCTATCTACAAGCTTGCGTGAGTAGTACTTGGCTAAGGGTAGTGGATTGATCGCTAGGATGACTGAATTAACGATCTTTCTTGTTGGTCCAGATTAAAGAGGCCTACCGCTATCATTCCCCCATCGGCACCAACCTCCCCCGTGTTGTTCCTAAGGGCGGTCTCACCATCCAAGGACGATATTTCCAAGAGGGTGTAGGTGGCCCATGATCTATTGGCCAATTTTTTTCCCCATACTCATCAGTTTTATAGACAATTCTCAGCGTCAATATTTGGGTGATCCACCGCAACCCCCAGCTGTTCGGCCCGGACAGTAACTCATTCAACCCTGAACGGTGGCTGGACAGGGAGCGTGCCAAGGAGATGGACTACTTCCTGGTGCATGTATGTACTACAGTGGGCGCATAAACAAAGCCATGGCGAGCTCTCTACTGACATTTGCTCTCATAGTGGGGGGCAGGCTACAATCAGTGTCCCGGAAGGAATCTGGCTCACTTCGAGATCAACAAACTGACGGCAACCCTAATACGGGACTATGACTTCGAATTGATGGAGCCGAACAAGGAATGGTCGTTCAGAAATACCTTCATCACGACGCAGTGCGATTGGCCTTGTAAAGTGCAACGGCGCTCTCTGGCGTGAGGGATAAAGGAGGGAAAAGAGTCACTCGATCTAGCCCTAGTGCATGTGTTCTATCTGGAGACTCTTCTTGCAGTATCTCCTCGGGGGTGTGTGTGGGTCATCGATGAATGTTACTAGTAGTAGGATTGGGGCTACCAGCTTCGTCACGAGGAAAGTAAGGTCATATCACTCCTTAGCTGCAGATGGACCGTTTCAACCACAAGTGGAGAATGGGCACCGGAGGAATGCCGGACCAATCTGGTTAATCCATTACTCTAGACTATTGCAATGTTGTGTGGTTCTTCGACCTTGTACAGGGATCAAAATGTCTAGTCTGGAGTAGTTTCTCTGGCGGCAAAGCTGCCCGCCCCAGGGATTGGTGGGGAGGGAGTAGCCTAATGTACGCACTAGGTGGGTGGTATTCCTCGATATAGAAACATCAATCTAATTGAGAAATTAATGAGCTCGACGTGAGAGATTATAGCACACCTCATATAGTGGCATTTTTGTTGGCGGCGCATAGAAGACGTTGCGTGAGCCCCTCCAGGACGAATAGCAGAAGGTACAATGTAACCGGTGAGGATCTAGGACAAGCCACAGAGGCGAGTTTAGGCAGTACCAAGAAGTCGTATATTAATTTGAGGTTCTTATGGCGGGGGTCTGAACTAATGAGGTTACATACTACGGCGTCAACTGAGATGTATAAATGCCCATAGTATATAATCCAACGTCCAAAAATAGCGAGTTTTTAGTCTTGTTTTGAGTGGAGACATAGATTAATAGAGGTGAGGAGAATGATAATAATAAATAGCGTGATTTTCAGATGATGATGATGATAATAATAATAACACTCTTCAAGGTCTGCAGAGTCGAACTAAGAAATTAGTTGCTCTCTCTACGCGCCGACGGAAGATATAATTAGAATCGGAGATTTCAGCTGCGAATAGGCGCCCTCCCTGTCTCTCTCCCCACATGACAGCATCAGCAAATCATCGGCCATCCGACTTTAATTAACAAGATGCACCAATAACCGTGCCGGAAGCCCTGTTCTTCTGCTGCACGAACCGCCGGCTATTTCTGCCGTGCTTTCGCGTGGACCATCAGCATCCCAGCGCTATCCCAGCGCCAATCAAGGAGCTCAATCCTGCAGACTCTCCCCAGGCGGCTTGAGGGGAGCTCTGACTCGAGGCTGTTTATAGATCCTACATAGTGGGTTTCAAGTCGAGATTGGCGACTAGTGTGGCTCCTATCTTTGCGCTGGCTGGGCAGCGTTTATCCCCCCCAGCCTTTGTCCTATATAACGATACATCAAATCCGATCCATGTCTTTGTTATTCTTCGTTTTTTCTTTGTTCATAAACCATTTTTCTTCTGTTGTGTTTTTGCTCTTTAGATATTTTCTTTCTTAGGCTCAATCTTGCACACTGGTTGTGTAGTGGCCTTTTCTTCCCCTCCTCTTCCTTCTTCTATTCTGCATTCTATTCTGTGTCCCATCTAATTTGACAATTGTCCAAAACACCCGTCCTCATTCTTCAAAGAATCAATTTTATCACAGCATCCGGTATGCGTCTGATCCTTTTTGTCCTGGCTTGCGCGGCGGCAACGTCAGCTGCCGCGCCAACACTGTTCGATAATGTCTACGACTATTCGGATGACATGTCAGAGTTCCTCGGCAGAGTGAGCAAGCATATTGAAAGTGCCAAGGATATCTTCAGTCCGACAAGGACGTGTGATCCGTCCAGGATCTCCCTCCCAGCCTTTGCTTCCGGGTTGCCTGCACCGTCAGGGAAGCCTGTCTACGTCGCAGTTGGTCGCGGTACTCAGGTAAGATAACTACACCTAACCTAACTTCTAGTCCCTTCCGAGGTTAATCATAATATAGAACTACACCTGCGCATCCTCAACCTCCGACGCCGCCCCCAAGCTCCAGGGTGCGGTTGCCAATCTCTACAACGCAACCTGCATCGCTGCCAGCTTCCCGGATATGATGGAACTACTCCCCAACATTGTCTATAAGATCCCGTTGCCAAGCAGTGAATTCGACCCCCTCCCTCCCGCCAATATCGAGTTATTGGGCCATCACTTCTTCGCGGGATCGGTGCCCGTGTTCAACCTAGACACCACTCCGTCACGGCAGTATGGAGTCGCCATGGTGAAAAAGCTGTCCGAGATTGATGCGCCCGCGACTGCCATCAAGGGAGCCAATGGAGCGGTGTCGTGGCTGTACTTGCCTACCGTCAATGGGACTGTCGGGTCATACAAAGGGGTTTATCGAGTGGACACGGCAGGAGGGGGAGCTCCAAAGACATGCAAGGATATGCCATCACAGTTCACTGTGCAGTATGCGGCGAATTATTATATCTTTGGTCAATGATGATGTTGTTGGGTTGGGATAACTCGTGGTACTAGTAATTCTGCTTTTTGAACTGTACATAAAGATGATCGTACTTGGTTTCGAATTGATGAGATGAAGTGCAATTATGGATTCCATATAAGTGTTCTTAATCCTAGTACCCTGATACGTCTATCTCTCTATCCCTCGTAACCTTTCCCATCTAAACCTGCTGAACTTGCTGTTCTGTTGGAGGAGGAGGGCTTGTGAAAGTCATGTGACCTCGCTATACCCGGCGAGTGCACGTGACCCGAAGGTTCCCACAGCAGAGCCAGACGGCGCTAGTCCGTAAGGGGACTAGCGGCGACTTGATTTTCAAAGATTCCCAAAGGCTCCGGATGAAAAATCTCGACCGCAACTACGACGACGAGCAGCACGGCCTCGACCAATTCCTGAATATCTTTGCGTGTGCCATTCTATTGCACAGCCTGTTTTAATCTAAAAGGTTCGGTGAAATTTCGCGATTCACGACCTTCCTCCCTCTCCGTCTGGATTTTATCGTCCTCCGATTCAAATTTTTTTTTTTTCTCGCTCTCAAACGGTGTTGCTTGCAGCAACTCCCATCTCAACTCAACCCAACCTACAACATCCCACTTCGTTGAACGACTTCTCATCTATAAAATATAATGGCTTTCGGTGGTCCTAGAGGAGGTGCTGGTGGCCGTGGAGGCTTTGGCGGTGGCCGTGGTGCGCCCCGTGGTGGTGGTGGTGGCCGTGGAGGAGGCTTTGGTGGTGGCCGTGGTGGTGGTCGAGGTTTGTTCACCATCAGCTCTATTTTGGTTCGACAGTTATCTGCAACGTTGGATTCAGCTACTCTGGCCGGCCTGGATTCTGCATCCTGTGGGATCGCATTTTCTCCTTGCTGGACAGCGACGGTTGCAACGTTGCCAGACCCTGTGGTGTGACCTCTTGAATTAGGAATGGTGTGGCTAATGCGCTCTTTTCAACTTGACTTGCAGGTGGTTTCGGAGCTCCTCGTGGCCGTGGTGGCCCCCGTGGTGGTGCTCCCCGTGGTCGCGGTGGTCCTGGTGGTCGCGGTGGTCGCGGCGCTCCTCGTGGCGGTGGTGCTGGAGCCAGAGGTGGTGCTAAGGTCATCATCGTAAGTTTTTTCTCTCTCTTTCTTTCCCTGGAACAATATGGAAAAAAACCCTGAATACTAATGCCGCGGATCCTTCTTAGGAACCCCATCGTCACGCTGGTGTCTTCGTTGCCCGTGGTGGTAAGGAAGATCTCCTCGTCACCAAGAACTTGACCCCCGGTGAGGCTGTCTACGGAGAGAAGCGCATTTCCGTCGAGTCTCCTCCTGCCGAGGATGGCGCTGTCACCAAGACTGAGTACCGCGTGTGGAACCCCTTCCGTTCCAAGCTTGCTGCTGGTATTCTGGGTGGTCTCGATGATATCTACATGAAGCCTGGTGCCAAGGTCCTGTATCTGGGTTCTGCCAGCGGTACCTCCGTCAGTCACGTTGCTGATATCGTCGGCCCTACTGGAAACGTCTATGCCGTCGAGTTCTCGCACCGTTCCGGACGTGACTTGATCGGCATGGCTACCCACCGCACCAATGTTATCCCCATCGTCGATGACGCCAGACACCCTCTCCGTTACCGTATGCTCGTGCCCATGGTTGATGTCATCTTCGCCGATGTTGCTCAGCCCGATCAGGCCCGTATTGTCGGCCTCAATGCTCACATGTTCCTCAAGGAGGGCGGTGGTGTCATTGTCAGTGTCAAGGCCAACTGTATCGACAGCACGGCCAAGCCTGAGGTGGTCTTCGCCCGTGAAGTCCAGAAGATGAGAGAGGAGCGCATCAAGCCCCGCGAGCAGCTGACTCTGGAGCCCTTCGAGCGTGACCATTGTATAGTGGCTGGTGTCTACAAGCGTGCGGCATAAACAAAAAGGAAAAAATGGTGGTCTGATGTTTTCTTTTTTTCATTTTCATTTTTAATCTTTGACTTATTTTTTTTTTGGCTCTCTGCTGGCGTCGAGTGTTTTGTGTGATATGCTGAAATGCCTTTTTCATTTTTTGTCATACCGAGGTTTATTACAATGTATTTTTGTGCGATCTCAAAAATATTTCCCAGGTTTTTCGGTTTCCGGTTTTCTTCGGCGCGCTCTGCGTTCGTCTGGATTTAGATGGTGTCTAGTTGAAGAAAATAGACGGTTCAAGAGCTGCATCTCCGACGTGTAGGTAAATGATTTTCGTAGTTGCTTGCGTAGTGCTTCGGACATTCGCCGTGCTTCCAGCCTCGCGAACCTCCAGTCGCTCGGCTGTCGGATTACTCCCCGACCTAACCTCCAGATCTGCGTCGGAATTGCTGCGGACGATGCTGCCCCCGATGGGATTCTGGCGAGAATACTGATGTGATGATTGGCCGTCCTCTATCTGGTTTGTTTTCCCTCCACGCCAACCCCCGCAATGGAGATTGAGGGCGTGGGGTGACTGGAAGGATGAACCGTCTGTACTTAAAGCAACTGCCTACGCCGTGGGGGTGTGTATAGTTCTTTCCCCTCCCAGACTCTCAATTACCGATTTCCCAACTTCTCATCGCAGCCGGGCATCTTGTCTACACTATACTACGCCAATATGTCTATCATCATCACCGGTGCGAACGGCTTCGTCGGCCAAGAGCTCGCCGCAGCATTGCTGGCGCAAAACCCCGAAACCACCGTCACGCTTACAGATGTTGTTGCCCCGACGCTTCCAACGGCGGCCGCGGCGCATGCATCCCGCGCAAAATGCGTACAAGCCGACCTCACCTCGTCCAAGGTGGTCGACGAGATCTTCAACGAGACCCACCGCTTCGACACCATCTACCTCCTGCACGGAATCATGTCCAGTGGTGCCGAGGCCAACTTCGAGCTAGGCATGCGCGTCAACCTCGACTCTACCCGGTACATCCTCGACCGGCTCCGCGCCGTCATGCCTGGCGTCAAGGTCGTCTTCACATCGAGCTTAGCAGTTTACGGTGTGTCGCCGCCGGGGTTCGTCATCGACGAGAGCAACCTACCCCCTGTGCCGTTGACATCCTACGGGACGCAGAAGCTGATGGTCGAGTTCATCCTCAACGATTACTCCCGGCGTGGGTTTCTGGACGGTCGTTCCGTGCGGCTCCCCACCGTGACGGTGCGAGCGGGAAAACCCACCCAGGCAGCCAGTAGCTTTGCCAGTGGCATTATCCGGGAGCCCTTAAACGGGCAGAAATCCGAGGTGCCGGTCAGTAGGAGCACGGAGCTGTGGATCTGCTCGCCCTATACGGTGGTGAAGAATCTCATGCATGCACGCGAGGTGCCGAAAGAGGCGTTTGGGGAATTCCGCACGGTCAATTTCCCGGGGCTGAAGGTCACGGTGCAGGAGATGTTGGATGTGTTGGAGAGCGTGGGGGGAAGTGAGCGACGGGCGTTGGTGGAGGATAAGTACGATGCGGATATCGATGCGATTGTGCAGACGTGGCCGCCGAACTTCAATACGACGCGGGCGAAGAAGTTGGGATTTTCGGAGGATATGAGTTTGGAGGCGAATATTCGGGGGTATGCAGAGAGTTTGTAGATTGTAGATAGGGTGATGAATGAAAATTGAGGTAATTAATTGTTAATGTACTGTGTAGTGGATTATATGGAGTAGAGGAGGTAATTGTAGGGAATGATCGGAATCGCATGCAGGCGGTTTGGAAAAGCGAGTCATGTGATTGGCTGTTGCGGCTGGCGAACAATTTGAACTTCCCGAACTTCGACCTCGCATCTCCAGTCTCTCCGTCACCCTTTGCTTTCCCCCCCCAATTCTCCCTCCTCCCCCCTTTTATCCACTCCACTATCACTCTCACAATGGCCTCCCGGCGCCTAGCCTTCAACCTCAACCAGGCTCTGCGGAGTCGCGCGGCCCTCAAGTCCATCCAGCCCGTCAAGCGAGGCTTTGCGTCCCCAGTGACCTTGCCGTCCACCACCCAGTCCACCACCCTCTCCAACGGTTTCACGGTACGCAGACTACAGACAATCGATTACAATCGCTTCGCACACAATCACTAACTTGCTGCAGATCGCGACCGACTACTCCCCATGGGCCCAGACCTCCACCGTCGGTGTCTGGATCGATGCCGGTAGCCGGGCAGAGACTGACAAGACCAACGGAACCGCTCACTTCCTGGAGCATCTTGCTTTCAAGGTGACTTCGCTCGATGAAGTAACGAAATCTGGATCACGTTAAACTAATGTATCTTTTCAGGGCACCAACAAGCGTACTCAGCACCAATTGGAGCTCGAGATCGAGAACATGGGCGCTCACCTGAACGCCTACACATCGGTATGTCCCGGATACACCCACGATGAAAGTCTATCGTCGTCCAGAGTACTAACTCCCGAACTCCAATGCAGAGAGAAAACACCGTCTACTATGCCAAGTCCTTCAACAACGATGTCCCCAAGGCCGTTGACATCCTCGCCGATATCCTGCAGAACTCGAAGCTGGAGCCCGCTGCCATCGAGCGTGAGCGTGATGTGATCCTCCGTGAACAGGAGGAGGTTGACAAGCAGCTCGAGGAGGTTGTGTTCGACCACCTCCACGCCACTGCCTTCCAGAACCAGCCTCTCGGTCGCACCATCCTCGGCCCCAAGGAGAACATCCAGACCATCACCCGGGAGAACCTGACCGACTACATCAAGACCAACTACACCGCCGACCGCATGGTCCTTGTTGGTGCTGGTGGTATCCCCCACGCCGAGATGGTTAAGCTGGCTGAGCAGCACTTCGGTGGTCTTCCCAACAAGCCCCCCACCTCTGCTGCCTTGACTCTGGCCGCTGAGCAGAAGCGCACCCCCGAGTTCATTGGCTCTGAGGTCCGTCTCCGTGATGACACCCTCCCCACCGCCAACATTGCCCTGGCCGTCGAGGGTGTTAGCTGGAAGGATGACGATTACTTCACCGCTCTGGTCACCCAGGCCATCGTTGGTAACTGGGACCGTGCCATGGGCAACTCCTCTTTCCTGGGCAGCAAGCTCAGCTCTGTCGTTGAGCACCATGGTCTTGCCAACAGCTTCATGAGCTTCTCCACCAGCTACAGCGATACTGGGTAAGATTACAACACCTTTTCAGAAAAAGAAAGAGAAAAGAAACTGTATAATTGGAAACTAATGCGACGATTTTTCTAGTCTCTGGGGTATCTACCTCGTCTCCGAGAACCTGACCGCCCTCGACGATCTGGTCCACTTCGCCCTCCGCGAATGGTCTCGTCTCTGCTTCAACGTCACCGCCGCTGAGGTTGAGCGCGCCAAGGCCCAGCTGAAGGCTTCCATCCTCCTCTCCCTTGATGGCACCACCGCCGTCGCCGAAGACATCGGTCGCCAGATCATCACCACCGGTCGCCGCATGTCTGCCGAGGACATCGAGCGCACGATTGGCCAGATCACCGAGAAGGACGTGCAGGAGTTTGCCATGCGCAAGATTTGGGATCAGGACGTCGCTGTCAGCGCTGTCGGCAGTGTTGAGGGTCTCCTCGACTACCAGCGCATCCGTGCGGATACCAGCCGCAACACCCTGTAAAACGTTTCGGTCGATCACCAGTTTTTGAGTCTCAGAGTTATGGCAACTGTTTCCGTTTGTTTTTTTTTTGTATCGGTGATAATAGATAGATGCGGTGGTAGTGTGTGAAGAGGTAGCGTGTCTTGTACAGTACACAACTGTCGCTGATATATTTTAAAAACTGTATTCTCTTTTGTTATTCCATTGCTCTTGGTTGGAATGAGTAGTCTTGTAGTCTTTCGGGCTCTATCTCGGCCCTGAACATACAGGCTTGAATGGCTCCAGGCCTAGCTAAAGGCGTAAAGGTGTGTTTTAACCAGCTGTTCTTTTTATCTATCTCATGACTCTTATATAAATAAAGATATTTTGGAATTAGCGCAGTATGTGAACTGATGTAGTTAACAGGCTGCACGTGACCGCCCAGGCCCTTACGGGACCAAAATAACGTCATCTACACCATGATTCATTCCATGAAGACCTCTTAACATCTCATCAATCAAGGATCGAACAATTGCTGTATATAGCTATGTCCCCACCCCATTGAGAAATGGCCAATGCCGTACACCCTGGCAAGAACCCCCTGCCAGCCCCACGCAGCTGCTACCGGTGCAACCAAAAGAAGATCCGATGTAGCAAGACTCAGCCCTGTGATAGTTGCGTCAAGGCCAGCTTCGAGTGCGTATTTCCCGGCCCTGGCCGTGCCGCCCGGCGAAAAAAACGGCCCCTGAAAGCCGAGCTTGTCAATCGTCTGAGCAACTTGGAGCACGAGTTCAAACTCTTGACTACTACTCCGGTACGTCGCAAGTCCGCGGATGCGTCCTCGGCGACCGAATGTCAGCAGGAGAAGGAGGAGGTGGAGCGCCATCAAGGAAGACTGCTCGTCGAGGGAGCCTCCACTCACTATGTTACCCATGAGGTACTTTTCAGTCTGCAAAATCATGTCAGTAGTCTTATATTCAGAATGAAGAAAGAATGCTCTTTGCTAACCCAGGAGCGTCTGCGCGAAGATCGACGAACTGAAAAGTCTGGTGACCTCTTCTGAAAATGATGAAGACGCTTCTGGAGACATCTCAGATGGGGGTGAAGGGTATTTGCAACCTGGAAATGAGTTTCTCTTTGGTTACTCGTCCATGGCATCTTCTCTGGATACCTTCCACCCAAACATGGTGCACAGCCAGATATTATGGAAAGTGTATGAGGAAAACGTCGCCCCCGTTATCACGATCTTCCACAAACCGTCCCTCTATCAGACCATCTCCAAAGCAGCGGCGAATAATGGTAGCGACATCGACCGCGCCTCAGAGGCGGTGGTTTTCGCCGTCTACTTTGCTGCCGTGAATAGCATGAGTCCAGACCAGTGCCGGGAACAGCTAGGCCAGGACCATTCATCGCTCCTGCAACAGTACAGATTTGCCACGCAGCAAGCGTTGGCGCGCGCCGGGTTTCTTCACTCGCGGAACCAGATGGTGCTTCAGGCCGCCGTTCTCTTTCTCACGTGTCTTCGCCAACCTGGGGATGCTGACTTTGTGTTGACTTTGGCCGCTGCCGTGTACCGGCTGGCTCAGGGGCTCGGGCTGCACCGTGACGGAAGTCTCTTTGGGCTGAGCCCGTTTGAGATTGAGATGCGTCGCCGGCTGTGGTGGGCTATCTACCTGTTGGACTCGCAGACGTCCGAACTCCACGCCGTCGACCCTCAAATCACTGAGAGCTGCTATAACACCAAACAGCCTCTGAATATCGACGACTCGGAGCTATTACCAGGGGCGTCTCGGGCACCGGAGTCGCGTGTGGGCTTCACAGATATGACCTTCTCGTTGGTGCGAATTGAGATGACCGTGCGGTACCGGCGTTCCCTTCTCAATGTCCCCCGTGGTGGTGGTGACGACAACAATAACAGCGAGAAGGCAGTTCGACTAGACGAGCGTCTTCGCCAACTGGAGCAAATTCACCATCGCTTGCGCGAACAATACCTCCAATTCTGCGACGTGTCTGTCCCCGTGCAATGGGTGACTGCTACCATCATCCGACTAGCTCTCACTCGAACCTGGTTAATTGCACACCTCTCGCAGGGAACAGCGGCGACGCAAATACCTGAGATCTCATCTGCAGAAGATTCCAATGACCGCGATAAGCTCTTCTCCACAGCCATTGAAGTCGTCGAGTTCGCCTATCTCCTGGAGACAGATCCTCGGACCCTGAAATGGGCGTGGCTCTTCAAAGGGTATCCGCAGTGGCAGGCCGCTGCGTTTGTGCTCTCGCAACTCTGTGTGAGACCGCGTTCTGCAGATACGGACCAGGCGTGGGCGGTGGTGAACAAGGCTGTTGCTCGTTGGATTCGAGGAGATCAAAGGGGTAGTATTACTCGGAAGACTATACGGCAGCTCATTGAGCGGGCGGTTGGAGTAAATGGGTATGTTTGGGATGAAAGAGCTGGTGAGATATCTTCATTTTACTCGATTTAACTGCACGCTTGGAGTAGACTCCGGTTATTTGAAATCTCCTGGCTTGGGAGGAGGGAACGGTTAAGAATATAATGGACAATTTTCTTATATATCAGGTTTCTAAGCAATACAGAATAACCCATCTATCTCTTACTTCTTAAAGTCACTCTCCTTCTCCACCCAAGTTGCAAAATCCTTCATCTCCGGGTTGATCGCGCGTAACCTCGCAATATCCGCCCCATATCCCTCATCTCGAAACCACCTAAACATATATCCCATATCCTTCATCACGGCCATGAAGAACGCACACACCGGCCGAAAAGCCATCGGCAGCGGCCGGCCGGTCTTCTGTTGAAAAACCGCCCGCATCTCCTCAAAGGTCAGCTCATCCCCAGCCAGGGAGATGGCCTTCCCCTTGTACTTCTCCGGGAAGAGAAAGGCGTCCGCCGCGAAGAAACCAATGTCACTCGTGGCCACGAGCTGCAGCGGCTTTTTCTCCCCTGCCAGCGCCATCTGGAAGCTCGTGGCGAAGACCTTGCCGAAGAAGTCGGCGGTGAGGTTCTCGAAGAAGGCGACGGGGCGGAGGATCGTCCAGGCCATTGTGTTGCCGCTGTCCCTGGTGGTGCGGTCGACTAGATGATGCTCGATGTTGTGCTTCTTGATGAAATGGGGCACGCGGGTTGGGTTGTTGAACGACTGGGCTTCCCCGCCGCGGTCGACGGAGCTGTAGACGAAGAACTGCACCTTCTGGCGGATGGATTCGTCGATGAGGGCTTTGCCTTGGGTTTCTTCGGCTTTGTTGCCAATGGCGGCCTGTTTAGGGGTTGTTCAACAACTGAGTTCTCTATATGGGATGGGGGATATAATTTACCTGGACGCTGTATACACCCCAGATGGGCGATTGGGTCAGGCGTTGCGCATGCTGGAAGATGGCCGTCGGGTTTCCCAAATCACCCTCGACGAGCTTGATCTTCGGGGATAGAGTTGCCAGCTTCTGGGCAGAGGGCGACGATGCATTCCTGGTGACGGCGAGAATCTCGAAGGGCGCCTTGCGATGGACCAGGTTTCTGATGAGCGCGCCTCCCTGTTTGCCGGTGGCGCCAGTAATGAGGACAGCCGTCATGATTAATGAATGATAATAGATGGACAGGGAGGAGTGAGCAAGACTCCTTTTTTATGCTCTTCTATGTCCATTTTCTATCTGCTGATTGATTGATTATTTCTAATCTTGTGGATTACCTCATTTCGCCGCCGTTCGGGGTTAATTTAGAAGCCGAGATGAACAACCAACTTTACATCTCAACTTTAAAAAGGGCCCAAAAATTCTAGAATTGTATTCTTCTTCAATCTTTCTTCACTCCTGACCATACCATGGCTCCTAAACCTCTTCAAGATAACGTCTCCCGACGCAAAGAGGCCTCCCCCGTCGGTAAGGCCATCTTCATCGGCCTCCGCGCCGTCGATATCTGGTGGCAGCATCGCCTCCTGGCTCGAGGATGGGCGACGAAAGCCCTCACCACCTTCGGGGGCCAATCCATCCCAGTCACCCAGATCGTGACATCTGCCACCCTCACCGGCCTCCAGCCCTACTACAGCCTGGTCAGTCTCCTCTCCGTGGGAAGCAGCATCAAGCAGATCGCCACCATGATGTTCGTGTCCGAGCAAGAGACCCCCGTCGCCTCCGCCATTGCCATCGCCGCTTTCAACTCCATTTTCAACTCCGTCAACACCCTCCTGTCCGTCTGGGCGGTGACCTCCCAGGCGCCTAGCTCCGGGTCCTCATCTCTCCGTGACTTCCCGCAGTTTCTCCTCGCAAACCCCCTCATTGCTATCGGAGCTGGCGCATACCTCGTCGGTATCGTGACCGAGGCAGTCTCGGAGTTTCAGCGCACGGCGTTCAAGAAGATCCCCGCCAATAAGGGTAAGCCGTATGGTGGGGGGCTGTTCTCGCTAGCGACGAATATCAATTATGGTGGGTATACGATCTGGCGGACTGGCTATGCGCTGGTCACTGGGGGAGTCCCGCTGGCGGTGTTGACGTTTTCGTTCTTTTTCTATGATTTTGCGGTGCGTGGAGTGCCGGTGCTGGATGAGTATTTGATGACTAGGGTAAGCTTTACTTTTTTCGATGATACCTTCACTTATGACCTGGATAGAGCTGATTGCCGTATCTTATAGTATGGTGAGGCGTATGAGGTGATCAAGTCGCGAGTGAAATATCGCCTGATTCCGGGGATCTATTGATTTTAAAAACATAGGATATATATGCACATAAGAGAAAGCCATCATTAAGATTAAGTTGATATCACCAAAGTGAAAGACATATATAGGTAAAAAAAAAAAAAACATATAAGAAAATGAAAAGAGTGATCCCAAACATTCATGCCCAAACCCACTAACTAACCAACCATCTCTACTGCTTCGTAGGATAGGTCATCCCAAGGGGCGCTTGATATCCGGTCGTATGCCGACTCGCCTGCGCCTCCACCTCCTTTTCATGCTGCACCAAAACACAGCACGGGCAGCAGTAGGAGGACATGCAGTCGCTGAAACCCGAGCCCTCGATGTTGAACCGCTTGCGCATCTCGCCGCGCTTCATCATGAGCGGAATCCAGTGCAGGGCACAGTATGAGGTGACAAAATACATGAGACACTAGTGAAAGTAGGTGAAATTAGAACATGGTTTCGGGTTGAGTTTGGGGGTTGTGGGACGCATTTCGGTGGATATATATTTAGGTAGGTAGGCCACATACATTGCCATTCATGTAGCTCTCTTCTTTCATCTGGGGATCCTCAAGACGCGATTGTGTCTTGCCGTGAAGACAGCAGGGAAGACACCATCCGAAGAAACCTGCATTTTCCATTAGACATATTCGTTAGTCTTGAGATTCGAGATCCTGGTGGAGGAGTTGGGGTGCCGTTACATGTCTCTGCTGGAGAGCAGCAGTCCCAGAAACCGCTGGACCACTCCTGACCCTGCTGGACAGGTACACCAGTCTGCGGAGGGGCGCTCATTTTTCTTCACTTCTGAGATTTTTGTTTGAGGTTGTTTATCGGCGGGATAGTGACTGAGAAAGGGGGGAGGTGCAAAAGCAGATAGGGATAGGGATGTAAATGAAAGGTATTGATCAATACACGTCGTCGCGAGGGCGTGACAAGGAATTTAAATCCCGTCCAGACACAAACGATCGTCCGCTGCAGCTGAAATCCTTAGGATTGAAATTTGACTGATCTCTCTCTTCAAACAGACAGGAGAAAGGACCCTTCTCGCCCACCGCGGGATTTTCATTGGGGGCCGAACCAGACAAGACATGTTGGGCCAAACTCTGATCAAGGCTGATTGCGGCTCCTTTCATTGCAAATTGGTGTGATGTGTAGGCAGGCAACGCGAGAAATAGGCATCATGATGGAACCAACACGAGCTGGAGCTCCTGGTTTAGGAGATATTCTGCGTTCGAAGATGAGGATCGGCGGTATACTTGCTTCGAGTGGACTAGGACAACAGCCATGGCTGGATCTTGGTGGAAGATCATGGGAGGACCTGGACCCATCATAGTAGCCCACGTTCTTTTAGTCTTTGGAGAATACGAGCTTTGTGAGTCGATCAGTTGATAAGACGAGTGTTTTTTTTTTCTTTGGCAAGAAGATGTTGATTTAGTGACCGAGGTTAACGGGGAAAAGATGGGATGAATTAGGGTTCAGCCTCGTGTTGCCGAAGAGCCGCACTATTGGCCATAGTTTGCATGTCAAACTTATCGAAATGAAATGTATGCATTTTCTACTAGCAGAACCATCTGTAGCACGATGTCTCTATAAATAGAAAAAGAATTTAAGGTAATTTGCTAATCCTAGGCTCATGTAGGCAAATATTATGAGGACAATTCATCAATAGCCCGGCTAGCTCAGTCGGTAGAGCGTGTGACTCTTATACCTTCCTATTCTAGGATACGGGTTCATCACAATGTCGCGGGTTCGAGCCCCGCGTTGGGCTTCTCTTTTTGCTCTTCCTGAAAACTTCACTTTGCGCAGTCCTTCCTTTTGGTCTTAAAGACCTGTCCACGAATTATCGATTTTACCAAATAATAACTAACCGACACGTCAACTCGTCAAAGAATTGACTCCTGTCCGGGCAATATCTCGTAGAACACCCCCCATATGAGGATTGAATGGCCGCCGATGTCTTCGGCTTGAGCACGCAAAGGCCGAGAACATCCCACCATTATTCAAATTCCTGCGCCCGCTCAAGTTGAGCGTGATCTTTCTCTTACGACAGGCCATGTCTAGCATTTTCAGAACGTCATCTATACGACGTGTCTCCACTGTGATCTCCCTGGGGGGATGGGGTGTTTTTGCAATGCTCTCGAGCTGTTCATCAAACTGTGGGATAAACCGATGCGACATGTACCCCCCCAGCAATCCTCCATCATATATCGTTAGTTGCCCCAGAGCTTGCGGCAAATGTTCCGCCAATTGGTGTGGTGCATTGTGTCTTGCGCAATTGCCGAACAGAGCTAGCGGTTCGATATTAAGCGAATCTAACTTGGTGAATTGCCTCAGCGGCGGGCAATATTTCGTCAGATCGGGCTGCGGCTGGGATCGATCAAATGCTATCCCAGAGAGGTCGAGCTGGCGGAGTCTGTATTGGAATCGCTGGAGTCGGTCCCAAAGAGCCTTTCGTCCCCATGGTACCCAGGCACTGCTCGCGATACCTTTGAAACATACCGAGAGACTGGTCAGGCGTGGAATAGACTCAAGTAACAGGAAAAACCCTTTGAGGTCGGAGCTCTCATGTAGAACGAGGGTAAGATTTGATAGAAAGAGAGACATGGCTGTCTTGTTGGGGATAGTGGTCCATGCAAAGATGTCCGGGTTAATCTTAGCGGATATGATGACCAGTTCCCGAAGCTCGGGGAGGTAAATCAGGGGTTGGTTCTTGGTAATTTGCAGAGCGTCACCCCTGCAGTCTTCTTGGTCGTCTGGTGCTGTAAATAATCGACGCAGACGTTGAAATGCAGGTGCTCTGAATCTTTGTCTAGAGGCACTCCCGTCGGAGAAAGTGACCGATTGCGAGATTATGAGCTGAAGGTACGGGTCGGAATCCGATACGTTCAAGTAGAGTGTATCGAGGTTGGGAAGACAGGCAAGAACCATTGCCACAAGGGGTCGTCTGTCATCTCGGCGGAGGGTATCGAGGATGTCTTCGGGTCCAAGGCTGGAGAGGCCGGTTACCTGGATTGCGTGTTTGATAGTAGAGTCGTGCTCTTCACACATGAGCGCTGCCAGCAAATAGCTTCTGGCTCCAGTGAACTTTAGAGAGTGTAAGAGATCCACCGTTTGCACGAATGCTGCCAGCCTCGGCGCCTCAATCAGTGTTCGCAGGAATAGCCATAGCCTTTTTCTCTGACTGTAATCGCCATTGTATTCAAATTGGTGGTAAAGCCGTGGAATTGCTGCCTTGTACCAATTGTGATTGACACGGCTCAACTGATGCCACAAAGTGGGGTCTACCCCTGGTTGGAAGTGGGAAAATATTAGGTCGAATATCTCCATCGGCAAATCCGGGGTAGGAGACATCATGATGTTCGGTCGCTTCTTCTGTTTTGGATTAATATTTTTTTGGTACGTTATGGTCCAAGAATTTATATAATGAGGCTGAAAATGTTGGAGGCCTGGATAAGGTTACGCAGCGTACTTTTGACCAGGCTCACAAGATTCGTATCATTTCTCAAGCCAGGCTGCCCCATTCTGGTGTTGACAATTGGGTTTAAAATGCATATTTGTATTGTTTGCTGCATTTTATGGTCATATACTGCTAAGTATCTGTCGACCTGGAAATGTAGAGATTGTAGTAGTAAAGGTCACTAGTCGTGTATTGACCAACCTGTACGATATTTATCTTCCCTTGAATATATTGAGTCGCTTGGACTAAGCCGTTGTGTTCATCGGAAGGACTGTCTCAACAGGAAACGGGAGAGGTGAGGCAGGAACAAGAGCAATGACTACTAGAGGTGTTATATATATCACTTCAATGCTTTTACCCTGGTGGAATTGAATAGGAAACCTGTGGCTGTCCTCGCTTAAATTGCCGAGTGGGCTGACGGCGGAAAAACTGGGGTAGCCGAACAGGGAAGTTGCAACCATCGAGGCAGGCGAAGCGGAGCCACCACCGATTCGGGCAAGTGGCGCTGCGCTTGCACCTACCCGAGGCAGCGGGCCGGCGATGGAACGAGAAACCCACGTCGAACTTCCAACCTGCGCTCGATCAAATTTGGCAGTTGAGCTCTCTCTTAGATACTCACTACGCAACCTGCCTACCTTGTTGTTCCTTCGCTTGAACCTGCTGTTCTTCAGCCCCTGCCTAATGGCAGACCCAGCCCCGAATCGATCGACGCCTAAATTCACCAGATGCAGGACCGGGTGTTTACGATGTCGTGTGCGACGGCGCAAGTGTAAGAGCTCCCCCCCACCGCCTGTACCCCCCATCTATCGCAATCGATTACGTCGCTATAGATTGCAATCCATAGTGACATGCTAACTCGGTATTGCTCCCGGTGTGAAGGCGACGAAGGGAAACCGCGATGTCAAAATTGTATTGACAAAAACTTCGAGTGCCAATATGGTCTCCAGGTGACCTTTCTGCCAAAGAACTCAATCACCGTCAACGCTAGCGAGTTGTGTACACCGGACACAGATGAAAAGTACCAAATTCAGGTACGCCCTTTGCTTCACGGGTGATGATGGATTTGTTTTTTTTTTTTGCCTCCAATGTGTACTGATCTGCCTTGGGTTCTGCTCAGTTTGTTAAAGAAGACCCTGTCGCATACAACACCGATGGCTCCGCCGAAGATTCGCCCTCTCCTACCCTTATAGCCTCATCCGCCCCTCTACCGATTCCCTCCGCGGATGATCGTCCGGACTCTCATGAAGACTATGGCGGGAGTGCATTCCGGCTAGACAATCACCACAACCCGGGTGGGCTTTACGTCGATGCAGACGACCCGGCGCTTCCCCAGTGGATACCCAACAATGAGGATCCTCAAAAACAGGACGTTTATCCAGTACCAAAAACCGCGACAGGGAACACTCCGTTCAGCGATAAAGATGAGTCCGCCGTGCGCGGCCTGCTGGCACTGGGGTCCAGTGCATCCCTTAATGATATTTGCACAGTCCCAGAGCTTAGACAAAATTCTGCTTTGCCCCGGAGCTCCATGGATATAAGAAATGGCGGCTCCCCAGGGATACAATCTACTTTTATGGGGGAGATGGGACTGGCTCCTGCAGGCGCACAGTTATCCCCATCTACCACGGCTGCACCTAGTCTCGTGCCAGAAGCCCGTAAGCTGGAACTTCTTCGTCATTATCGATATTATGTTGCACCCTGGGTAAGTAGAAGTGGAATTCGACAGACTTTGTGAAGTATGCGAGCATGTTTGCTAACTGTACCTTCTTCGATATAGCTCGACATCTGCGATATGAAGCATCCGTTCGGGATCAGCGTCGTGCAAATAGCCGTGAAATCAGAAGACCTCCTTCATGCGCTCATGGAGCTCTCAAACGTCTGCATTATCCCACTGGCCATCAATGGCAGAGAGCGACATAGCCGCCCAAGCTTTTCAGCGCGACCCGACAGACTCCCTTTGAATAGGCAAGGTACCGGCCTGGATTTGAACTCTACCGAGATGTCGCTGCTTGTCCTTTTTGACCAGCTGCGGTCTTTGATATCCGAATTTCCGAACACCTGGAACAACACTGCCTATGGTGACCTTCGCCTCTTGGAGTCATTGGCTCCCCATGCTTTTGGCATGGAAATTGAATCTTCTGTTTATTGGATGTTTTTGCGTCTTGGTACGTTGCACAAAGAATGCCAAGATGGCATCCTTGAGAAATAAATTATCTAACTTGTTTTCAGATTTAAGTATCGCACTCGCAAACAACATGTCCATTCGAACACCTCTCCCAACATCTGCCGTTCCCAGTCCGTCACTCCTATCTCGCACTGAGGACGTTCATGAAAGAGTCAGACACTATACTCATGTTGTACTTTGGCTATGTGGGAAGGTTTTAAGTGTCTGTCACCAGGAATCTATGGCACAGGAAGACTCAAGCCATCAACAGTTGACAGATAGCTGGGTGCAGATCTTCAATGAACTTGACCAATGGTTTCACATGCGACCCCAAGAGCTCCGACCGATGGTAGAGCTCAATACGGGGGATCAGGTGCTCAGTGCAGGAACCGAATTCCCGCTGTTGTTATTCGCAAATACAGCAGGGGCTCTCGGCAATCAGATCTATCACACAGCAATGCTTCTGCTGTTACAATCCAAACCGCGGACTGCGTTACTCGATAAACAGCACTCTCCAGCATTATCCCCTTTGTGGCATGCACAGCGCGTCTGTGGTATTGCCTTGAACAATGACCGGCGCGAGTGCTGGGATCCTTCTCTGCTCGCCTCGTTCCTCGTCGCGGCGAGGTACATGACGCACGAATCACAGCAGAAGGAGATCCTGCAAGGATTTGATCGTATACATAACCTAACGGGCTGGGATGCAGGCGAATACCTATCCCATTTACGCGAGGACTGGTCATTTCTCGAAGGAACTTGAACCAGATTGGCACATGGTCCTTTTTTCAGGTTTCAGATGTATGTGGCCCACGAGGCCCAAAAAATTGCTGGTTGTGATCACTCTTCGTTCGACGAGTATTGTAACCCCAAGAAACTTCCAGGTCATGAATCCGCCAGCAAGAACCCCAACCAGTTTCAGTTTCGATGTCTCGAATCAATTTGACAATTTCACCATGTTCGGATACGTGGCTGAAAAGACGCCCCGCAATCCACAAAGGCTGGATGGAATTGTTTAAACAACCCTGATGTGGGTTGGTGAGGGAGATCCCACAGATACGCCGTGCATGCCACAATAAAGATAAGCTAGGGGACCGGGGAAGTCGAATAGCCTTTGGCATCATCTTGAGCAACAGAATGCACGCTGTGTGGTATAATTGATTCGACGAGATAGCGGACCAATATGCAAATAAGATGCGAGGGAAAGGCTTGCTGTTGACGGTTTGGATAGGGACCAATTCGCTGGGCCGCTCGGCCAGCCAACACTGCAAGTCATTCCAGAGCTGGAGCCAGCGGGAGTTGAACGCTTCTAAAGTACAACCGTTTTGCTCTCCTAATTCCACGAACTTTGTCCGATCGGATACAATCTCGGTTGCTCTTGCACATAGATACACCGCGTAATTCGCATGCATGTCGGGAGACTTCACCTCCCTAAACAGCCCGTAGGCATCCTCTTCTTGGCATGCTGGAGGAAGCCATTTGGATGGACGAAGGAGTGTGGTTTGCGTACCGTCCGAGATTAGCGCACCACAAAGGTCTGCTTTTATGTTAGCTAGCTCTCATATTGCGAACCGCTCATAGAACATTCCGGGTAGAATCACTCACCCATCCTAGCATAGCACCAGAATATTGCCTGTAGCAAACCTTGGCTGAAACCATGAATTCCGAAAGAATCAAACAGCGCAGAGCACCCTTCCAGATGACGACGCCAGTCCTGTGCTCGCGCCGACATCATCTCCAAACAGCATAGAAGGACGCATGCCGCCACTATTTTGGGGTCGCGAACCTGCAGCACAGGGCCTAGGAGTCGAATTGCTTCCTGATATAGCTCGAGGCTATCGAACAAGCCCTTGATGCCGTTTTTACGCTCCAAGTGTCTTGCCGATATCGCAAGAATAGCGTATGAGAGGGGGGGGAATGTTCGTGCTAATGCAGGGAGTTGTTGTTGGAACGAGCATTGGGAATCAAACATATCAAGCTGCCACGAAACAATTTAGCCATATCCTTTCAACAACACCTTTTATTTAATTTCAATTCTGTCGTTATATTGCATTGCGGGGAGAAATATCGCTACAACATACCCAAGGGGCAACTCCTGTTACGTAATTCTTTAAATATTCAATCCTCCTCAGACTGGATAACGGCGGCTGATGAGACTCCCCTTGTCGTGTGGCCCGGGGAACATGAGACGTCTCTGTCCCCTCTGCAGCGGAGCTATCATTGGGCCTGTCTGCGTCTCCGATAGTTGGAGTGGTTGCCCTTGTCGGCGCGGCGGAGTACGCGAGCGAGAACAGTATACCTCGCAATTCTTCCTGGGAGGCGAGGAAACCCGGGTCCTGCGAAAAGCCATCCTGGTACCAGCCCCCCGTTGGAGAGTCGAAGGGTCCTCCTCCCCCCGACCTGGGAGAGCTGTAATTATGCGCGTTGTAGTCGGAGGGAGATAGCGCGTGGTGTCGGGGATGCCATTCCCCCGGCGAAGGGCCGGAGATGCTTTCCGTGGTGGGCGGGGCAGATGCATCTGCTGTGGGAGTTGGATGCGAATGCGACTGCGACTGCGAGGTGCGCTGTCGTTTTTGCGGGGGTTCCCCTGAGAACATTGTCTTATTATACTTAGGTTAGTAACCTAGTATAGTATTGATAAGTCGGTGATCAAACCAATCAATTCAATATGGAGATTATTTTGGAGAGGGCTGGGAAAAGTTCAAGAAACAGTTGACGGTGACGGTTACGGCTACTAAATGTGGGGGAATAATCAGTCAGGTGCCTCAGGAGTCCAGGCGGACATCGGGTGGTGCCGTAACGTGTCCCCCAGCCCGAACGAAACCCGGAACGCCAAAAACCCCAGACGGATGCCGAGACAGGCTCTTTAGGTTTGCCACGTGCCGCGTGCGCCTTCCTCATGGTATTTTCAATTTCTTACCGGCCCGGACCTGGACCTGAAGAACCTGACCTGTAAAAAACATGGCGTCATGAATATTCCCCGATCTCAAACCACCCTAGGGCCCCTCAATTGTGTATTCTAGAGAGTCTAGTCACCGATCCAAGTCTAATTATCGAGCAGGATACTACGACCGGGAATGAGGGGCCCCCACTCGGTCAAGCCACGGGGATAATGAATTTCCCCGTCCCTGAAAACACGTTTACGGAGACCGGCCGAGTAAATGACGTGGGAATGGCATGAAAAAGACGCATTTTCTGCAGACGATCGCTTCCGCCAACCCTAAGTTGCCCGGACAGGTTTAGGTGGGTGTGGGGTAGCGCCGCGTTCTGGGGAGGGAAGATGTGGCTCCGACTGCCTCTTTCGGGTTGGAAAGAAATTCTCTCCATCTGGGGCATTTTGTACCTACATTCGCCGCCCCATCGATCCCAACTTGTTACGCCATGACTCGTTTCGAGCTGCGGAGTTGGGCTTTAAAACACAAATAGTTCGCCCTTTGCATAGTTAAAAGCTGGGGTAAAACACTTTTCTTCTTCATGCAGTTCCTTCCATTTGTCTTTTTTTTTTGTTCTCTCCAAGATCTGCCGCCTCTTAGAACAGACTACCACCAAAAATGGTGAAGATCAACATGTTTGGGACAGGGTTCCCCCTGCAGGCCGCTATTTGGTGCGGATGTTCTATGGCCTTTATCTTGTTCGGTATGAGAGGACTGTGTTCAGGTCAATATGTTGCTGAGAATCATACTAATTTGACCATGTTTTAGGTTATGACCAAGGTGTCTTCTCCGGCATTATCGAAAATGATAACTTCCTCAGTCACATGAACAATCCTGGTGACAGTTTGATGGGTATTATTGTCTCGATTTACAACCTGGGATGTTTCTCTGGCTGTATTGTGAACTTCTTGATTGGAGATTACCTCGGGAGACGACGATCCATGTGGCTGGCGATGGTCTGGGTCATCGTAAGTTTTTTTTTTTTTTTTCTCTTCTCTTTCGACAAGCCCTGCTACAATTATGCCACTATTGCTCAATGCAAAACGCTTACAACATCATCATAGATCGGAGCCATCCTACAAACAAGTGCATTCGGTGTTCCCCATATGATGGTTGGCCGGTACATTGCAGGCATTGGTACTGGTATCGAAACCTCCACCGTCCCCATGTACCAGGCAGAGCTTTGCGAGCCCGAGAAGCGAGGCAAGCTGGTCTGTAGTGAACCTCTCCTTGTTAGTGTGGGTATTGTCATCAGGTAAGGCTCGATTATTGAAATAAACCCCCTCCATGTCTGTATTTTTACTAATGTAACCATAGTTACTTCTTCGACTACGGAATGAGCTTTGTTGGCGGGCAAATCGCCTGGAGATTGCCTATTGCATGCCAAATGATTTTTGCAATTGTTGGTGGACCCGAGCGCTGCTTGAGATTGACACGAGGCTAATTGGTCGCAGGGCGTTGTTATCCTCGTCTTCGGTCTTCCCGAAACTCCCCGTTATCTCTACCAGAAGGGCCGCAATGAGGAGGCCTTGCAGATTCTTAGTGATGTGTATGGACTGCCAAAGGATAACCCTAGGATCCTAGCCGAACAGGCTGAGGTCCTAGAAGCTCTTGCTTTCGAGAACAAGCATGGCGAGTACAAGTGGAGGTACAGTGGGCCCAGCTGAATTCTGCATTGTATATCACTAACTGACCACAACCAGAAACATCTTCAAACGTGATGAAGTGGCTACTGGCCAGAGAGTCTTACTTGCATATGGTATGCAATTCATGAACCAAATCGGTGGTATTAATCTCATCGTGTATGTTTTCTCCTGGCCTGCCCTGTTACTACCACGACATTCCTACTCACTAGAACCCACAGGTACTACATCCCAACTGTCCTGAGAAACAACGTCGGTATGAGCAAGAACCTCTCACTTGTTCTGGGAGGATGTGTACAAATCATGTTTGTCATTGGTAGCTTGGTCCCTACTTTCCTCGCGGACAGAGTTGGACGCAGACGCCCAATGATGTGGGGTTCGGCAGGCCTGGGCTTCTGTATGATGATGGTCTCTATCCTCCTCAGCTTCAAGGGCAAGGAAAACGCACATAGCACCGCCTCCGCCTCCGTGGCCTTTTTCTTCCTCTACATGTTGATCCATGGAGCTTCCGTCAACTGCATTCCGTGGTGTTACGTGCCCGAGATTCTGCCCCTCCAGGCCAGAGCTAAGGGTACAGCCATTGGTGTCTCCTCGAATTGGCTTTGGGTAAGTACACCCCTTTATATGGCGTGACTGGTATTCTAACAGATCATTTCATAGAACTTCTTCGTGGTCATGATCACCCCCGTGATTATTAACCGTCTCCAGTGGAAGGCGTATCTCATCTTCATGTGTACGAACATTGCCTTCGTCCCCCTCGTCTACTTCTGCTACCCCGAAACCGCCAAATTGTCTCTCGAAGAAATCGACTACCTCTTTATGAACCCCGACAAGAGTGCTGTGAAGGTTTCCAAGGAGGTCCGGGACGAGAGAAAGAAGCACGGCCGCGTCAGTCTTGTGAGAGATACGGGTATCCTGCGCAGCACCAGCATGGCCGCCCAGGGTGGCCTAGGGGACATGGAGAAGAACGTGAGCAGTGGCTCAACGGACGAACAAGTCGAGAAAGTTTGAAATTCGGTCCTAACATTTTTTTTCATGAAAGCATGTGTATATAAGAGCTCGATTGCATGATGTGTGCAGGTCACTAGAATGGTTCTTCAGCTTGGTCGATAGATGGTAGATATAGATATAGATTTTTGTATAACAGAATACTAACTGCTTTTGCTAGTTTGTTTATTTTTCTTTATTTATTGAGTGAATGTATTTCCTTGCTTTCTTAATTCTTTTCTTTCCCTTTCCTCCTCTTGGTTTGTTACGTACATTGCGTAGAAGTGTGTATGCATGTCTCTGGTTATTCCATAGAGCTAGGATATGCTAATGTAATTGATTGCCTCGTAATTGATTAGAAGCACCAAATGTGTTCTTGTCCTATACCATGGGAAGAAACGCATCAGCCAAGGAGATTAACGTCTGTTTCCCTTCTTTGCAACCATCCTACGGTAGTCACTTGAAGTTGCTTGGCGGATACGCTTGCCCCATTTAATAAGAGGGATATGAAAGAAAGCGATAAAAGTAGCCAAGCAAGCAGCAACAATAAACATGTTTTGCAGGCCCTGAGCCTTCTGCCAGGGGTCGAGAGCAAACAGAATGCCGATGCTGGTGACATTGCGGAAGAACGCTACCACCACAAAGGCCTCGCCAGTAACCTAAAAACACTTCGAAATTGTCCATAAAACATTTGAGTTTACGCACTCACCTCTCGATAACTGTCGATAACCAATGCAAGGGTAATATCGCAGATGGTGCCAACACCAAACCCGAAGATGCCACCACCAACACTTGGGTAAATCCAGTGCAATCCCTAGAAGTAGTCGCATTAGATGGGCCGTACAGCAGGTGCAGCAGGAGGGATGGGCGGGGGGGGGGGGCGATAGTAGCACAACTAACCCTGGCCAGAGTGACTCCATAGATGAGGACCCCTCCGCCCATACACACAGCCGGAAGGTGGAGGAGATGCAGGCGCATTTCAGGTTCGTAGCAGCCATTGTTGCGACGGGAGAGGCAGACAATGAGGCGATCTCCCAGATAGCCGCCATAAACGGCACCGAGGATGCAGCCGATGAAAGGGCCAAGACTCATATTGCCGACTCCCAAGGGGGAAAAGTTATAAGGCGGGCGGGGGAAGGTGGAGCTGGTGGTCGAGATGATCATAGTAATCCAACAAAGGCTGAAGGAGTACTCCACGGCGGTGTATAAAACTGCGGGGAATTTGACGAGCATGATGAAGGGCTCGTAGGCGCATTTGAGGAGGTTCTCGTCGGTCTTGGTTATGAGTCGAAGTCGCTGCGACCAGGGGAGTAGAGGTAAGCTGGTATCAATGTGGGTTTCTTGAGTCATTGTGGGCTGTGAGACGGCCTTCTCGCCCTGCCCTGTTACTTCATCTTCTTCTTCTTCTTCACCCGGCTTCTCTTGAGAATGCGCTGATGCATGAGTATGGCCTTGTAAGTGTGGGGTGTATTTGCTTTCTTCATACAGGCAAATGAAGTAGACTAGTAAGGCGGAATTAACCCCGAACAAGGTATAGTAACATAGGCGCCAGTCGCCAGTCCGTGCCATAGCTCCGGCGATGATAGGGCCGAGGAAGTTCTGTGGGAAAATCGTTGCTTAGAGAATCAGATGCTTCTTGAGGGTAGTGGCTCGCTACTTACTCCGATCATCACCATTGCCATATACAGGCCGCTTACTGTACCTCGCTGATGGACAAAGAACAAGTCGGCGATCTAGACTATCCGTCAGTAAGGCTGGTTCGAAACATCGAGATGAGCTTTTTTCATACTGTCATCTGGGCAATTGTCTCGTTGGTGGCACTAGCTAGCCCCCCAATAAGTTGGGAAGCGAATAATTCGAGTAGACTGTTCATGCGGGCACTCCAGATAGCCATTCCTGCCAGGAAGGCCACTGAGACGATATATACCGGCCGACGGCCATACTTGATGGCGAAGGGAATGAAGAAAAAGCAGCCAGTGGAGGTGCCAACGAACATTAGAGCCAGGGCTGTAGTCAGATCGGTGTATTCACAGTCCAAATCTACAACCCACAACTGCCAGAAGGTGGTAGGGATAGTGAGTCTGGGATCATTCACTCAGGATTTATTTCGTCTCTTTGCACACGTATGGATGACTGACTCACTGGGTGAAAACGAGAGCAGTCATGGCAAGGACCGGGAGAAAGTTGATTGTTTTACGGGCAGAGGACCAGTTCTACCATCCAACATATATGAGTGAGTATGTATTCTGTCCTGTCCTGTCCAGGCTGTCAGAGATACGCCAGAGAAACATACTAATGGATCGTTAGGATCACTTGTCGGAGTCGGATGTAGCACCAGGTTGTTGCCCCTGGATCCGTCGTCTGGACGGGTGTCTAGTTAAACCACTAGATTTCTGCGATGTAGGAGCATGTCTCTCCGAGGACTCACTCTCTGTAAGGAAGACGGTACCAGGGGGAGCACGGTCATCATCAGAGGAAGGGGTATTATTGGGCGCCATGGTTATAGTCGCAGTCGCGCAGATGCAGAAAGTGAAAGGGTGAGTTTTACCAACTCTACTAAGACCCCACAGGATTTATATGTTTAGTGATCCTGATAAGCAGCAGACTGAGGGCCTTCCTCTCCTTCTCCAGAAATGTCCCAAAAACCCGACTCTAGTCCTGGTAAAAATCCGTATTCAAAACTTTCTCTTTATCGGCTTATACATTAGCCATGTATCGGGGTGGGATTTCCATGGAATTTGAAATCCGGCCTGAAGGTCCACAGATTCGGGTTTTTTATCTAGATTCGACCCATTCGGTTTATGTGCGATTCCTCTTGTTCCACAAAACTCTCTGCCCGGGGCGATCATGAGAGACGCTGGCTTTTGAGATATCTACTGACGGTGCCTGAGAAAAGGGAATATTTGCTAACGACCTCACAATAATCCCACATCAACGCCATCCAGATTTCCTACGTCCTAACGACCCGCGTGTGGTTTTGGTCAGAACAAAATCGGAACCGGAAGATGAACATTGAGTTGGAACCCCCGATCTCTGACGTAGGGAAAGGCCTGGTAGCCTCCGGTGATGAGGAGGGACGCCTTCATGAGCTTGGCTATAGTCAAGAGCTGCGACGGGAATTCTCATTGTTGACATTGGGGTCACTATGTCTGAGTCTGATGTCATCGTGGGAGGCATTGTCTGTCGCTCTTGCTCCGGCCATCATCACGGGGGGTGCCCCATGTGTGTTTTATAATTAGTTAGAAGAAAACCTTCTCCCAAGCACATTATAACATGAACTGATATTGTATGCACAGTATCATATCTTTCGTCTGCACTATAGCTGTTGCCTGTTCCTTGGCGGAGATAGCTTCAGTGTACCCAACTGCTGGAGGTAAAGCCAGTCGAACCAGGTTCAAGCGGCCTTCTTATGATGCTAACCACGAAGAACACAGGGCAATACCACTGGGTAGCAATTCTTTCACCAAGGCCGATTCGATCTTTTGCATCCTGGTTCACTGGCTGGATCTCAATTGGCGGCCAGGCAGTGTTTACTGCCTCTGCTGCTTTTGCAAGTGGACTACAAATGCAAGGCTATATCGTCCTCAACAACAAAGACTATATACCCGAACGGTATCAAGCCATGCTATTAGTTTGGCTTACGCTAGTATATGCGATTGTGATCAACATATGGGGCCACCAACTTCAACCGAAAGCCAATCTGCTTGCTGGTATTTTCACCTGCCACCTCTAGCGAGTTATCATCCCACTGACATCTACATAGCGGCTCTGCACATTGCAGCCTGGGTAGCTGTAATAATAGTTCTAGCGGTAATGGCCCCCAAAAATGATGCAAGGTTTGTTTTTATTGACGTGGTCAACTCGAGTGGGTGGTCTAACAATGGCATTGCTTGGATGGTGGGATTATTGAGTGCGATCTATCCATTCCTTGGGCAAGTGACACTACTACCAACCCTCTTTGCCCGACCAGGGGACTGATGTTGTCCAGATATGACTCTACATGCCATCTTGCCGAGGAAATTCCCAAACCGAGCCGAAATGTGCCACTTGCTATGGTGGGTAGTTGTGTCTTGAATGGGATTATGGGCCTTGGCTATGTTATATTGTTGCTTTATTCGACAGGCCCACTGAAGGATCTCTTGGCGACACCGACAGGCTTCCCTTTTATGGAGATTTACCTCCATGCCACCAGATCTCCAATAGGGGCTACGATGATGTGCCTGTCATTCACCATCATTGCTGTGGTTGCAACCGGGGCGGCCACCGCTTCTACCTCACGCACCCTGTGGGCCTTTGCCCGGGACGGCGCAACCCCCCTGCATCACCAAATCAGCAAGGTGGATAATGCAACCCAGGTTCCCGTTCTTGCAATCCTGATCGTCGTCACCCTGCAGGCCTTGCTTGGCTTTATTTACCTGGGCAACACAACCGCGTATAATGCAATTCTCGCGATGGCAGCAATTGGCATGTACCTCTCATACTTATTGCCAATTGCCTGCATGCTGAGTTATCGTCTTCGGAAAACACACGCGGTTACTGACGGAGAATTTCGACTGGGTCAACCATTTGGTGTATGCCTGAATGTCGTCAGCATTTCATGGTTGACCGTTGCAATCATCTTCAGTGCGTTCCCGTCAGAGCTCCCTGTTACTCCTCAGAACGCAAATTATTCGTCAGCAGTTATGATCGGTTGGATCTTATTTGGCGCTGTCTATTATTTTGGCTGGGGTAGGAAAAGTTTCAAAGTGCCTGGGGTTAATTGCATTTAGATTCTCAAGGACTATAAAGTCGTTGTAATACCAGATATAGCTCATCATGACAATGATATTGCTATTCGAACCATGAAAAAAGTACCTGGAATAAATAAATTGTTATAGCAGCCATCAAAGATCCTGTTTAGATTATAATAACTAACATCTCGATCTCATACACATCCTCAACAGATCACATCACATGCAAGATTCCATTGAAGAAGCATGGCTTACTTCCCGTTCGGGTTTTGTATCTAGTTAGGGAACTTGTTCGGCTTGTTGGGCTTGGCTCATCTTATGGCCAGACCAGACCAGTCACTCCAGACCCCGGGAGATTGTGGCCAGGCTCTCTATAGAATAGTTTCCAACTTTTTGTCAATCATAATATCCATCCAAAACACATCCGCTTCCGAAGACCATGCCTTTGAATGTATCCCTTCTGCCTCTGCATCCATCCTTTCCCATGTAGTTTGGACGATCCGGAGAGACGATTGAATCGGTGGCGCGGGGAGTACCTGGAGGAACCAATTCAGCCGACTAAGAATCATTCTGCGTGCATCCGAGACTCGGATGGCGATCTTTAAGGTCTCATATTCTTGAGCAGAGGGGTCAAGTGGAGTGGCCGGCATCCGCATCTCACTCGACAAGGCGACTAAGAGGAATGCTTGGAAATTCTGTGTTCCCGAGTCAGCTGGAACCGACTGCAGCAGTTCGAGCGTTTGCAACGCGAATAATGTCAGCCCTTTTCGCTGGCTTTGCGGGTCATCAGGCACACCGTCCTGAAACAGCCTATTCTGGGGAGCAGCGCTGCCAGTCCCAGATGCCGAAAATCTCTGCATCAGATCTGGAAACACATGGTATAGTTGGATAAGCCCGACACATCGCAGCACCTCAGTCAGGGTAAGGAGATGCCACAGCGGCGTGCGTCTATCAGCAGGATCAATAAATTCCTCCTTGCAAGGCACTTTGAAACTCAGTAGTGTATGCTGAAGCTTCTGCGCTTGTGAAATCATTTGCTGCATCTCCGTGATACACGAACGTGTCGCGAATTGGTAAGAGAATGCCTGCAGTCGCTGCCGGCGGACAAGTCTCCCCACTTCCTGGATTGCCACTTGAAGCTCCCCAGAGGCACCGGTCCACGGGTGTGGTGCTCGCATTGCAGGGCAGAAGGGTGGTTCAAAGGTGATGTTGCCATCAACTTCATTTCCCCGCGTGTTCTGACTAGACGGCTGGGCTTCGGACGTTGAGCCCCCGATATCATCGGTGCAGTAGGAAAGTAGCATCTCGAGATGTATCAAGGCTTCAGAAAAGAAAGGCCTATTGTCGTCGCTTACGGGTTTATCCTGTCGTTGGGATCCCCTCTGTGGGCGGAGGTAGTCCCGCGCATGGTTCAAAAGCTTCACGCCGAGGTCTCCGGCATCATACCAGCAGGCTGTGCCGCTAAGCATCAGAAGCGCGAGAAGCGAATTTTCCTCAAAATTCGTCTGCTCCTCAAGCATGCAGATAGCCTCCGCACGTAACTGCTGACCAATGCGACGAAAATATGGAAAGGGTGCGGCAAGGTACGCGGCTGCCATACTTTTGATCGTGTGGTAGATGACCGGGGACGAGTCCCAAACGCGTGAAATTGTAGTGCGGAACGGGTTCATGGACCCATCGTAGCAGGAGCAGTTTGGAGCGACTTTGTTAAAGTAGTACTCGATAAGAATAGTCGATGTATCCCTCAGTGTCCTCATGCACCCTATATTGTTGTTTGTCACTGTCCCACGCAATCGATCACAACCATCCAACACCCCCCTTGGCTTCTGTATGGGATCTATGGGATCATTATCAACGGAAATCATCGTATCGCTCAAGAAGGATGAGGATTCTAAAGGTGAGATAGCTACTATTTGGGCATCTAGAGGCGTGGGAGCGCAAGCATCGAAAGGAGCATTGGGGAAATACGAATGTGCCATTGAGAGTGGCGGGCTCAGTGCAGACTGGCCAAAAATAGTGGGCAAATGAGATGTTCCTGCTGTCGTAGATGGCGCCATTCGGGGTGACGACGTCGTGGGATGCCACGATGCTGCTATTAATTCCGGCGAGAATATGCCAGCGAAATCAGGGGCGAGGAGTGGACTGCCCGCTGCGTCGAAATCCCCACTTTCCTCCGGCTGTTCGATCATTCCAGTCAGCTGCTGGAATGGTGATAATGCAAATTCACATGGCGTCTTGCGTGGGATGATTTTGTCCGGTGCGGTCATTGTGGTTGATATATTCGCCACAGTAGCTGGTACTGGTGTTACCGCTGTATTCGAGGATGTTGGCACGATAGTAGGTTCCACCTCTTGTGTGTCACCATCAGTATCTCCTGGTTTATCAGGAGGTGGGAGATCAAGGCCGAAGTGTTGCCAAACAATCCTCGGTGCGTCGTGGCCAGAGCCGGTGGGACATGTGCTACCGACTGGCGACGACGACGACGAGAAGGCCTCATACTTGCGCGACCATCTCAGATTCTGCGCATAGCCGGGGCATTCTACGCCGACACGAACACATCTCTTACAGCTGGGACGATCCTCACTACATTTCAACTGCATGCGTGTTAATGCCCCGGATTTCAGACAGTCCGAGTGTGCTTACCCGCTGTAGTTTGCAACGAGCGCAGCCACCATGGGACTTCTTGCCGCGACGGCGATTGATGGGGAGGTTATCTGGGTTCTTTCCTGTGGACTCCATATTGGCAAAGTGATCAGGTCAGTTCTCGAAGTTGAACTCATAAGTTGAATTCGAGTCTCCATCTCCAATGGACCTTGGCGTGCGGGGTAGAATTATTGTTTGGCACCAAGTTTGACATCTCGGGATTTATTGATACCATTTTCATTCCGTCTTATCTTGTGCTATCAAAGTCTTCACGGCCTTGAAAAAATCTCCCCATAGATTCCCGACATTTTTTGAGTAACCAGGTCAATGTGGACAATACAGGACAGCTGCGGAGCCTCGGACAGGGAATTCAAACCATAGTCTCCATACTAAAATTCCTAATTCTGTATCGGTTCGGGAATGAATCGGGTGGGGAATTCGGGTTTTGCGCCTGCATTGGGAACAATAACAATCCTACTATACTCTGGCCTCAGGCAGAAAATGGTAGTTAGCTACGAGTTTTTTTATTTTTCTTCAAACATCTATATAAATATATTATCTGCTGGTCTGAAATTCATTTCCAGTTCATCAGCGCAAAGAGAGACGTATCTGTATATGCACCATGCCCGCAACACACCCCCTGGCTCCGGTCACTCCGGCAGAGATCAACGCTGCCGCTGCCCTTATCAAGGCACAATTCTCCCCAGGAACCCTGATTGGGTTCAAGTCAATTACCTTACTAGAGCCTGAAAAACCCCTCGTGGCTGAATATCTGAAGGCCGAGCGCGAGAACCTCCCTTTACCTCAGCTTCCGCGCAAGGCCTTCGTTGTCTACTACCTAAAGTCAACAGTCAGTATAAGGTCCCACAATGCTCGCACCCTGGTCAATGCTATACTATGCTTACTTACTCATACCCCTGAAGGGTCGCCCATTCGATGCAAATGTCAACCTGTCAACCTGCAAAGTTGAACACAATGCTCCCCTCGGCCCTTTCCTTCATCCCAATTCGGACGGTTACGAGATCATGAAGATCGAGGAGGCCGCTCTAAGCGATCTTTTGGTTCAAGCAGAGATTGCCAAGCTGCAGCTTTCGCCTGATTTGGAAATTGTAATGGACCCTTGGGGTTATGGTCTGTACCCTGACCGAAGCCTGTACTACAACCAGCCACTGACAAAGCCCCCATCGCACTGCAGGCTCCGACGGCAATGGTGATGAGCCTAGATTGTTTCAATGCCTACTTTATGTGCGTCCGAAGGGTAAAGTCGATGCTAATCATTACGCACATCCCCTCAATATCTCACCGGTTGTCGATGCCACTACATTCAAGGTGATTCGTATTGACCGAATGCCCACGGGCGTGAATGGCGCTATCAAAGAGCCCGGAAAATTCGAAATGCAGCCCGAGAGCTCATATCTGCCTGAGGACCAAGACCTCCGGCGAGACCTCAAGCCCTTGCATGTTATTCAACCCGAAGGTGCCAGCTTCAAGATTAGTAGGGTTGGAGAGTTAGGCCAGCGGCTCGAGTGGCAGAAGTGGGACTTCATCGTCGGTTTCAATCAGAGGGAAGGTAGGATCTTTTTCCCAACCAGACTTCCCCGAAAGAAATCTATGTCGCTCATCTCATTCTTTTCAACAGGCATGGTGTTGTATGACATTCATTATGAAGGCCGCAGTGTGCTCTACCGCATTTCTCTCTCCGAAATGAGTATTCCATACGCCGACCCGCGCGCCCCCTTCCACCGGAAGCATGCCTTTGATCTAGGTGATGCTGGTGCTGGAACTATGGCAAACAACCTCAAGTTGGGCTGTGACTGTCTGGGATCCATCCACTACATCAGTGGTGTGCTGGCGGATGACAAGGGTGATCCATTCGATATGCCAAACGTGGTGTGTGTACATGAACAGGATAATGGCATCGGATGGAAGCATACAAACTACCGTACTGGCCGGGCAGCTATTGTCCGCAATCGAGAGTTGGTTTTGCAGAGTATTCTCACAGTAAATAGCCCCGAGCTCCCAAACGTTGCAGGCCAATTTCACCCAGCTGACAGGGATTTATTTAGGTATCCAACTACGAATACATCTTGGCATTCATCTTCAACCAGGCCGGTGAAATATCCTACGAAGTCCGAGCCACAGGGATTCTGTCCACCCAGCCCATCGACCTAGGCGTATCTGTGCCATTTGGAACAGTGGTTCATCCAGGCGTACTTGCCGCCCATCATCAGCACTTTTTCTCATTGCGCATTGATCCCGCCATTGATGGACACTGCAACCGCCTTACATACACCGATGTGGAGCCTTATCCACACGATGAATATTTCAACCCCCATGGAGTCGGCTACCGCAGCTTCAACACCGTGGTCGAGAAATCGGGCCCGCTTGATTTAGATATTTCCCGCAACCGTGTGTTCAAGATTGAAAACGAGCACCGCCGAAACCCTATCAACGGCCTCCCTGTTGGGTACAAAATACAGGTGCCCGATTTCCAGAAGATCCTGGCGGCAGAAGGCTCCTTTCATCACCGGCGTTCCGAGTTCGCCGACCATAACCTCTATGTTACTCGGTACCGCGAGGGAGAGCTATGGGCTGGCGGCCAGTACACGTTCCAGTCACGAGGGGGCAATGGTGTTCGCTCTTATGCTGCAAGAAAGGATGCTATTGTTGATGAGGATATTGTCATCTGGGTCTCATTCGGGATCAATCACATCCCACGTGTTGAAGACTTTCCTGTCATGCCAGTTGAGATGCTGCGCGTTCATCTAAAGCCCGTCAATTTCTTCACCAAGAACCCAGCCCTTGATGTGCCGCCCAGTTCCCAGGCAGTCAACAGAAGTGAACTCCTCACATGCGATGACAAGGCAGCCGATTCATGCTGCATCAAGTCTCGGGGCTCCCCTCGTCTTTGATACAATATCGGTTCTCACTCATCCATGGGGTATCAAAAGCAGAAGGAAAAAAAAGGGCAGATAGCTTTTCAATCGAGACTTTGTCAACCACAATATCCAACATCGTGAGCAATCAGTTAAAAATGTGGCAGACTTTTTGATAATGGGATTTGATCGGTGTTACCTTAGGACTCCGCTTGGTTTTGTTCGATGATCAAGCCTCAGAATATAGAAGACTAGGTAATACCATTAGGACTAAACATATTCTTGTATTTGATACCCATCCTATCCATAGCAACATCAGTTCACATTAGTAGTTGGGTGAGTGAACACTGGCGAATCACTACTGTTGTATATTAGTTGTCACCTTCTTTTGGTTTATTAGGTTTAGTACTCCTACTACTTTATCTTATCTTTACCTTATTTACCTAAACCCCCTAAAGCCCTCTGGTTTATATCTAAATTCTTTTAAGCCTAGATGGGATTTTGTATATATAAAATTGGGAGGGGAATTTTATGCACAGCCAGGGGTTATTCAGCAAGTAATAGAGAGATAGAAGCTAACAACAAGCAGTCCACTGCATAGTAGAACAGTTCCCTATAATGATACGTACAATCCCGTACATTGTATGCACCTTATTGTTGCAGGATGTGAACCAGGTAATGTAAGCGCCCACGTCTGTACAGGAGCAAGCTTAGACGTCCATGAACCATGGATGTCTCAAAACTTCGGGGGCAGTAAGACGTTTTGCCGGGTCGAGGTTCATGAGTCTTCCGATAAGATCCCTAAAAGCTGGATCGATGTCTGGCCACACCGAAAAAGAGATGTATGGTATATGATCGTCTGTCCTTTCGTCCCATAGCATTCGCAAAACGTGACAGTTGATTTCATCGTCACCAACATGTCTCAACAGGCCGTTCATGCCTTCCTGGTCGCCAAAGTATGAGACTTGACGCTGTAGGCGTATGAAGGTGGGCAATGCACCCTGCGCTTGATGTTGTCTGAAATCATCATCGATGCCGAAGATAACACGTCCGAGGAAAGCGTATATGCACTAACATCGTTAGGGTTGGTTTAAAGAAGAATTGGCCTACTCACCACCGCTCCAAAGGCGAACATGTCTGTCGGCTTGTTAAGTTCGCCCTTAAAGTGTGCTTCGGGACTGCGCCAGTTATCGTTGCCAGCAAGCATGCCTTTAATGCACCGACCTTTAGGGAGGTACGCGGCGTTTTCCAGATCAATAAGTTGTGTATCTTCGACGATTGTCTCTGCGTCTCCACTTTGACAGTTGACCATAATGTTATCTGGCTTTAGGTCTGAGTCCAGTTAGTGTCTGCAAATCAATCGATTGGGATATGACGTTGTCCAGATAGTACCAAGATGGACAATTTGCTGTTCATGGAGCTCAGAAATACCGAGCACGGTCGATTTAAGGATCTGCTTCCGAGCTCGCATTGAGATGCCTTGTCTCACAAGGTTTAGAAAGTCATCAGTCATGTATTTGTACACAAATATCCGCTGACCGGGAATAGTGTCGCACGGCAGTCGTATGTAGGGACTTGGGTGCAATCGTGGTCTTATGTTCTCGTTAAAATTGTCGAATATACTCTGGGGTATGTCTTTTAGTACAAAGGTATCTCGCCCGGACCTTGGAACTATAAGCTATCATTTGCAGCAACGAGGGTACTTAGGATATCGAACATTGCCAACCATACCCGGCCCACCGATTTTCTGTCTGAAATGATGCTTTTGAACCGATACAGTGAACCAGTGGCACCAACATATTCGTTAGACACGTGAGCCATTCTCGCCAGTGTTCTTTCAAACATGACAGTAAGGTAACTTGCAAGCTACCAATAGCCCTGTTATAAAAGAAATCAGGTCTAGATGTTTCACAAAAACAATGGTTATTGGGGCTACGTAGAGAATTAGTGCAGCAAATAAAGGGGCTCCGCATTTAACATCGACTGAGTGCTCACTGAGCGGTCAGCTATGATATAAATTACTTACTGAGCAAGCCCCTTGTTGAATATTCACTTACTGCATTCCTTTACCGCTTACTCGCTTAAAACCCACAGTGGTAAATCCGCTCACCATGTGTCTTTCTTAGTTAGTTGCAACAGTCATAATAAAAGTCATCTTCATCAATTCAAGCCATCAACCCCTGCTAGTCATCAATTGTTCAACACCCCTGAGCGCTCTTAGTAAAGTAGCGATGCCTATAACGGGAAACTTATGATATTGTAGAAAAACAAGTACGTATAAGCACATATATACTGGATTTTCTAGCCAGGCCGATGGTCTTCCCTGTGTAGATGAGGCCTTCATCAGTCCAGACTTAGGGCAGAATCAGTGATCGGTTCACCATACATACAGGAAAATGTCCTTTACATTATGATGTACCTACCAAAACGATTCATCTTGTTCCGATACTACCGTAGCAATGCACACATACCGCAGGGCTTTTCAGCCCCCATCATATTTTTATCTCTTCGTCGAAGCACCTTATTTCCTCGGAAAGCCCCGACTCGCTAGTTACCAACATACATTCTGTAGAGATCTTGTTTTCCCGTCGATCACCACCGTCCTAAGTAAAATGTATACATTAATATTAAATGTGACCGGAACTACTATCATAATGCCAAGACACGAGCTCCTGTGAACGGTGCCAAGGCTGAGGCAGTGCTGATCATCAATCCTGACAGCCCAATCCGGACATAAGGGTGTAGACTGTGAGTTTTCTTGGCAGGCTCGATTGCATTGCGACAGGTCGGGTGGCTATAAGGGAGAAGATGGCTTATGACCCCGTCCCTTGGCAGGGCAGATCGTCCAGGTTCTTTACAATCTACAGCCTCTGAGTCTATTCTCTACACCAGCTGGGGCGAAGTACATGGGACAGGGGTTCGAATCGGGGGCCAAAAATAAACAAATTAAGATATAGGGCAGAAACTGATGCTCGTGGGATCGATTGATTTCAGTCTTGGCGGATGGCCTAGGAGATACGTCCGCCCCCACAGAGAGGAGGCGGTGCGGAGGTCTTGTATAGCATCAGGTATTATGGTGTAGTAGGGAATATAGTAGTATATGCATCGGCCCAAAAAGGATAAAAATAGAAATCTACCTCGCCAACGATAGTATATAAAGTCCCTCTGTATCTTCTCTTAAATCCTACTGTCCTCAACAACTCATCTCTATTCTCCATCAGTCCCACTCTCTCTCTCTCTCATCTACACCCAAAAACTCAATTCACTCAAAACCTCCTCTTAGGCACCACCCATCATGAAGCTCCAAACCCTGGGTTGCAGTCTGCTGGCCTTGGCCACAGGCACCAATGCATGCATTCGAGTCCAAGCATATCTACACAATGACCCCTACACTGGCGACACCATGTCAGTCCAGATCTACGATGGCTCCGACAAGATTTGTGGAACCGGAGACAGGAAGTTTGCGGCAAGCTCAGACACCAAATGGAAATTCCAATGTGGCGACGACAATCGGTACGAAGTCCATCTTAAATCCAATGGTGCAAAGGGCTATGTTTGGAACCACAATGCTGGCTGGGAAGCCGACTTGATCGCAAAGGATTCCAAGCATGAAGTGACATGCACCTACAAAACCGGGGTGAATGAACGCTGTGCTGGATATACCTCGGACACCGAGACGGTTCTGTGGGACGGATTCGGGGATTGCGACTCCCGCTACAACACGGAGAAGTGCGGGTCAGCGGGATGTGACCTCGCTGAAAAGGACATGTCCCAGGAGACCATCGACAGATTGGCCGAAGTAACAGATCCGCGGATCAATATATCCGGAGGTCCGCAGTGATACTCTTGTTGTCTATTGTCCGTTTGTCAGGTGTATAGTTAGTTTAATGGGATATATTTTATTCGTCAGTGGCCAGTCTCTGCTTCAGGAAAAATGCGAATTACTTAAAATGAATGAATTTATAGAGGTAGTATTTTCCCATCTAGTTGATAGATAATACTATGATGTAGCAGAATAGTGACACTATAGCTCATATTAGTATCACTTTCCACTAGTTACTACGTGTTTCCCAAGAGACACTTGCCACAGAGGGTTGTAAATGGGGAGAATGAAGACCGGAGATTCCGAATACAGACAAGAGAATTCAATCAATAAATAAATCAACAACAAGAGGTATGTATGTCTTGTATAGACTATGTCATTTGCATTGTACAACTAGTGCATGCTGACATAATAATGACGATGGCCGGCCCGAAAGATGTTCCGACGTGGGCGATTTTTGGAGCTCCGAAATTCATGCATGCGCAAGATTTGCTTTGCAGCACATTTACATCCCCCATACTTCTTATTCGCCATGGGTAAACGTGGTGGCAGAAAGGTAAGCCAGTTCATAGCCCAATTGATTCCTTTCAAGGGATTCACCTCGTTGGCGTGCGTGGAAACTGACGGGAAAATGGTCTATCGCAGGGCGGCGGCGGCAGAGGTCAGCGCCAGAATTGGCAAGACCTGCCCCGAACGAATGAAAAGTTCGAGCGCTACTACAACGAGCAGGGGCTGGTTTCTGCGGAAGATCAAGAGGAGTTCTGGAATGCTTTGCGCAGAGACCTCCCCAACAGCTTCCGCTTTACGGGTTCGCGAGGGTACGTCATTCCCAAGATTTTCTTTTGCTTCTTCTTCTTCTTCTTCTTTTCTTTTTTTTTTTTTCTCCCCACCATATACCTTTGCGCAGTGAATTTTGTTCTTGCGATGCTGACTCCTTTGAAGACATGCCCTTGCCGTGCAGGAGAGACTGAAGGAGTTTTATATTCCTGAGATTACCTCGATCAAGTATGAGGGTAACGCCGTCGAACCCCCCCGTCCGGTTCCCTGGTATCCCGATCAGCTTGCCTGGTCGATGACTACGCCGAAGCAAGTCATCCGGCGATTTGCTCCATTCGCCTCGTTCCAGAAATTCCTCGTCGCGGAGACGGACATTGGAAATATCAGTCGGCAGGAAGTTGTCAGCATGATCCCCCCGCTGTTGATGGATCTCAGACCTGGCATGACTGTTCTGGACATGTGCGCTGCCCCGGGCAGTAAGTCTGCGCAACTCATGGAGAAGCTTCATGCGGGAGAGGAGGATGCCATGCTGGCTGCCTCCGAGCAGGTGAAAGCTGGAACTGCGGGTCCCGAACCCATCGGACCTGAGGGTCTCAACGATGATGGTAGAACCACTGGGCTGTTGATCGCCAACGATAGCGACTTCAAACGTGCGCACATGCTTATTCATCAAATGAAGCGGTTGAGTTCGCCAAACTTGATTGTCACGAATCATGACGCGACTTTGTTCCCTTCGATCAAGTTGCCCTCGCGCCCGGAGGACAACGGAAAGAACAGATACTTGAAGTTTGATCGGATTCTCGCAGACGTGCCTTGCACCGGTGACGGAACTGCTCGGAAGAACATTGGTGTCTGGAAAGAATGGACCGTGGGGAATGCCTTGGGACTGTACCCTACCCAGGTTCGCATTCTTGTTCGTGCGCTGCAAATGTTGAAGGTCGGCGGAAGGGTGGTTTACTCCACTTGCAGTCTGAATCCTCTTGAGAACGAAGCTGTTGTGGCCAGCGCCATTGAGAGATGTGGTGGGTCGGCCAACGTTCGTATCATTGACTGCAGCCAGGAATTGCCCGGCTTGAAGAGAGTCCCTGGTGTGCGTTCTTGGAAGGTCATGGATCGTGAAGGCCGCTTCTTCAATACTTGGAAGGAAGTCGAGGAGCACCGAGAGACGGAAGGAATCAAGGGTCTTGGCCGCATCGCTGAGGGCATGTTCCCCCCTACTGGTGATAACGCGGATCTTCCCCTGGAAAGATGTATTCGGGTTTACCCTCACTTGCAAGATACTGGTGGCTTCTTCATCACCGTCATTGAGAAGCTTTCTGAAATTCGCGCAAAACCCGAGGATTCCTCGAAGACGATTCCCAAGGGCACTGTTGCGGCACTTGCGGAAGAGCTTGAAGCCAGGCAGAAGAACGGTCCTGGAGAGCCACTGGAGAAGATTAATGCTTTAGATGATCTAGTGACTCCTGACAAGGATGCTGAGGAAGAAGCACAGAAAAATGCTTCTGTGGCCGAGGCCGCTCACCTGCCACCGTACTCTGCCACGAATCAAATTAACCCCGCGAAGCGGGAGGCAGAGAGCATGGAAGATGAACTCCCTGCAAAGAAAACTCGGCTTGAAGATGGTAGTGAAGTCCTCGTGGGAGATCGGCCTATTCACCGTCCCCCACCAGCTGTCCCCGAGTCCGATGTCATGGAGACCTCTGATGCCAACTCGACACCGGCTCCGCCGACAGTAAAGAAGGAACTTCCGGTGAAGCAGAAGAAGAAACCTGGTCAGCCTACTGAGGAATCATTCAAATTCTTGGCTGCCGACAATGAAGAGGTTGATTCCATCTTTAAATTCTACCAGACCTCCGACCGTTTCCCGCGGGACCGCTTTATGGTTCGAAATGCCGATGGACTCCCGACTAGGACCATCTATTACACCAGTGGTCTGGCGCGCGATATCCTGGTGTCCAATGAGGGACACGGGATGAAGTTTGTTCACTGCGGTGTGAAGATGTTTGTGAAGCAAGACGTACAGCGCTTGGGTGTTTGCCCCTGGCGTATTCAGACCGACGGCCTGCGAATCATCGAGCCATGGCTTGGTCCTGATCGTTCCGTCACGTTGAACCGTAAAGAGACCTTGCACAAGCTTCTTATCGAGATGTTCCCCAAGGTCAATGATGAGGGATGGAAGGATCTCGGTGAGATTGGTGCACGAGTACGCGACATCCAAATGGGGTGCAGTATCTTGCGTATCGAGCCCGATCGTGAAGGCGGTATCAGGTATGTTTGTATCTTTTCATGGATATTTTGATATTTGAACAATTGAGCTAACGAAATCAGTGAGCGCATGGTCCTTCCTCTCTGGCGGTCATTGCATTCCATCAACCTGATGCTTCCCAAGGAAGACCGTCGCGCAATGCTTCTCCGGCTTTTCAACCAAGACACTCCGGTGCTTAACCTCACCCAAAAGCGATCCGACTCTTCGCAAAGCGCGACTCCTGTCACTTCTGCCGTTGAAGATGCCACCCCTGTCGAAACCGAGGAAGATATCTTGAAGCGTGAAAATCTCGCTCTCGGACAAGATGAGCAGGAACATACCGATGCACGGGAGACATATAACAAGGCTGGCGATGAAGAAGATCGATTCAACACTACTGTATAGTCTATACTACCACCTATCCAGAAGCTACCGTGATTATGTTACCTATTATTAGTTCAGAAAAGCATTGATGTATTACGATGATGATCTAATACTACTTACTATCCCTGTAATCAATCATTTATGATCGGAAGTAGTTTGATTGAGAAGCCGCTCGGACATCAAGCCACCACTCAGGGTTGAAATCTCACTTGTGGGGAATAATGATCATAATAACCAATTTAACCGGAGATCTTGTCTTGGGGGACGGGTGAACGGTAATTGCTCCGATGGTTGATATAGGTGGATTTCCACTTTGGGATGCGGAGAAATTGAGCCCGCGGGATCACCTGCGCTAAATTCTTTGGGGAGACCTCCGTGTTCCAAGCGTCTTATTACTATTATCAGTATTATAATTATGAAATATTATTGTCTACCTACTCATATGTGAGTCTCGGCAGATTCGTCAACACGGATCGGGTATTATGCCAGTCCTCCTCCTTTGCGTCATGTTAATGAGGGTCAGGGTCAGTTTGAATCCCGGTGTGGAAGGAGGAGACTATATCCTATTCGCTGTTTCCTCCTGCGGGGAGCATAAATAGCAAATAATTCCTCCTTACTTCCTTCCATCGACCTTTTTCCCCTCCCCTCCCCTCCACCGAGCATCATGAAGCTCTTGTCGCTCGGTGCCCTAGCCTTGCTGGCTGCCCAGGCAGCTGGCACTGCCATTACGCATAAACTGAATGGATTCACCCTGACGGAACATTCAGATCCGGTCCAACGAGATCTGTTGCAGAAATATGTGCGTACCATGGAATCAATGGATTGCCGTTGCTAATTTGCCCTAGGTGACTTGGGACGACAAATCACTCTTCGTCAATGGAGAGAGGATTATGATCTTCAGCGGCGAAGTTCATCCGTGGAGGTATATAACATCAATCAGCATACAGAATGTTCCCAAATCCACCTACTAACCAATGCGGGTAGAATTCCTGTCCCTTCTCTGTGGTTCGACATCTTCCAGAAAATCAAAGCCCTAGGCTTCAATTGCGTTTCGTTCTACGTGGACTGGGCGTTGCTGGAAGGCAAGCCGGGAGAGTACAGAGCTGACGGTGTATTTGCCTGGGAGCCCTTCTTCGACGCCGCCTCGGAGGCTGGAATCTACCTCTTCGCTCGTCCGGGTCCGTATATCAACGCCGAGGTTTCAGGTGGTGGCTTTCCGGGATGGCTGCAAAGAATCAATGCTACCCTTCGGACGACCGATCCCGAATACCTGGAAGCAACCGAGAAGTATGAACTCTCCCCCCCCCCCAACCTGCTAAGTTGATAGTCGTCCTGACTGATATTCCTCTCTCAGCTATGTTGCTCATATCGGCGCCGCCATTGCTAAAGCGCAGATCACCAACGGCGGTCCTATCATCCTCTACCAACCGGACAATGAATATTCGGGTGGCTGCTGTGGGGAAACATTCCCTGATGGAGAGTATATGCAGTATGTCATCGACCAGGCTAGGAAGGCTGGAGTCGTTGTCCCGATGGTCAGCAACGATGCATGGCCTGGTGGACATAACGCTCCTGGTACTGGTCCGGGTGAGGTTGATATCTATGGTCATGATAATTATCCGTACGTTTTCCTTCCCTCGTGTGCCATGGTGATTGATCAAGGACTAATCTGAATAGGCTTGGCTTTGACTGCGTATGCTTCTTTTCCCGGACAACATATGTGTTCAAGCTAATTTTCGGCAGACAAATCCAAGTGTATGGCCCGAGGGCAATCTGCCGACAGACTACCGTACACTACATCTCCAAAATAGCCCAAATACCCCCTACACCCTCGTTGAAGTAAGGAGCCTCTACTTTACATAATTGGCATTAGCTGATGTGATATAGTTCCAATCGGGTGCATACGATCCGTGGGGAGGTACAGGCTGGGATAACTGCATCGCGCTGGTGAATCATGAATTCGAGCGCGTATTTTACAAGAATGACTTCAGCTTTGGGGTTGGTATCTTGAATCTCTATATGGTACGTAACCCGAGCCTCCTTTTTTTTTTCTCTTAGTATTTAGAATATCTAACCAGTCCAGACATATGGTGGATCGAACTGGGGCAACCTCGGTCATTCGGGAGGATACTCGTCCTATGATTATGCTGCTCCTTTAAGCGAGTCGCGCGAGATCAATAGAGAAAAGTACAGCGAATTGAAACTTATCGGAAACTTCGCCAAATCGTCACCGTCGTATCTCCTAGCGACACCGGGCAACATAACCGCAGGGGTTTATACCGATACTGCCGCCTTGACCGTGACTCCATTGATTGGAAAAGATACTGGTTCCTACTTTGTGATCAGACATACCGACTACTCCAGTCTGGAACATACTTCCTACAGTCTCCGGCTTCCTACCAGCGCTGGCAACCTGACAGTTCCCCAGCTCAAGGGGACCTTGTCTCTGAACGGAAGAGACTCCAAGATTCACGTTGTTGACTACGATGTGGCGGGAACAAACATTCTCTACTCTACTGCCGAGGTCTTTACCTGGAAGCAGTTTGGGAAGGATAAAGTCCTGGTGCTTTATGGTGGACCCGACGAGCATCACGAGTTTGCAGTCGTTAGCAAGTCGAACATGAAAGTTGTTGAGGGCAATGACACCCACATTTCTTCGAAACAGATCGGGAAAACCGTCGTTGTTGGCTGGGATGTCTCATCTACTCGCCGTATTGTTCAGCTCGGAGATCTCAAAGTGATCCTTCTCGGTAAGTCAAAATGGCAAAGAGGATTTGTAGCATCCACTAACTTTGCCTTAGACAGAAATTCTGCGTACAACTACTGGGCCCCCCAGCTTGGGACAAAGCACAGCGTGTCAGGCTACAGCACCAAAGATAATGTAGCGTTGTCGATTATTGTCAAGGCTGGCTATCTCGTACGAAACGCATACCTACAGGGAGCCAACCTTCATTTGACTGCCGACTTCAATACGACAACTCCAGTTGAAGTTATCGGTGCCCCGTCCAAAGCCCGAAATCTGTTTATTAACGGCAAGAAAGCCTCACATCAAGTCGACCGGAATGGGATCTGGACCACTGAAGTCAAGTACAACGCTCCCAAGATCAAACTTCCCAAGTTGTCGGCTTTGGACTGGAAGTATGTGGACACGCTTCCTGAAATTCAGTCTACTTATGACGATTCTGCATGGCCTGCTGCAGACCAGCCGACGAAGAATAACTTCCGCCCGATTGACACCCCAACCTCCCTTTATTCATCGGACTATGGATTCCATGCTGGAATGCTGATCTACCGAGGCCATTTTGTGGCCAAGGGCAATGAGACCGACTTCTTCGTACGCACACAGGGAGGCACAGCATTCGGAAGCAGTGTGTGGCTGAATGGCACTCATTTGGGCTCTTTCAAGGGCAACACCAAGGACAACGATAACAATTCCACCTACACTGTACCTCATCTCCAAGCCGGAAAACCATACGTGATCACGGTCCTCGTCGATAACATGGGGATGAATACAAACTGGGTGATCGGACAGGAGGATGGCAAGACCCCCCGCGGGATCCTCGCATATTCACTGAATGGACACGAGGCCAGTGACATTACCTGGAAGCTGACGGGCAACCTGGGTGGAGAAGACTACGTCGATAAAGCGCGAGGCCCCATGAACGAAGGCGGCCTCTACGCCGAGCGTCAAGGATTCCACCAACCCCAGCCTCCCAGCAGGTCCTTCCGGGCTGGAAGCCCTCTGAAGGGGCTGTCAAAGCCCGGAATCGGCTTTTACACGACCAGCTTTGACCTTGATATTCCCAAGGGCTGGGATGTGCCGCTGTACTTCAACTTCGGGAACAGCACGATGCCTCCAGCTTACCGAGTGCAGTTGTATGTGAATGGCTACCAGTTTGGTGAGTTGATCAGCAACATCGGGCCCCAAACAAGCTACCCTGTTCCTGAGGGTATCTTGAACCACCGCGGTACCAACTGGGTCGCCGTCAGTCTTTGGGCTTTGGAGTCAGAAGGTGCCAAGCTGGAAAGTTTCGAAATGGTGAATACCACCCCTATACTCAGTGGAATGGATGAAGTCAAGGCTTCAGAGCAGCCGAAGTACAAGCCTAGGAAGGGGGCGTATTAAAATTGTGTGGTGGCTATTCTTCCCTTTTCTTGATTGTGACGTATAAGATCATTCATAGATATGTCATTCCACAGTCCATTGGCAATAAATCGTGAATCAAAAGAATAGAAGATCTGCTGAAAAGTCTTAATAAAAAAAGTAGGTTAAAGGACAATGAATTCCAATCCAATCCTTCACTGGCTGCAATTCACCGTTTGTTCGATCCAGAAAGTTATATAATCTCGTCCTCCCCCGCTCCCTTTCCTTTTCTTCTACTCTTACGCTTACCAGAATACTAAAGAGAATATTTCTACAATATGTCTCTGACGATCCATTTCTGCCATCATGGCCACGATAGTTACATGGCTGGCAGTCAAGTCCGACGTCGTCGTGTCTGACTGTCCAATGGAAGCGCCGACTATTGCGTAGGCTCACCTGGAGCCATTATATCCTTCCCGATGAGCATATTTTGCCATCATTGGAAATTCAAGGTATCTAATATTTTCCTCCACAGCCAAGCGAACTACAACCGTGCTAACAAATTGATAGATTTCCGCCATTGGAAGTTGAATGGGGTTCCCTGTAAACGACCCAGAGGCGAAAAAAGAGCCTACTGATAAACAGTTGAGCAGGAGGGGACCGAAACGGTTATGAATGCGCCGATTAACAAGGAGGGAGAAAAGAGCTGAATTTGGTGAAATATGGGGCCTCGACGAAGGTTCCACCACCATAGTTCTCGCGTCTACAGTGTTTACCATGCGGTGGCAAGTCAATGACCTGTATGGGGGAGCTGGCACGTATTCTGCCTCTACGTATTGACACCATGGAGGCACTGGACCTGTTCTTTCCGTCCTCCTGGAATTGCCCCCCTTGCGTGGACATCATACTACACATGATCGGATTCTGTTTCTGGGCGGTTGCAATCTCGTGGTAGACGAGCTCGCAGTCAAGCTCGATGTGGTTATATCTACCAGGTTGGGCTATCGACTATTCTTTGTACTATTCACCCCGATTCTTCATTGATCCTATTAACGAAAGTCTAGTTGATATGAATCACAGCCTGAGTCTAGCCAAACACTTCTCTACCTACCTCCTACCTCCTTCTAAGTCAAGTTGTCCTCTTTTCTTACAACTGCATTCCGGCATCATACACACAATCAAATCAATTCTATCGTCCACTGCTATCCTACACTACTTCGCATCCAAGATGCCCACCCCCAAGAGCTCCGAGGCCGTCCTCAAGGAGCGCCTCCCTGAATTGGGAGTAGAGCCGTTGAGAACCAAAAATAGCGCCATCCATGAAATTGACTATACGTATCAATACGCTAACCTCATGGTCTACTTTCAGTCAGGACACGGAGAATACATTTCTCAACCATAATTGGACCACTCACCCACGTCAGCTTTATGTCAAACAGACCAACCAGCAACTCGACACGGTTGATTCGTGGGACTCGCCCCCCTGGTATCTCTTGGAGCCGAAGAACTTCGTGATGTTGGCGCGCGGCGATGGGATGTCGGCTCACATGGGCTTTTTCGTCCTCCCTGTTATAATGAAGCTCCGAGTTATTTTCCCCGAAGAACGGTCTGTTGATCTACAGCGAAATCGAAAACGTATTCGATATGGGTATCATAGCAATTGTTCCAGACCTTCCAGATGATTCTAGATGTATTGATATCTTGGCTTGGGTCATCAGTGAAGTGAGAGAGTATAAGTTAAGAATTCTGGACCACGACTATAAACATCTCGACCAGCAGCTATTTCCATGGTTGTCGACGACTCTACGCTTCCTAGATAATAAACGGCTGCAATCTCTGACAGTATATTGACCGGCGGCACGATATGTTTACTTCCATTATTATATCCAAGTCCTGCGAAGAGCCAGGCAGATGGATGCCAAGGGAAAGAGCAAGAAAGTTCTTTGGCTGAGAATAAAAAGGCATTTTGGGGTATACCTGGAAGGTATCTGCCAGAAAATATGCTGTTCGCCATGGTCGAAGAGCTAGGGCATGACTATAAACATTTTCTGAAGAGGGCGAAGTCATCTTCCGGCGAGAATGATCTCCTTATGAACGTGGCTATAAGCCAAATACGGTCCCTCCAAACATATCAAGGCCCGTTACAAAGCAGAGCAATCGAAAGCCTTCCGGCCACGAACGACGACACAATGTGTCGAGAATTCGAGAGCCACGGTGCGACAATCTCCAGTGGACATGGGTGGAAAAGCTACTCTTACTTCCATTATCAACTTCATGGAGCCTCTTGATGGGTAAGGGTTCGTCGTGCCGTTCACATTCACAATATCAAGTGGCATTTGATTTGTCAGTCGTGGACTCTAGAAGAGATGTGAACTACAAAGGTCATGAAGATGCCGAAGCACTGGGTGTTGCTGATCGAACTCTCACGTTACATCAAGAGAGTCAACTCCAGTCACCACACTGTGGCCAGATGCAGGTCATAAAAAGATCGATTGCCTGTCGTAGTCGATAAGGTCATTTAAAATTCGAACTAATAACTATGAAGATGGCATGGAATGACTGCAATGTTTCCTGTATGGCGCAATATTTGCCTGAAATTCTTACAAGGGATATTTCAAGTTGAAGTTTCGCTGGCTACCCATGGCCTAACACAAGTTTTCAACATCATCCTACTATGTTATGATTAAGGCTGGGGTTTCTGAGCCCATGCTCAGATTGGAGATAGATGCCGCATGGTGGTTTTCCAATTCAAATGGGGACGTAAGACTCGTGAAGAAGTTTAAGCTAGTCACCATCTCTCTATAAGGCCGATTAGGTAGAGAATGGAGTTTCTTGCAGAGACTACCCTGTTAAGTGACTAGCCAAGCCTTCTTCGTATTCATGAATGGAACCGATCTGCAGCAATAAAAGTAGTCAGTAAAGACCCACACCTGAATACGAGAAGAGGATCAAGAGGATCACCACAACAAAGCTACAGGCAGCAATAGGCTGCCTGGGACAAGCTAGATACAACGAGAATGATAAATACTGCGCCCATGTCGTTGTAAATCAAATAGAAATCCAACCAAATCTTTTTCGTTCATTGTGATTCCCACTCCAGCACTGCTGCTACAATTTCCCGCAATACCCCTGAAAGCCATCACTTAAATCCACTTACATTTCTTTACCAAAAAAAGAAAGAAAAAAAAAATTACCACCATGGCTGCCGTCTCAGCGTTATCGCAGACTCTGCAATCGCTCACATCTAGCAAGATCAGGGAGCTCGAGAAGCAGAAAACAGCATATGAAAACCGCAAGGCCAACATCTATGCAGACGCAGACCAACAGCCCACATTATTCAACCGCGTCGAGACGCTGTTAACCGGCACAAATAAAATCTACCCGGACGCATCGAACGACAACAAAATCGAAAATATTGAGCGCGCGCTGCGTCAGCATCGTTACGATTCCGCAGTGACGGAGGCGATGCTGGCGGAGTTTGAGCAGGAGCTGCGCGACCGCCTCGATAAGTACAGCCGAAAACTCAGGACGGCGGACTTGTACTCCCGTCTTCTGACGCAGTGGACCACCGCGCCAGAAGATGGAGTACAGGAATCCTCGTCCGAGGCGGATTACATGATGGTGGATGACGGACAGAAGCAGCGGTTAAAGCAGCTGTGCGACCAGTTCGAGGAGGTGGTGTTTACGCCGCAGGAGACAAATAAGGATGCAATCAAGCAGTTTCTGGATGGGCTGTTCCCAGATGAAGATGGAAAGGGGAATCTCAAGTGGCTTCGGGAACAGGTCAAGACGACAAGCACTGCGTTATTGGAAGAGACGCCTTTTGATATTGAAACGACGACTGTGACAATCCGAGGTCTCTTGACGGAAGATATTCTCAGCGAAGAGAAGCAGGGAGTGCTGAAAAGTCTCTTGCAGAACAAGGTGGCGCTGCGGGAGATCAATGATGTTCTGAATTTGCGGTGGAATGATCTCGACAACTGGGATTGGTATGCCGACGACGGTATTCCAGTGCTTCCTCGTCAGCAGTTGAACGGGAAATACAGGATCTGGATGGATGAGGATGTGCTGCAGCTCATCTTCGTGCAGTATATTGGGATGCGACTCTGTATCCTGTTGAAGCGTGTGCTACAACAATTCATCATGCGGAAGTCCGCGTGGAACTGGGCCGTTGGGCCTCAGTTAACAGATCAGGATCAAGAACGGCGTTCATACTATACCGGAACTCGCGTTGTTCCAAAAGGAGTGGAGCAGAAACGGAAAGACGACTATCACGACACTTACTTCCTCTCCCAATTGCCCACTGCCATGGAAACGTTGGTTGAGCAAGGTGGCTCTTACGACAACGATGAGGACGATGATGAGGATGAGGATGAGGATGATGATGACGATGACGATGAAAACATCTGCTCACATACAAAGAACAAGAATGTCAAGCAAGAGCTTCTCCGGACAATCGCAACGGAGACACTAATTCATCGCAACATCTATGGCAAGGCGGCGGTGATTCAGTCTGATCTCCAATGGTTTGCCACAGGTTTGTCGCATAGTACCATTTTTGCCCTTATGGAGTATCTTGGTTTTGACGAGCGCTGGATCGAATTTTTCCATACTTATCTTGAGTCCCCGTTGAACATGGATAAGTCCTCGGAGGGGCGAGAGCCTGTTGGGCCACGAATTCGCAAACGAGGCGTACCAATGGCTCACGCATCCGAAAAAATGACCGGGGAGTTGGTTCTCTTCTTCATGGACCTTGCTGTCAATCGTGAAACAGGACTCCTGCTGTACCGGCTTCACGACGATCTCTGGGTCTGTGGCGACCCAAGCCAATGTGCGCGTGCTTGGGAGGTCATGGGTAAATATGCCAAAGCGACGGGGCTAGAATTCAATACCAGAAAGACCGGCTCAGTCTACCTCGCGGAATCAATCGATGACACTCTTGCGAGCCGCCTCCCTAGTGGTCCAGTGATTTTTGGCTTCCTCAAACTTGATCCGCAGTCTGGTACTTGGGTGATCGACCACGAACAGGTATATGCGCATCTTCGGCAACTGAAGAAACAGTTGGAGGAGTGCAACAGTGTGATATCCTGGATTCGCACCTGGAACAGTTGCATCGGAAGATTTTTCAAGAACACATTCGGCCAGCCCGCTCATTGCTTTGGTCAGCCACACGTCGACTCGATACTAGCGACGTACAAGATGATGCAAGAAGTCTTGTTTGGGGAGTCGACGGTCACGCAGCACCTTCGTGGCATGATCCAATCACAATTCGGAGAATTCGATTTCCCCGATGCATTCTTCTATTTCCCAGAGAAGCTTGGGGGTCTCGGCTTGCGCAATCCGTTCATTTCTGCTTTCCTCGTGCGTGACAATATGGAAAGCTCTCCTCTCAAACTCATTGAGAATTTTCAAGAGTCCGAACGGACCATTTACCAGAACGGTAAGAATCAATTCGAGAAGCTGAGCGAGAAGGCGCGACGACAAAGACTTCCCAACAAGGACACTCTACCAGTGGCTCTCGGGGAACTCAACACATACATGTCATTTGAGGAATACTCGAGATTCCGTTGGCAGACCAGCCCACCGTTCCTGCAGCTATACAAGGCCCTACATATAGTGCCGGAGGCTGAGGAGGTTCAGTCAACGTACGACACATCCTACGCAATAGCAAAGGTCATGACCTTATCGGAAGTGAAGGGCCTCGACCAGGAAAAGCGATGGATTTTGCAGATGTACCGCTCTGAGATGGAGGCCAAATATGGGAGCATGAGTCTGGTGGACAAACGCTACTTACCCGTGGGAGTGATGCAGATGGTGAAGGACAAGAAAGTCAAATGGCAGATGGTGTTGTAATTCATTTTCTGATCGATCGATTGATTGATTCAGTATATAGTCTGGATCTGAATTAAGATTTTATTTTTAGGCGATTCTTTTCTGATACAGAGTTTGGCTGATTGGATCCGGACAACTGCACGACATCGACCTACCTAATGCAGATCAGTCATGGATACCGGCCGGGTGAATCAGAAGAAGAACCGTGAGTAACCAGGGTTTGTGGTTGCAGAAATGATGTGCGAGACCATTATTATTATTGGCGACAGAAGAGGAGGAAGAAGAAGAATAGGAAGAATAGGAAGAGGACGAAGAGAGGAGGAGGTAAGGAAGGCAGGAAAGGAAGGAAGGAAAATCCCCAGCCACCCATTTAAATCACCCATTAAATAAAACCATCCATCCTTGCCGTCGTCGTCATCACCACAACAACTCCCTCTTTTTCCTTCGCGATACATAAATACAAGGGAATCTTCCTCCAGAATCCTCGAAATTAATTAGTCAATTATTTATTCCCTTCCATCCCTCTCCATTCGATCTCCCACTCCCCCCCACCTCTTTATCAGTCCGAACGAACTATATACCTGTCCACCAACAAAACAATCCAATCCAATCCCATTCAATCGACATACAACCACCAAGACAAGAGACAAAAAGCGAGTCCAAATGGGTCCCATCCCCATCCCCAAACCCATATCCATATCATCACCACATCCCCTCTTCAAATACGTCCTCTCCTTCTATCACGACCAACAACACCACTCCCACAACAACAACAACCTCCACCAGCCCAGATCCCAACCACCACTATCAAAACGCTACGATGCAATCTCCATCCCCGCCACCTACGGCCGTCTCTCTGACTCCCCCTCCCCGGGCGTCGTAGTCGGAATCATCCTCGGCAGCGTCGCCGGCTTCATCTTCCTCCTATACCTCATCTACCTCGCGCTCAGCTCTGGCCGACGGTTCAGCAGCGCAACCGAGATGTCCGAGTCAGTCGACGTGGGTCCCATGCGACGACCGCCGTCGCGTCGCATGCGCGAAGTCGTCGTCGAGGAAGAAATCGTCGACAGCCACGGACGACGAAGTGGTCGGTGGGTGCGACGGGGCGCCCGGGGAGGACGGTCCGATCGCATCGTGGTCGAGGAGTCGGTGACGTCTGCGGAAGATAGTAATATCATAGAGGTTATTGAGGAGCCGTCGAGTGTCGAGGGGAGTCATATGGGGAGGCCGAGGAGTGGGCGGGGTGGGTATCGCAGAGGGGATCCGTATGAGATTAGTGAGTATGGGAGTTCGAGGTGATTGGTTGGTAGGGGGTTGGGTTGGGTTAAGTTGGATTAGATCTTATGATGATGATGATGATGATGATGATGATGATGATTATGGGAAAGTATTTCATGGGTTATGATCATGATGGTTGGTTATGGATGAGATTGGTCGATTCATAGATACCCTTTTTTTTGGTAACAAGTAGTTTCTTTTATTTTTTTATTTTTTTTCCTTTTCTTTTCTTTCTGTTCCTTGTGCCCTTTTCTGTCATGATAAGTATATACAATAATCACATAGCGAGCGGTATTCTTGTTTCTTGAAATATGAGACCGGTGTCATGAATCATCGTATTGGGTAATTAGCGCCTAGCAGAGTGTCTGACAAATAAAGAATTAAAAACAAACGGAGAAGGTATGAATAAATAGGAACGAAGTCAAATGCCGTCCTCAATCACAGAACGAAGCAGGAGACGAAGAAGAAGAAGGCCGCGACAGAGGAAATGACCAAGCGAGCGTAGCAGACCCATTTTACACCGACAGCGCCATAAAACAAGCCTCGATCGACCGACAATTCAAATCAGGCGACTAGAACAGAATATCCAAACAGCAACAGCACGCCATTGCGGCCAAAATACCGGCGCAAATACCACCGCCGGAGCCACCTCGTCCACGATCCTCGGGGTAGTATCCTTGTTGTTGTTGTTGCTGCTGAGGATATCCCTGAGGCGGGTAGTACATGGGCTGCTGGCCTTGGGGTGGAGGAGAACCGTAATAGCCCTGAGGGGGAGGGCCGTAGTTCTGAGGAGGATATCCGCCTTGGTTGTTGTAGTAGTCCTGCCCTCCTCCGGGTGCAGGAGAGCCGGGATGATAGGGGCCTGCATCATGGATGGGCGGAGGATATGACGGAGGGGGACCGTCCTAAGAAATATAGTTAGTTTCCGCCGGTGTCTGAGCTGAAGAGAGGGGGGTACGCACTGGCTTGCCGTACGACATGTTGTGTGGATGGGCCGGAGGCGCAGATGTATAGAAAGGAGAAGATTCTTGTTGCGCGAAGGCGGAGAAGTGACAGGAACGGCTGACTAATCTGAGATGCACAGAACAACCCAAATGATAGTAGAAGGAGAAGGAAGTATGAGCAAGAGGGAGGAGAAGATAGGAGAAGACGGTGGTTAAGATTTGAGAAGAAGACGAGGAAGAAGACGAGGAAGAAGAAGAAAAAATACGAAGAGTCAAGTGAATTGAATGAAATCCCCTTGGCGCCGAACTCCGGATTAGGCAACAAGGTGGATGGTCACAGCCACACTTCGCGATGCATCCCCATCGAATCATGTCTTCCATACGGATCTAGCCCGCGGCCCCTTCGGCTTCTACGGTTCTTCCATATGAAAGAAATCCATGTCCCAGTCGCCACTGGTGGCTTGGAGTCCAGTACCATCTAATCTACATCAACGATTCCATTTGCAAAAACAACTCGCTCCACTTGAACAACTTCCAATCACTAATATCGTTAGTTACAGGCTGAAAACATCGCTAAAATCATTCCTTGCCTTCTCTGCAGACTTTTGAAAGGGGAGAGAAATAAAGAGAGGAGAGTGTTGATTCCTCAACAAGAGCCAAGATACACACAAGAATGGAAAGGGGCCCAAAAAAAATTATGTTGACAGAAAGAAAATGGGGGGGAAACAAGGCCGGTCATGAAGATGCACTCGATAAACCAAAAAAAAAAAGACGACAATCAAACACAACAAGATGATGGTATAGATGCTAGGCATGAGCAGTTTTTGCAAGGCATCGCATCACTCGCTCTCATGCAATTCAGTGCAAAGATGCATTATTCTATACGGCGGTATATTTAGGCCTTCTCCTCTAGGGAGGCCTTCTGGAGCTCTTCAGACGCATCTGCGACAGCATCCTGCTCCTGCTTCAGTTCCGCGGAAGCAGATACCTTGCCGTTGACACCACTGTTCTCAAGGGCGGGCTTCTTAGCAGAATCGGTGGCGCGCGATTCGACCTGGGTCGCTTCCTCGTCCAGGCGGTCAATCTCCTCCTGGGCCTTCTTGATGTTCTGTATATGATCGTCAGTGATTTGCATGGGGATAGTAAAAAAGACTTTCTTTCAACCCACCTCCTGAGTCTTCGACTCCTGGTTCTTCTTCCACTCGGTAACCTTCGCGGCCAGCTTCTCAACAACGGCGGGGACATCCGACTGGTTCATCGGGGGGTCAATCTTGACCTTGGCGAAGTCCTCAATGACACCAACGTTCAGGTTGAACTTCTCCGCGGCAGCGGGCGTGCCGTTGGCGTTGTTGCCCTTGCGGCCCTTCTTGCCCTTCTTGCCGCCAGTGCCGACAAAGTAGTCCTCCTGGTCGTCCTTCTTCACGACGCGCATACCTTTGATGCCGGAATCTTCAATGGTACGGCCGACATCAGCACGGAACAGCGAGGTCTCCTCCTTCTTGTTGTCCAGACCGAGCGCAGCGAAGTCGTAGCTAGGGTTGAAATGACGGATCAGACCCTGGGCGGTCAGAATCTCATCGGTGTAAGCGAGTTGGGAAGCCTCCTCCAGCTTCTTATCAGCAATCTTCTTCTTCTTCTCACGGTCGTAGGCCTCGCGCTCAGCCTTCTGTTTCTCACGGCGGACCTTCCAGGCCTCATCCTCGTAGGCCTTGAATTCCTTGCGGGCCTTGTAGTAGTTGTCCTTGACCTCACGGATAGCAGTCCACTTCTGCTGCTGCTCGCCGTGGAGCTTCGTGCGCTCGTCGCGCAGGGCGTTCAGGTTCTTGAATGCGCCATCTTGCTCAGCCTTAATGCTGTCCAGCTCCTTCTGGATCTCAGAGTACTTGTCACTGAGAGCCTTGGCTTCCGGGTTGTCCATGGTCTTTTTGAGAGTCGCAATCTGAGTCTTCAGGTCGTTGATAACCTTCTGGGCATCCTCCAGGCCGGCGAAGTTCTTGCGCTGCTTACGCAGGTTCGAGATATCGGAGAGGGCCTTCTTCTCGTCCACGAGGCGCATGGAGCCGGAGTCGACTTGCTTCTCCAGATGGGCAATTTCACGGTCAACATCCTCAACGTTCTTGAAGGACATACGACCACGGTTGTTGTTCTGCTCCGTGATGCGAGCCTTCAGGGTGGAGTCCAAGGCATTGACCTTCTCCTGGGTGCTGGAGCGGGAGGCCTTGAAGCCCTGCTGCTTCTGACGGATAGAGGAGAGTTCAGCACGGAGTTCCTGTTGTCTCTTTGCGACGGGGGAGTCCTGATTGTTGGGCTTGGCTGTTTCAATCTTGGCCTTGATTTGGTTCTGAGGGGCTAGTTAGTCTTTTGGACATTAGACATATAGAGAGGGGGGATGATGTATATGAACTATCCCGCAGAATGGCGGGGTATTTAGAAAACAGAGATTGAGGCAAGAAGAGGGGAGATAACAAGGTATATAGCCAAAACAGCGAAACAAATAAACAGGGAGTCATTGTGGGGGGGGGGAAGGAACAATGGAAGAGAAACAAAGTATAAACGAAACAAAGTTCAAGGATTGGAAAGAAAGGAACAAGAAAAAAAGCAATTAATTCATAACAAGACAACCTACCAGTTTCTCCTGCACCGCAGCATGTTCCTTCTCAGCCACGGCGAGATCGGCCTTGAAGGCGTCCTGGTTGGGCTTGGTAGGCCGCACTTTGTGTTCCGGGGTGGAGGCAGACATGTTGACGGATGGAGAGGAGGAGAGAGGAAACAGGAAGGGGGGAAGCCAATCTCAGGAGGAGAGAGACAAAAGGAGGGAGAGTGAAGTGAATTGAAGGAGAGGAAGTCAACGTCTGTCTGGCCTTTCTGGTCTTTTTTCCTTTGCCTTCCTTCCTTTTCCTTTTTGGTCCCGGTTGGCGCTTAACCGCCTTCTCTCTTGGCGCCGTTAGCGCAGGCCCGCCCGATTTTTATCAGTCTCATTTCTTTATCCAACCCGTTTGTTAACCACGCTCTCTCTCTCTCTCTCCCCCTCTCGACCAACTAACTCCCCTACCTCCTCCCTCTATTTCCGTTATCAGCGCTACGTGCGCCATAGATATCTCATCATGGATGGCGACTACGCTTCCCCCGAGGCCGACCGCGAAATGACCAGACTCTGGCGCACATGGAGGACCGTCTTTGAGATGTTGCAGGATCGAGTATGCACGCCCCAGCTCAACGAAACACCGGCCACAATCCCCAATAATAAAAACCAGGAAATTAACCACTTTATTCTCACTTCCAGGGCTACGAAGTCACCGACGAAGAAGTCCAACTGCCCCTTGACGATTTCCGGCGGCTGTATTCCAACGAACTGGGATTCCCTGAGTATGCGCCTTGAACCCACCATCTCCAAGCCTTCTGTCGTTGTCTAACCGCAATCACGCACCCAGCCGAACCAAGATGAAAATCAGCGCTCGCCCCACTGAAGCTATGAAAGAGAAATATACCCCTCCGAAGACCACCCGCAACCCAGACCCCCAGCCCGAGTGCGGTACAATCTTCGTCGAATTCTGCAAGGAAAGCAGTGGCGTAGGTACCAAGCAGGTGCGCAACTTCATCCACACCACCGACGAGAACAACTTCCACACCGGTGTCTTCATCACCCAGACCCCCATCTCGCCCTCTGCCATCCGTCTCCTCTCCAGTGTCCCCGGCCGTATCTGTGAGCATTTCCAGGAGCAGGATCTGCTGGTCAACATCACTCGCCACGAACTGGTTCCCAAGCACGTGCTGCTCAGCGCCGATGAGAAGACCCGCTTGCTCCAGCGGTATCGCCTCAAGGAATCGCAATTGCCCCGTATCCAAATGTCGGATCCCGTCGCGAGATACCTGGGTTTGCGTCGAGGACAGGTCGTGAAGATCATCCGAAAGAGTGAGACGGCTGGTCGGTACGCGAGTTATCGCTGGGTTATCTAAAAGTGTTGTCACTACTCAACATTGGGGGCTTCTCCACCAAGGTTCTTGCGCCTGTCATTTTTCTTGGATGGCGCTCTCAGCATCCAGGGGATGGCTCGGCTATAATTTGACTGGACTTCGACCGCTTGCATCCGGTTGCTTTTTGACATAGAGAGGATTTGCAGGCCACAGAGGAAGTCACGGCAACACGGGCGAGAGAAGAAGAAAAAGCGATTGTCCCAATTACTGGCATTCTGGACAGCAAGGCGTAACGGCGAAATTTGTTTTCATGGCGGGGGTGTATGTCATGGTTTTTTGATTGATACACATTATCTTGTGTGAAGAGCTAATCTCAAAAACAATATGTATTATTTTTTTTTTTACAACTATAAACTTTGAATGAACATGAGATGCTGAACCGACGGGGGTTTCACTTTAACGTGTGTTGTATATATACATACGTACTCGACGATCTAGCTAAGATGGCAAATATATCGCAATCAAAGTGTGTACGGCGGATGCCAACCCGCTTGAATTCAGCGTCCTTTTGGAACTTTTCAACTTGCAACATAGCTCAAGTAGTACCACTAGCTTGGGAAAGACAATAATACCATCGGTACTTGATAGATTCGAGATTCAAGGACCGAATGGCGCACACCCTTGTTACGTGACAATCCATCAGACATCTAGTCCCTCAGATGCTCTGTATGGAACGTCATAGGTCAATACTCTCTTTTTTTACTGCATGTTTGCGACCGAAGATAGCATTACTTGCGAGCAAGTCGATGTACTTGGTACTATGCTGCCCCCGGAATCGCTCTTCGACGAATCCTCAAATGTGAATTGATGGTCAATTGGGCTTTGCCTGAGTCCGAGAAGATTCGAAGGATACGATTAAAGCAGATCGCGCAGATCAAGGTGACCTGACGGTTTGTAAAGGACCGAGACGCAGTGGTATTTCTGTATAATAAAGTTCGGGTGGTGAATCTCTACATGCGCGTTGGCGGCCTCCCATTAGATCGACGAAGGGAAGTAATTGAATCTTATATATATAACTCTCCTATTTCATTAGTCAGTACCAAGTATATACAAAATGATCCACACGCCAACGCCAACGCTAAATTCGTATGCTCTCCCAGATCCATACATTATAAATGGGGGGCAGGAAAAGAGAGAGAGAAAATAAAATCCATATTAAGGCCAGTTCTGAAAACAAATAAACAAACAGGGAAAGGGAAAGAAAAAAGGCTATGTCAAAGTTGGGTACTATGGTACATCCATAATTCGTAAAGTGTCGTCAAATCATCAATCCCTGGTAAGCAAACCGCCTACGTCTTGCAGTTCAAAATCAGGACCGCCTTCAGGAATGGGCGCCGTGACATCCGACTGGGCCCGATATGGTGGAGCAGGAGTTTCCGGCACATCACTGAAGTGAACGCTGGATCGCCTGCGGCGACCCGCTGAGGAAGATCTAAGGGCTCCAGGCCGCGAATAAGTTGGGGGTGCTTGGTGTGCAGGGTCTGGGACAGAAAGTAGCCCCCCCACATCGTGCAGGAAGGGGGATACGCTGCCACCGCGGAGACTGGATCTTCGCACTGTCCTTGGAGAAGGGGTGGAGGCGAGGGAAGGAGGTTGGGGCATGGGGGGAGGATTGTTCAAGAGCCCTCCGACGTCAAACATGGAAACTTTACTGGGAGATGACATTGCAGAGTCCCCGGAGATTTTGCGGGGGGTCTTTGTGGTTTCGATATATTCGTGAGGACTCACTTTCAGGTCCAGACTGCCTGTGGTGGAGGTTCGATCATCGTCAGTAGCGCTATGCTGGCGACTAAAGGACCAGTTTGGGTTGATGTGTCCCGTGCGCGCCGTTAATGGGCCATAGGGGGCGGCGGCGGTGGGGGCAGGTTGAGGCCATTGGTTTTCGGAGGAGCACATGTCGGGATTCAGACGCATTCCTACGTCGCCCGCGAGGTCTGAGTCACTTCCCCATTGGTGATTGGAGATGGTAGCGCGGCGCACGGAGCTATAGTCCATGCTCTCACTGACCGAGGCCGACCCAAGAGCTTTCTTGAATTTGGGCTTCTTGACGCCTTTGTCGCGCACAAACGAACTGATAACTACAGCATTTGAGACGGCCGTGGCGGCCAGAATTTCCAATGATGCCAATAATGATCGATGCTGTTGGGAACCTTTGTGCTCGATTACGGAGGGGACTCGGTAGCATGTGATGCCGACGAGGATCAAAGACAGCGCGAAGAGGATCACAAGCGAGGCTTTCCGCTTTGCGGGCATGTGGCTCATCATGATCAGGGGGATTGGAAAGGCGACTAATAGTAGATCTGTGATGATATCGCAAGTGCCCATCGTAATCAGGTTGGCATAGCCCAAGCGACATTTGGGCCCCGGGTCGGGCACGACTTGCCAGTAGTGATCGAAAGGTTGGCATTCGGCAAGTGTTGCGACTACCACCGCGACCAGGGTCGAGGCGAGAAAATAGTAGAGGAACTGGAGGAAAATCCGCAGGGACCGACGCCAGATCATACCAGCGACACGCTTGAGGAACTCACACACTGTGAGTTTGGCGGTCCATATACTAAGTGGTGGAAAGAGAATCGATCAATATCCTGAACGGACTAGTAGTGGTTAGGAGTGGTCAGGGCGGGAGATCGTCTTACAAGATCGCATAAAATATCCGAGACGCCAGGACAAGTCTACTCCCGAACTCTCGGTTGTGAATCTCGTCGGGCGTCAATCCTGCAGTCTTGGTGTTGTTGGTGCCGTGGGTCAGGACGAGATGCACGAAGGCCATGCGAATCACCAGCGGGATGATGCTTAGCATCATCACCTTGTCCTCGCGAAAGAATCGTTCAATCCGAACATAGCGACCAAAGACGCGGGTCACGATGATGGCGAGGGAAAAGATGGTAGCCCACCAGCTAACCAAGAGGGTCGGATGGTCGTCTAACCTGGTGCGTATATCGGGGGGCGTTTGGTTGTGCAGCAGTAGTTGTAGAGTCATGGCCGCTGAACCACCTCCGCGGAGGGGTCAGATCGAAGACAAACAATGACCAGTCCAACAATATTGTGCCTTTAAATGCACTCACATTGTTCATGACTGCCCACGTGTGTAGTCCGTTAGTGGGTTTTGTGGTGGTCCCCGTGCGATCGATCGTCGTGGAGAGATGTTGATGGTCTTTTTCTTTGGGAAGATATCTAAGGATGTTGACGAAGAAGAAAACAAACAGAAAGGAAATGTCGCTGATGATAATGATGATGATGATAAAAATAACCAGAGGCTGTCAGGAATTCGCTCGATTCGGTTGTAGGATAAAACCGGGAATACGAGGATAAGAAAATATTAATGATTTATGATTTATTATTATAAGGAGGGGAAGGAGAGAGAAAGAGAGAAAAAGGGTTCAAGAAAGAAACTTGGGAAGAGCCAAACAATCCCAGTACACCGCCGGTCTGACGTTGATGAGAATAATAATAATAATAATTATTATTATTATTTTAATAATTTTCAGAAGATAAAATTGGGTAGGTGGTCGCGCGTGGAGCGACGAATAATCACAAGAGAGAGAGATTAATACTCTTCATTAATTAGGTAGCTTCGAGAGGGAAGATATCATCATCATATAATAATAGTAATAATAACATCAGGAGGAAGGAGAAAGGGGAGAGAGATAACATAACCCAAGACCAAGTCACCTCCGCCACCGTTATCCGGTAAGCTCCTCAATCAATCATATTAATGAGGTGATTTTCCAAGATCAATGCCAATGCCTCATAATAAATGAGACATATTAACCGGGGAGGGGGGATAGGATGAGGATTAAGGCCAAGGATGTTGTCTGGTGGGGGGGCGATGATGATAACGGGGCATCAGGAAACGAATGAAGTTGCCAACTCCCAGGAGAAGATACAGATATCACCACCGATGATTGGGGAAAGAAGGAACTCGTGTGACCTGACAATCCCATTATGATTCGATCGTCTCTGACAGGCACGCGAAATCCAGCCCGGAGATTCATGCCATGCAATGCTGACAAGAAGCTCGGATGTTGTACGACTGGAGTTTGCTTGTCGCCACTAAAGCTGGAGCTATTTAATTAATTAATTATTTCTTTATTTCTTTATTTATTTGATTATTTTATCTTTCCCCATCATGACGATCCCCGATGTTTTCGCCGATGAAACCCAATAAAATAAATTGAACTAATACGTACTAAATAGAAAGTAAGAAAGAAAACCCATAAAAAAAATGTAACCCTCTTATCATAATAACAAGAACAACTACTACGAACACGAACCCTAATTCCATCCCCGGACTACCCCGATCCACGGTCATCGATGGTCTCTTGCCGGACATAACCGACGAGGAAAGCAAGATAACTTGGCATGGAGATTGACTTCTACAGACACAACCGAAAAATCACTGCAAGCATAAACCTCATGCATCGATGGATTGGCTGGCTGGTGACGCCTGAAACCTTATTTACTCCCAAGAAATCCAGACTTTTTGACCGATGATTCTTCAGACGAACAACTAGGTAGATGATTTGGTTTATATGCGAATTTATATACATTTTTCCTTTGCCGATGGGGGCATGAAGATGCGCTACCCCTCCCCACCCAATTTGCCTATTTACTAAACACGAAAATAAAAAATAAAATAAAAAATAAAAGCACACCCAACACTCAACGCCTTGATATGCCTGGGATGTCTAGGGCTGCTTGGTCGGCGCTCTGGCGACTAGGCAAGCCATGCTTCCATGAGTCATTATAAAAAATGCTTCCGGATGCGCCTATTCTTGCTTGGGCGCCTTCGCAGGGGGTTCCTCGCTAGCAGGGGCGGACTGTTTCCCGGATTTCTTATACTTATCTTGCTTTTCCCGGATATAGCGCCAGGTCCTGCCCACGCCAGAGGTAAATGGTCCCTTGATGGTCTGAACCGTGCTCGGCCAGCGAATGGTCTTCGAGATCGACGTCTGCACTTCGCTCTTGAGACCCGAGTCCTTCGCAATGCGCTGCTCAAAAGGCCCGCCTTGTCGCCGGCGCACCATCTCCGGATCGTTGTCGTTGGCCTCTTTCATCATCTTATCGAATTCCGCCCGGGGAAGCCCAAAGCGGGCTTGATACTGGAAATACAGTTTCTCCCGGAAGGATTCCGGTAGTCGGCGGACCATGTTGCCACGCTTCACCGGGTCCATGTCTTGGACAAGCCGCACATTGACCTCGGGATCATCAATCCAGTCGTTATTTAGGCAACGCTGGTCGTGAAACGTGACATTCGGAAGAGTGTTAATGAGTGGGGCATAGAGATACCGAAAATTGGCCATTTGACTCGAGACAATGTTATTGACCTTTCGCGGGTCCTCGGCCGGGAGTACCATCCGAAGGTCGCCCATGTAGCTGATGCCTGCGATGGTACTGTACAGCTGGAACTCCGTGAATTCAGCCGGCAGAAGCAGCAAAGCTACACGAACAGCAGATAGTAGGTTTATCTGGTTTGCCAGGCGCACTTTGGGGTGATCACGGAGAATCTTGACCGGTTTTTGCAACCGGCCCGCAAGGTACAGAGTGTCCCAGGACGTCAAGTCCTTGCACAGAGTATCCAAGTTCACAACTCCGTACTTGATCAATGTGCCATTGACGGTGATGTAAGGATTGAAATAGACTCCTGCTCCGAACTGGTCCTGTACTTGGGAAACCATGTATGAGCCCAGAGACCCGAGTCCAGAATAATGGTCCCGATGTTGGGCCAGGTTTAACGCGTGCCAATGTTGGGAATAGGATACCCCGAATATAAAATCGATCATCTTGCCTTGGCCTTGCTGCATCTTCTTAATCGCTGCCGGGGCGGATGGGTGGCACTGGTTGGAGCCTGGTGCACTACCAGCTTGTGTGAAGACACCGGATCCATAGGCGAAGGCATAACGAATCGGCGCGCGGAATTGCCAAAGAATCTGACGGAGGGCTTCCTTGAACTCCTGATTAATGATCATATGCTGGTTGACACCAAAATCTTTGGATGGGAGCTCGGAAAATGCGGAAATCGCAAGATTTGGATTTTCGTCCCAGTCACCGGTGTCGGAAACCTGGGAAGTAGTAGAGAAAGGCGCAGTAGAATGAGACTTCCGGAGAAGCCCACATTCACTGGAGGCCGAATATGACCCAAAGCTCCCACATGTTGAAGGGCGATTGACTGGAGCGATCAAGGGAGACTTTGTCGAAAATGGGCGATGATAGTTGGGAATTCGGGGAGATAGTGAAAACGATGGGCAAGCCAGACGCAGCCGCATGAGTGAGCCCGGCGGGGAATTCTGAATGAGGGTCTGCAATGGAAAAGTCATGGTGAGTGAAATGATCGATCGATAGTGGGATCATTGCTTACAGTAGCGCCGCGCATTATGTTCATGCGTCCGCGTAGGGAAAGAGACGAGGGATTGCACAGCGAGGGCTGTATTGTAAAAGTAAATCAAGGACCATCTGCTATGACAGATTCACAGCATTGTTATCAACAAATGGGAGAAAAAGAAGGGAAGATGGGGGGTTGGAGGAAAGAGAACGAGAAGAAGAAAGAGAGAGAGGGAATAATAATATACGACTGACGTACCTTCTCGGCAGGTGTTTCGGCCTCTTGCCTGAGGCTGGTAGCCGGCTTCTCAGCCACTTTGTCAGCCACTCTCTCCATCACGTGCCGTTGCTCCTCCGCGGCGCGTTCCAAACAACAAGATCCAGACAGTAAACAAAACCATAACATAGGTAACAACTCAACAACAACAACAGTCCTACATCGTGCACGCTGCATGCAGGTACTCCTTTTCTCGGAGGTTTTAGTCACATACTACTTCCAATGACTACTCGCACTTTCCGATAATGCCCCAGGACATGGAGACCTTCGCCGCCCGCCTTGCTAGCTTCGACCGGGTATTGCACCCAGAGAAGCGCAGGTCATCGAGCGCCAAAACCGCAAAACCGATAACCTGGCCTCATAGCAGTCCATCTCCCGCCGAGGTAGAAGCACAAATGAATACCTTGCTCTCTTTAATTCTCAGCTAATTGATTTCATCATTGTCAAGCTCGCGCACGCTGGTTTCTTCTATAACCCTTACGAGACGAATCCAGATAACACAACATGCTTCATGTGCCGAAGAGCGCTCGACGGATGGGAGGAAGAGGACAACCCGACCACGGAGCATTTGAAACATGCCAAGGATTGCGGTTGGGCCATCATGATGGATATCCAACAGCATAGCTCGAACCCCTCCGAGATCGAGGACCCGACTTGCGATACAATCAGGGATGCACGGCTGGCGACCTTCGGCACTCAATGGCCACATGACGGCAAGGAGGAATGGGTGTGTAGCTCAGAGAAGGTAACGTGGAACGACTCTTTCATTCTTCACTCCCTCTCTAACTATGTAATCGATTGTCAGATGGTCGAGGGCGGGTGGTATTTTTGTCCTACCGAAGAGAGTAATGACCTAGCGAGCTGCGCCTACTGTAAACTATCTCTTGACGGATGGGAACCCCAGGATGATCCTTTGTAGGTACCGATTGCTCCTTCCAACCCAATCACTGCTGACTTCAATTTTCAGCGATGAGCACTATCGGCGCTCTTCCAGCTGCTCATTCTTTGTGTATGCCCAACCTCCTGGCAAAAAAGTCAAAGGGAAGAAAGGACGTGCAAAAAAGACCCGTACTTCCAAAACATCTCGTTTGTCAACCCAATCCACCGCGTCAGAAGCGCCCGCCTCCGATTTGGATGAGATGATGGACCAAAGTATCATGTCTCAGACTTCCACCAAAGCTAAGGGTGCCAAGAAGTCGACAAAGTCAAAACCAAAGACATCAAAGTCCAAGAAAGAGGATCCGGTAGAAACAGACGATCAGATGGACTTGGATGAACTCGAGCCCCCTACAGAGGAACCGTCAAAACCGAAGCGAACCACTCGCGGAAAAAAGAGAGCCAGTGAAGACATGGAACAAGAAGATCCGGGTACTCATAATGCAAATATGCCTAGGAGACCTGGGCGACCTGCCAAAAAGAGAGCTACCAACACACGCAGTAATATCCAACAAGAAAGAGATCAAGATAGCGAAATCATAGAAGTACCGCATCAGGAAGAGAAATTTGACGAGGAAGAGCCCTCGAAGAGTCGCAGTGTCCCCAAAAAGTCGGGTAGGGGACGAAAGCCTTCCAATGCTTCTACCGCAAAAATGGCATCAAGCTCTCATTTACCCCAGGAATCCGAGCAAGAGACCGCTTTAGAATCCGATCTGGAAACGCGAGAGGAAGCACCTGTTGACCCGAAGCCGGAGACTAAGAAGAAGCAGCCCTCAACGAAGTCTAAATCTAAGAAGAAACAGAAGGCAGCGCCGGAGCCTGTGGATGATGATCTCGAGGACGAATTGGCAGTCGACATCAACCCTGAACCTCGCCTGTCAGTGGCTACAGATGTGGAAGAGCCATCGTCGCAAAAGGCAACGGCATCCACAGAAATAGGCAAGGGAAAAGCTTCAAGTTACTCGGAAGTTGAGCAGAACTCCCATGGGTATCAGGGACAGTCAGATGTCGACTCAGATCAGGATAAGGATTCCAAGTCTCCCCGTCGTGAATCTTTCAATTCTGTCGAGATCCAGCGGGTAGAACCCGAGGCAGACCTAGGGGCAGAGCCTGCCGAGAAAGCTACTAAGAAGAACTCAAAGAAAAAATCATCCGCAGAAAAGACAAAGAAACCCAAGAAGGCAGAGAGAGCTTCTCCAGAGCCTAGCGTTCTTGAAGAACCACTGGCTGACTACGAAAAACCACGAAGCCAATCGAAGGAACAGGAAATTCCCGAAGAAAATCTGCCTGGGCAAGATAAGCCAGAAACAGCGCAGGAACAAACTGGTGAACCATCATCCGCCCGTCGACGATCATCAAAGGTCCCACCCAAGACAGCACAAAGATATAGCGACCTTCCCCAGGAAAAACTATATGCACAGTCGCTGGCTGGTTCACGAAGCTCCGATGGTCATGATGTATCTGGTGACAATAAGCTCTCTGCAAAGGATGTGTCCCCTCTTCCATCAGCCCAATCGTCTGACGCGGAGAACCATCCTCCTTCTACAAGACCTACGCCACGAGCCCCTCTAGTATCCCCTGCTAAGCAACAAAGCGCTCGAGTCCCACTAGCACCCAACACGCCTTCCCCATCGAAGCGGAACGCTAACATGGGAGGCATCAATACAAAACACCCATGGAATCCCATTGATATTGATGAGTTGATATTGGCAAATCCCGGCGACGCCGAGAATCTCGATTTCAGTTCCGCTTTGAAAAACATCAAGGGAGATCTGTCGAGCCCTGAACGGAAGATGACCGTGGAAGAGTGGATTCGGTGGAACGCCAAAAACGGCGAAGAGAAGCTCAGACGAGAGTGTGAAAGGCTGGTTGGTCATTTTGAAAGTGAGGGAGCCCGCGCTATGCGTGTGTTGGAAGGGATCGAATGCATCGACTGAAGAGGACCTTCCCAGGGGTTTACTACTAAGCTGTTACCAGGAGTTTGGGAGGGATTGGACGGTTGGGTTGGCGTCAGGTGAACTTGCGTCTTCGTTCGTCAGTGATATATGTTCCTTTATATTTGAATGCATTTCGCCAGATTAGAGTGCGATATATATGTTGCGCCAGTTCTTTCAGTCGATCCTTGTAAACCCCTGTTAAAAAAAAAAAAAACCGAAACGCCATGGGTATCCTGCAGCATTTGATCCTCCACAAATCCCCAATTTCCCCTATCAACCCTCTCAGTCTCAAGCAATGATGCCCAGTCGTCCTTCCCAGCTATCTTCTTCCTTGATTCCTTCCTTGCCCTTCCGCCGCTTTTCATTTCTCTTCCTCCTCTTCTCCTCTCTCTCCTTGGCATCTATTTCTTCTCTTTCCTGCAGACGGGCCCCAAGATCCAACTGCCATGCGCGTCGCTCCTCCTCCTCCCTCACCCGTTTCTGATGCGAAAGCATCCGTAGGCGTTCCCGCACGTCTTCCACCGTAGCGCGCGTCACCTCCCCGCTCTGTCCCGTCGCAATCAAATGCTGTTTGCTGTTCAAGTGTTCTACCAACTGCAAATTGTCCTTGTAGGTCAGGTCACAGTCTGCGCAGTAAAAGCCCGCCCCGCGCCCTTTTTTCCCCACTGCCGACCCCGCTGCGATCATCGTGGTCTTCCCGACCATCGACGCCACATCGAGACGCGACTTGCGTGACGTGGTCGCTTCGAGCGAGCTGTAATCCACGGGTGCGTGCCATTTTTTGCCGAGGAGCTTGGCCTCGTACCGCGCTTTGGATTCTTCTTTTCGTTTGGTCTCTTCGTCCGCGGCTTTTTTGGCGTATTCTTCGCGGTTCCAGGTTTTGCGGAACTCGGTGTCGGTGGTGTTGCTGGCCATTTTTTATGCGTGGAATGTAAAGGATGTAGATAAAGGGTCTGAGGGGAAGATGGGTTGTTGAGCATCTGCTTCAAACTTCCCTCATGGCTGGAGGCAATTTTTCTGGATGTGGTAGGCGGTGTGGGAGCATGTGAGAGCAGCAAATCGGGCCAATCATCTTGCAAGATGGAAGGGTCGGCAGCTTCACTTCTTGAAGCACTTCAAAATACTTCCTTAGCGAACTTCTCATACTTCTCGTTGCTACCTGGTATGTAATAATCGTATGATAACTAACTGACAGCTATAACACCATCGCTTCAAACAAACGAGATATGAAACTCCTCTCCTGCAGGTTGCTCATTTATCTGTCCTGGATGGGCCCGGGTTTCCAACACGAGGTTACACCCCATCGTCGATCCATTTCATCACGACTGCAGCTCTAGTCCCAAGGCAGAAAGTCTTTCGTTGACAACAGAGGGAATCTTCCCAAAATCCTGAATCCTGAAACAGCCTCACTCGTATAAGCCACGCTGTTCAGTCATTCAAGCTGCATGTTTTAGGTTGTCATTTAGGCAACAATCTTATTGGTCTCTATATATAGTCTGTGGTGCCTGGATACGGTTTATTGAATGGCGTTCAATCATACCTCCTGCTATCTGCCTTGCCTTTCTAATATTTATACTCTCTCTTTCTCTCTCTCACACACACATTTACTCCAGGTTTATCACAAATTCGACATCACTTAACCTAAGATATCTAACCAACTCGTTATCCCTGTACCGGTCTCTTTGAAGGATAACCGATCCCATCATGGACCAGCCACTACCAGGCAAGGACCACAAACACAGCCTGATGAGCTTACCCACGGAGCTTCATTTACAGGTAGCCGCGTATCTTCCTTATCCGGACGCCCTAGCATTAAAGCATACGAGCCACCATTTCTATTCCTTCGTTTATACCGGAGTTCACCTAAAGGTCGACTGGCTGGTCGAGCGCTTTGAGCTCAAGCTGGAATGCCCGATGGAGAAATGTTCTTTTCGCACAGATGAGCAGTTCTGCAACTGGAGGATCCGAAAAATTATGCAGCGCCGACGTCGCCATCAGGAATGTTTTCGCCAGAAAGGCGGATGCCTGGTTATCGGGGGTGAGACCTGTCAGAAGGTTCTGGTTCCGACTTGGCTGAACGTTCAGAGCCGGGAGAGATTTCTGAAGTCGGCTAGAACTGAAGGTTAGTAGTTGGCCACATATTATTATTCAAAAAAACTGTTGGCTGACTTTTGACATATTGTCTAGTCCTGATCAATGGGCTGATTTTCCTGCTTGTCAATATTATCTGGGTGCTTGGAAGGAGGATTTGTCACCTTGTTTCGGTATCTTGATTTGGGCTGGAGATGGTGTGATTTGTTTGGCAACTGGTAACAGTGTTGGGGTTCGATGCGGGCATCGACAGCACCTATAATTGTGACTTTCGGATATGACGAGCGATGATGATATGTACCTACCTACTTAATATCTATTGAACTAATGTATAATATAATGCCTTACTCACTGGTGATATACCTACCTAGTACTACTCATTCCGGCCGTTGATGCTGATGTAGAAAAGAGTATCAGAGATACATACCTGAACAGAAGACATAGTACTACCTGTACCTGCATGTAACATGTAATCTTACACTTGAGACTGAAATTAATGTTTCATGTTAAGATACCTAAGGTACCTACCTAACTCACCCCTCACCACTTTTTGCTCACTACCAGTGAGTGTGTTTCAGCATCTCACTCTGATTATATACCGAAACAAAAGCCAAGCTCCTTCCTGAAATTTAACCCGACAATATGCCCCAAAATACTTCTTCTAACCCTTACCAGCTAGAATTGAAAGAGTTCCGGGGCTGCAACGATTACCATATTTCGCAGACCCTAATACTCCACGATAATGGGTCTATATGGTGGGTCAAAGTCGAGGTGTCGCCTCTACCAGAATCAATCCTGAGATTAGGCTATTTCAAACGTCGGTCCTTGTTTCAAAGTTTTGTCGAAGCCATTGACTTTGGTCCACTACCGCTTTTGAACGATACTGTGACAAAGATAACATTGACCTTGACCGAAATGAGCCAGGAATTGATAAAGATCCGGGATATATATCAGACAGAAGCAAACTATCTTATATATGTTGCCCATCGAATGTCCTGTCAGATAGTAGAAGACCCAGGGAGAGTTATATATCCGATTCTGGACCGAGCTCAAGGTCTACCGATATTTGATGCTAGCTGTCTGAAAGATGTCACAATCATCGCCCCGACTGTTTCTACGGTTCTAATCGAGCAAAAAAAGTTCGGTTACAAGACAATTGACCGCCCTATCTATATCCCAGAAGACACGGAGTATATCTTAGACGAGATCAACGCCCTTTCACAGTTCCACGGACAACCGAATATCGCACAACTCGTCGGTCTCGTTGTATCCCAGGATCCGTACAAGACCCGGCCATCAGCAAACCCGTCCCCAATTATTACAGGATTCCTTCTTGAATACTACCCCGAAGGATCTCTTGAACAAGTTATTACAGAGAATAAGGATCAAGATGATTCGTTGCTAAGACGTTGGGTCCTACAGATTGGGAGAGCATTAGAACTTTTGCACAAGAATGAACGGACTCATCTCGACATTAAGCCCTCCAATATCGTTTTTGATGCTGATAAAAACGCTATCCTCATCGATATCAGTGGGACTGGTGGGTATGAGTGGGAATGGCTCTCACCAGAGATGCAGATAGCAATCCAACGTATTGAGACAGCTCCTGCTAGTACGCCATTCAACGAACGTGTCGCTACGGACTGCTGGGCATATGGCAAATTACTGACGACTATGGCCAAAAACATCAGCACAGGTGATCTGGGCGAATGGTTACAATCCGTCGCTGATGATTTGACAAAGATGGATCCGAAAGCTCGAGTCTCTCTAAGCTCGGCTCTGGCAAGGGTAGAAGAGAAGAAAGTATGTTAATAGGCAGAATAAACAGCTATCACTATTGCGCGATCCAAAGGCTGTCCCAAGTGATTATCAAGAGAAAAGATTGTGTTTTGGTTTTCAAGAGCTGGTACCCACAGGATGCATTAATAAGATACCGTCCTTGTGGGAAAAGTGGAATGATGACCCTCGAAACCAGTGTTATCACGCCCGTCATTCATGACAGCTTCGTTGCACGGTCTTCGCTTTCAGCCTTGTCATATCCTTCAGAAAACCTAGTGCCTACTTTATGAATCACACTAAAAGCTTCCATTATGATGGTATACTTGAAGAGAGACTGGCTTGTGCTCTATATCCCAGACTTCCCTACGACGATCATCTCTCTCTCGCAATGTCCTCCGTTTCCGAACTAGTAATTCGGTGGAGGGGCCGTGCAAATCCTGTGGATACACCCCACCATCAGTGCATCAAGACACTGTCCAAGACCATCGATAGACCAGACACCGTTCCAGGCACGGCGATATGTCCGATTCCACATCGGGTAATTCGTTTTCATCTCCGCACAGCTCAACTACTTATACATCTGGAGCTCAGGTCTTTTCTCAAAGAAAACGAAGCATCTTCTTTAAACTCATCTGATTAAATAGACGAAATCACGATGGAACATCCAGTTCAGGAACTATCGCTGGGGAGCTTCCCCTGGGAATGGAGGAAAGCCGCTTCTTCCTCTGACGACTGGACGAAGTGTAAAACCTTCCCCACAGTCATACATTTTGAGTTGGAACAAGCCGGCCAAATTCCAGATCCGTTTATCGGAGATAATGAAAACGACCTGCAGTGGGTGGGATTAGAGGACTGGGAGTTTCGAACCCGATTCCCTACCCCCCAGGGATTCAATCATTTTCGGTCGGTTGTTCTGTCCTTCGATGGACTTGATACAGTGGCAAAGGTCTTTCTCAATGATCAGGTCATCCTCCAGAACGATAATATGTTTGTTCCACTCCAGGTTGACGTCTCTGCTGCGCTCAAGGAAGGGGAGATGAATGATCTGCGTATCCTATTTGAGTCCGCCGACAGGGTTGCAAAGGAGCGGGAGGCAGTTTATGGGAAACTGGATAGCACAATCCGTGATGGGAGCCGATTGCATTTGCGAAAGGCTCAGTACCATTGGGGTTGGGACTGGGGTAAGTTTAAAAACAGAATATTATGTATGATTGAGAAGTGTGCTGATGCATGAAAGGCCCCAAGGAGGTAACCTGTGGCCCGTACAAGGACATCAAACTCCGATTATATGACCAAGAGATAGACGACATTCATGTCACGACGGAGCTAACAGACGACTTGTCCACTGCAACAGTCTCCGTTGAGGTAGCACTGGCTGAGGCGGCTTCGGATGGCCGAGTTGAAGTATCACTGGAGAGCCAAGATGGGAAGACCCTGGAACAAAAAATAATGAACATCTCCAAAGGAAGTGACACTATGTTGTTCACTGTTCCAAACCCTCAACTGTGGTGGCCGGCAGGACACGGAGACCCAAATCTCCACCAAGCGGTCGTCAAGCTTCTGTCGCGGGTATGATCCTATCGCTATGATGGTGCATTCAGGTTGACTTGGCTAAAGTATATGATATACAGGACGGAAAAGACATCCAAACCAAGAGCATCGCGTTTGGAATTCGAGAAATTAAGCTCATCCAGCGACCCTTAGATGGAGCAGAAGGAACCACATTTATGTTCCAGGTCAACAAGAAGCCCATCTATATCTGTGGTAACAATTGGGTACCGTCGCACAACCAGACGCCAGCAGTGACAACTCAGATGTACTCGGATATGCTAAGCCTGGCCGTGCGAAACAACAATAACATGATTCGACTCTGGGGCGGTGGTGAGTGTTTTGCTCTTCTCCATGTATAATCATATATTCCTTTTAACAAACCCGGCAGGATACTTCGAACATGATGACTTCTATAACATCTGTGACCAAAAGGGCTTACTGGTCTGGCATGATTTCATGACCGCCTGTGGGATTTACCCCGTAAACAAAAGCTTTCTGGAATCCGTGGCCATCGAGGTTCGCGCTCAGGTGAAACGGCTGCGCAACCATGCATGCATTGCTCTGTGGTGTGGCAACAATGAAGATCTCTTCTGTGCTGAAAACAACGGGGTTGAATTCGATGCCTCAGACGTCACCGGTCCCTGGGATAAAACACCGCTCCCTCAGCGGATCATTTATCTACAAATCTGGCCGGAGATCATTCGTGAACTGACGCCTGAGATTCCGTACTGGCCATCGTCACCCTTTGGGGGGAAGAACTCCAACGATCCCACGGTAGGCGATGTACACCAATGGAACGGTAAGATTGTCATTCCACGGAACCCTTTGTTTAACATCGTGGTTATGAGCTAACATCCATCATCACGTTCAGTATGGCACATGCAGCAGCTACATTATCAGCAATTCCCACAGCTCGGGGGCCGATTCGTCTCCGAGTTTGGAATGCATGCATTCCCCGATATTCGAACCGTCAAGGCCTTTGCGCCGAACCAGGCAGATCGTTTCCCCAATTCACGAATGATGGACACCCACAACAAGAGCCATGGGGCTGAAAGCAAGATGGGCAAATACCTCTGGAGCAACTTTCACCTTCCTCGCACCATGGAGTCGTTCATATACGTCTCCCAGCTCCTGCAGGCAGAGGCCCTGGATTACGCTATTATCCACTGGCGTCGGGAATGGAAAGGAGAAAGCCGCGAGTATAATGCTGGGAGTATCAATTGGCAGTTGAATGACTCGAACCCGACGACCTCATGGGCGCTGGTTGATTATTATCATCGTCGGAAGGTAAGCAAGCCCTCTGTACGGAGGAGAATGATTCCACAGCTAATTAATTGACCAGCCGGCGTTCTACACCTCTGCTCGGGCCTTTGCCCCAGTTTCCGTGGGCATTACGCGCACTCCCTTCTGGCATTTCGTTGACAACGACAACCCTATCACCACACATATTCCTCGCTACGAGTTGTGGGGATCCAGCTTTCTCAACAACCCGATCGCATTAGAGCTCCGAGTCCGCGCTTACGATATAGCACACTTGAAGGAGATCAGCCTTGACCCGGCACTGGCGGTTTCACAGGTTACCCTAGGGTCAAACAAATCAACGGAGCTTCTGAATATTCCGGATTCGGATATGAGACGCTTCGGTGTTACCGAGTCGTCTTATATCGTTCTATCCGCCACCCTCCACGACCCGGTCACTGGAAAGGAGGTGGCTCGAAAGGTATCCTGGCCCGAACCATATCGGTACTTGAACCTGCCCGCCGAGTCTACGGCCAATGTGACAGTGGCGGGAGATACTGCCACTATTGTATGTGGCAGCTATCCTCTTAAGGGCGTGTTCGCCCACGTCGCAGAGGACGATGGGGATGACCCGGACTGGGAGGACAATATGTACGATCTGATGCCGGGGGAAACCATTGTGCTCGTTGGAAAAGGCCTGAATGGGAGGGAAGTGAGGCTCCGGCACTTGGCCAATGTTGAGTAGGGGCGATGAGCCATATTATTTATGTCCTTCTATCTGGCGTGATCTGATCCAAGGCAACCAACTACGTATCTTCATCCTATCGGCATTTGAGTCCGGGTGAAACAGGACCAACGCATTGTCCCACAATAAATCAACTGAATGAATGACGGTTAATCCCTGGCGTATATCTCAGCCATGCATTACCCCTCAATGCGACCAAAGATAACAATTATGGATGGTGATAATTTAGGCCGCTATTCGCGGTCCGACCCATGCAAACATCCCGGTCTGCTGCAGATGCATCGTATCCACACACCCACGACGTAAACAATAGACGAGGCAGTCCATATCGAATCGGCATGGCGATCCTGCCTGTGTTTGACACTAGCTACGCTTGCTATCCATGTGCGCACTAACCGCTTGCGTCGGATTGTAATTGGACTCTTATCCTGGGCCATGCATCTCTTCTGCAACTAAGGTATGAGCTCAACTTCAAGTGCTCACGCCAATACAGCCCTCTTCCTGGGTCATAATGAGGCAGGCAGGACAGATGTCACCATAACCCCGCAAGTTGTCCGACCCCCGGTTCTCGTCCCTCGCTGTCGCTATATACCTAGCACCGGTCGAACTCTCGAAGATATATTTAGGGCTTCATCCGACAGACTGAGAGATACGCCATATAAACACAATGCCCTCTGCCATAGTAAGCCTCATCATTGGCTTGGGGGTCCTCTATTTGGCTCGTTCATTCTGGACGCGCAAGAAGACCCCAGCTGCCCTTCCACCTGGCCCATCTCCAAAGCCGATAATTGGAAACTTGGGAGATCTGCCCCCGGCAGGTGTTCCGGAATGGGAGCATTGGGCAAAGTATAAGGAACTCTACGGTGCCTACCATCCAGAGAGAAGTCCCCTTTCCTTCATACCTCCCCTCGCTAACACCGTTCCTCGTTAAGGGCCTATCAGCTCCATTAATGTCTTCGGTGCAACGATTGTTATCCTGAACGATGCTCGCCTGGCGTTTGACCTTCTGGAGAAGCGGTCGGCTATACACTCCTCGAGGCCGAGTTTAGAATTCGCCAATATGTGGGTTGATCGATCAGTTGTTGCCTCCCCACAATATCAATAGGGACTAACCGCTTAGTTAGGTCGGGCTGGGACCGCATCCTGGGCTCGATGCTATACTCTGACTCCTTTCGAGCGACTCGGAAATATTTACATCGGCAGATCGGCGCAAATGTCTCAGTCGCTCGCTTCGATAATATCCAGGAAGCCGAGGTGCGACGGTTCCTATTGAGGCTGCTTAAGCAGCCGAATGACCTAGTCCACCATATACGAAAGTGAGTCGTGTATATGTGTATGTGTTTGAGAGTAATTCCGATGTTAATTCCACGGGAAAGAGAAGCAGGGGCTATTATCCTTAAAGTCGGCTATGGATATACGATCGAACCACATGATCGGGACCCTCTGGTTGACCTTGCGGACAAGGCGATGGAGGAGTTCTCCATAGCGATTATGCCCTCGGCATTCACGGTCAACTTTGTTCCCATTTGTATGGATGAGCTGAACTCCCCAATCGGCTGGATCTGGCCAAGCTGACAGTTGGAGCAGTGAAATATCTTCCTTCCTGGTTTCCCGGGGCGGGTTTTCAACAAGTCGCAAAGAAATTCAAGCAAAACGTCTCGGCCTTCAGCGACAAGCCGTACCATTTTGTGAAACAAAGTATGGCGAAGAAAGAGTTCGAACCTTCCTTCTTGTCACGGCTACTCGACGAGGTCCAATTTGAACCGGGCTCTGAAGACGAACAAGTCGTGAAATGGTCTGCAGCATCTCTCTACGCTGGAGGATCCGATACGGTCAGTTAGAACTTCGTAAACAACACTCACATTTAGTAGTCATGCTAACAAAAAAAAAAAAAAACACCCCTCAGACCGTCTCCACACTCGCATGCTTTTTCCTTGCCATGACCCTATACCCAGAGGTACAGAAGAAGGCCCAGGCCGAGATTGACCAGGTCGTTGGATCCTCTCGCCTCCCGGGATTCGAGGACCGCGACAACCTCCCATACATCAATGCCACGGTGAAAGAGCTTTTGAGATGGCACCCTGTCGCCCCGTCAGGGGTGGTCCACATGTCTCTTGAGGATGACATCTGCGATGGGTACTTTATTCCGAAGGGTTCGCAAGTCATACCGAATATTTGGTGTGGGGGGGGGGGGGGGGGGGGGGGGGGGG